>OZ004640.1:6852734-7235825 GCA_963924495.1 Nemapogon koenigi | reverse complement strand
TGGCATCTCCCTATAAACTTCTGTTAATTTTAATAAAATTTCTCTTTCGGCAGGCATTGCCGCCGCCGCTGATTGAATAGTTGTCATTTTTACTTGCTCTGTGGCTGCGCGCTACACGTCTAATGCGAAGCACGGGCGCCTTCCAACTGCCAGCTAGTCGTCCCGTAACAGCGCTTATTACACTATACAATTTTTAGAAAATCTATTTAGGAAATAGGAAGATGTAATTGCAGTTAGGACAGTTAGCATCCTATTTAGAACAGTTAGGAAGCCCCGACCGCTCTGTTTCCTATTTAGGTTACGGGATGACTAGCTGGCAGTTGGAAGGCGCCCGTGCTTCGCATTAGACGTGTAGCGCGCAGCCACAGAGCAAGTAAAAATGACAACTATTCAATCAGCGGCGGCGGCAATGCCTGCCGAAAGAGAAATTTTATTAAAATTAATAGAAGTTTATAGGGAGATGCCATACCTACATTTACGAGTTTTAGAGGTTTTAGCAGTCTCTGTACGAGATACGAGAAAATTAAACACTTTTATACGAAATTTAAACAATGTTAACTGCCCGCGCCACATATCCACGCTAGTAGTAAGAACATAATCATTCCATAAATGAATAATTTTAAATGTATTGGTTTTGACTATAACTATTAAATTGTAAATCACTTATTATTTGTTTCTTTTGATAGCCTTATAGTCCCAAACTCAGGGAATAAAACTACCCCAAACTGAATAGTGTAAATTTTGGATATTGTGAGATTTTTTTTAAACTTATACTTGTACGAGATTATGTAACGGAAAGTACGAGATATTTGGCAACCTTGGTACGAGAAGAAACATCTGGCATCTGGCAACCCTGCGTCTGTCCGATTTAGTGTAGTGTGATCGCTAGCTTCCTACTTAGGTTCCTAACTGTTCCTAATTAGATTTTCTAAAAATTGTATAGTGTAATAGGCGTTTTAGGAAATAGGAAGATGTAATTGCAGTTAGGACAGTTAGCATCCTATTTAGAACAGATACGATTCTTCCTATTTAGGAAGACTAGTTGGCAGTTGGAAGGCGCCCGTGCTTCGCATCAGACGTGTAGCGCGCAGCCACAGAGCAAGTAAAAATGACAACTATTCCATCAGCGGCGGCGGCAATGCCTGCCGAAAGAGAAATTTTATTAAAATTAATAGAAGTTTATAGGGAAATGTCATACCTACATTTACGAGTTTTAGAGGTTTTAGCAGTCTCTGTACGAGATACGAGAAAATTAAACACTTTTATACGAAATTTAAACAATGTTAACTGCCCGCGCCACATATCCACGCTAGTAGTAAGAACATAATCATTCCATAAATGAATAATTTTAATTGTATTGGTTTTTACTATAACTATTAAATTGTAAATCATTTATTATTTGTTTCTTTTGATAGCCTTATAGTCCCAAACTCAGGGAATAAAACTACCCCAAACTGAATAGTGTAAATTTTGGATATTGTGAGATTTTTTTTAAACTTATACTTGTACGAGATTATGTAACGGAAAGTACGAGATATTTGGCAACCTTGGTACGAGAAAAAACATCTGGCATCTGGCTACCCTGCGTCTGTCCGATTTAGTGTAGTGTGATCGCTAGCTTCCTACACACGGAGCACGGAAGTATCTGTTGCTGCGGAGGGGGGCCAGGTTCGTGCAGGTTCGTGTGGTGTAAAAACAAAGCACAAGGCGAGCGAGCGAAGCGAGCGGTGCCGCGGGAGCGGCCACCGAAGCGCTGGAAACCTTATATTTTATTTTAAAACACATTAGCCATAGACACAACCGGAACTACTGGAATTTGGACCAACATCACGATCGGCCAATATAGGCCAATAACTCTCTTCCAATGTACACGGATTCTTGCCCCGGACCATTTTTGTTCAACCCGAAATGGCCACACCAAGAATGCCCAGGCCAGGAATCCGTGTACATATGAAATGGCTTCCAATTCTTGTGTCGGCATTTCTCGGTCCGGAACCGAGACTGCTCAGCCAAAAATGCCCGGCCCAACAATTGGAAGCCTGTACACCAATTCCTGTCCGAGCATTCTCGGGCCGGGAAATCCATAGCTGGCCTTTGTGCGGATTCAAATCATCAGCCACTTTGTACGATGTTGCAAGCTTTTCAAACTATAATTCCCAAATGAACGTCAAATTAATTTACCTATATTGTAAATAAAAAATTAAGTTCCCTCACGCCTGTAATACCATATATAGGGGTAGGCAGAGGCGTATACCACCAGCTGCCACTGTGTGGTATAACACACACATAAGACCGGTTTTATCAATACGGATTTCGTACATTGTCGCCCCCCTTCATACAAAATTTTTCGAACATTTTTTTTTTCTTTTCCTGTATGAACTGAGATTTTAATGCGACCCCCCCCCCCCTCCTATTCTAAATCTGGCCTCTTCTGTTCTCCCAGGAGTCATAAAAACTTTTGGTATGGTCATATAAAGAGCGCTGAGTACCAGAAAAATCCGAAACCCCCCTCCCCCCTTTCTTTTTATTGACCCTCGTATCTGGGAAACTATAAATCGGAGGGGGTTCATGCCGGAACTAATGATGATCAGGACCTCCTCCTATTACAGAATCCATCCAAAAAAGTGTCGTTAATACATTTTTTATACATTGTCGCCCCCGACATACAATTTTTTTTGAACAAGTTTTTCTTTTCTCGTATGAGATTTGAATGCGACCCCCTCCCCTGTCCCGCAATCTTTTATTTAAATACTGTCCATTTTTCCCTTCAACCCTACCCCCCCCCCCCCATCTTTAACTTTTCTAAAGATACAAATTTTCATACGCCCCCTAAATTTTTTATAAATTTAATAATTTGATATTTTCAGAATACCTAATGATCCGATTATTAGTGCTCGGTGGATTAATATTATAAGAAAAAGCCAGGGTGAAGATACCTGGCAACCAACTGAATCAATAGTAGTATGTTCTGATCATTTTAGAACAAAAGATTTGTATTATGTAAATTCTAATAATAATACACGTATAAAATATAAATAAAACATTGCCAAGTAATATTTTTATAATTTTATTATGTTTCATGTGTATCATTTTTTTAATAAAAATAAATTTTTTTTTTCGTTAAAAATGTGTTGAACCTAGAAATTCACATTATTATCCACACTACTCCTAATTTAATAAAAACATCACGTTGAAAAAATTCAATAAAACCTTAAATAAAAATACCCATATTTATGAAGAATAGTCAAAAGTTGGTAACACCGCGCGTTCATATAACAATAGCAGTTCTCCTTACTTGTGTGCGTAATTTGGATTCAAACCTGGCCTACTGTTTTTATTGCGTTTGTAGCGTACGTTCTATCTAGAGTGTATATAATCAAAGATAAAAACCTTAAATCAAATCTAAAGATTAAAAATAACTAAATAAACCAGGTCCGCGTGGAATAGTGGCAAGAATACTGGCTGCATTTCCCCGCTGAATCGCGATGCTGATTCGTTGAGCGAGGAAGGAGCCAGCCCTCTTGTCACCAGAAGAGATGATCAGTCGAGGGGATACATTTAAATAAACACAAAATAAAAATAAACAAATGAAAAAATTCAAACATGGCCGACTTCTACAATAATAATAATAACCACAGATACCATAGAGTTCTTTTTCATAGACTGAGACTGCTCTATTAGCTCAATGCCATTGGTTCCTAAATTCCATATAACAGTTTTTTTGTTCCTAGTTTCGCCAGAGATGACCACGTTCCACAGATTTAACTCTGTGGCGTAGACACTAGACAGAGTATAGTAGGCTGTGGTAATAATAAGTATGACTGTCAGTCCAAGTCCAATAGCTTTTGCTCTGTGTTGCTCTCTTGCTCTGTGTCCAATGGTAGTCAGTAGTCAGCATAGAGTAATTATTGTGATTTTACTTGCCTGTGTGTCTGATTATCAGTGATTATATGGAAACTTGACTTTGCTTTAATTTAGTAATTATTATTTACTTACAGTATTCACAAATAGTGAAAGGAAAAACTTATTTATTTATGCCAAAACTAGAAAATTAATGATGTAGCGCCGTCCAGGCGCCTTTTATGTTGTATGATCTTAACAGGTTCACTCCTCTCAACATCACTCGCCTTCCTTGTGTCGTTCTTATAATATGGAGGAAGAGCAGTGTTTACACGAATGTGAAAGTTATATACAAAATAATAATATACAATTACTATTAAAAGGTTGCATTGTCCAATTATGTGTCAATAAACCTGAGAATCCTGTTACATTTCTGAGGCAGTACTTCCAAAAGCTGGAGAGAGTAAGTTATTATGCTAACATCTTCAGTTCATGTGATGTGATATAACAGATATGGCCTACAGTGCTACACCTTGACCTTATTAGCATGCTTGTAACTTGATTAATAACAACAATATAACATAATTTTGTTTATTAGGAGCAGGTAAAAGCTGCAGCAGCTGCGGCTGCTGCGGCTGAAGGAGAGCCAGATGGAGAGTTGTCTCCTTTACCAATGCCGGGGGGTCAGCCTCCACGACGCAGGGGTGCTATTAGTGCAGAACCAGTGACAGAAGAAGATGCTACAAGCTATGTCAAGAAGGTATCAAACAGTTTTCAATATATTTGTTGTTGATCCAACCTAAATGTGTAGGGTCCCATAATATATTGACAGAAATACATACAAACAGGAGTTTTACATATATTGCATCTCATATAACTATATTTATACTAATAATAAAGCTGAAGAGTTTGTTTGAACATGCTTCCAGAGGAACTACCAGTCAGATTTGAAAAATTATTTTTGTATTTGATAGTCCAATTCTTGAGTAAGGTTATAGGCTACTTAACATCACTCTACCTACCCTAGGGGAGTGAAATGGGAGTGAGAGTATTCTTAAAAAAAATATATATACAGTGGTGGACATATAATTAGGAACGGCTAATGTCACAAGTAAAGTTTGTGTTTTGATTTGTATTATAGCATTAAAGAGTTGTATTTAAAATAAATTAAGAACATCTTAACGGAGCCCTATCATTAGTGTATTTATCAACCTAACTTAGAAAATAATACGACTTTTCAATTAATTTTTTTGTAACAAAATGTTTAAAAACTCATTTTGTGCAAGTTTTGGTGACTGGACAAATATTTTTTTTTTTTTTATTGATTGGCAATTGTACTAAGATAAGTACATTTCTGCCAGTGTCACGTCGTTATTCAGTTACATATAACTGTCGAAATTTAGTATTGATACTTCCAGGAATCTGAAATAAATATACAATACTACTTCTATATTTACAATTAAATTAATTAAAACTAATTACATACACATAAAAAAAAATATTCAACATTAAAATAATATTTAAATTAAATAATTCATGACTAAATACAACTTAATATAGGAACAATGGAATTGATACATAACTGAAACTAACAAATTATTTAATAAGAATGATAATAAATAAACATAAAGCTTTATTTAAAATATAGATAGACTTATATTTTTATGTTATTATCAGATAAAAATTTAGATATGCATGATATTATGAAAATATTAGAATTCATCATAATATGTAGAAGACTCACTATGTTGATGGGAAACTGAATATTGTTACTTAATAAAGATTTCATAAAATTATCCCGATTATATAATTCACATGAAAAAAAAAAGATGGTTAGCATCTCCAATATCCAACCCACATTCACAAATTGATGAATCTTTGATGTGAATTTTATTGAGATGAACAGGAAGACAGGTATGACCCAAGCGTAATCTACTAATTGAAGATGTTATACTTCTAGAATAATGAATTTTAAAAAACCAGGGTTTAGCAGGAACTTGCTCAACAATCTTTCTATAAAATGTACCCTTAGTCTTAGAAGAAATTCTCCATGATTTATTCCAATTTTCAAACAAAGATAATCTAGGTAAATTAACAAGATCTTGACAAAAATTTTGAAAAGGAAAAACATCTCCACATGATACTGCCTCTTTGGCTAATTTATCAGCCTTTTCATTTCCATAAATATTAGCGTGACCAGGAATCCAAACAATAATTACATTTAAATTTTTATCAATACAATTTTGTAAAGCTGACTTAATATTATATAATATGATATTATGATCTTTTGAATAAAACGGGGACTTGCATACTGATTGAATAGAACTTAGTGAATCTGAGAAAATTACTGTAGATTTTAATTTAAATAATAAAATATATTTAATAGCTTCAAGGATACCCAAACATTCTCCTGTATATACTGTTGTTTCTGGAGGATATTTGATTTTTTGGACAATATTCCAATTCTTATGGAAAATTCCAATACCAACACAACCTTTTTCAGTAAGTTTTGAGGCGTCTGTGAAAATATAATGATAGTTGGGCCAATTTGAATCAATAATTGAACAAAATTCTTTATTAGCTTCTAAAGTAGATTTTGTTATTCCTATATTACAAATTACATTTGGTACAAAAATGCATGTATCAAAAGAATGTGTGTAGAAAGGCAGATTATTAAATCTAACTATAGGATATTTAATATTTTTAAAATATTGATAACTTTTAACCAAGGAAGGAATCGTTTTATTTGTCCAATAACTATTTGAACCACAATATCTTGTTAATAGTGAAAGGTTAGGAAAAATGGCATGCTTCTTAAATATGGCAATACGAAATAGAAATCTGTCAGATAAATATTGCCTGCGCAAAGCAAGGGGAGGGTCGACAGATTCTAGTTGTAGAGCATTAACTGGGCTGCTTTTCATTGCCCCAAGAGTTATTCTAAGAGACTTGGATTGAATAAGATCTAATTTCTTAAGTGAATTTTTATTGGCAGGAATTAAAAGAAAAGAACCATAATCCAAATGGCTCCGAATAATAGCGTTATATAAAATTTTTAAATAATAAGGATGACCACCCCACCAGACCCCACATAATGTTTTTAAAATATTAATATTACGTTCACATTTATTAACAATATAATCTATGTGAGAGGTACCTGACAATGGACAACATTTCATTTTTTTAATCACCCATTTTTATTACTTTTATTAAAAATATATTAAAAAATAAGTTACACGTATTTTATTTTTTTATTTTTGGTTGAATTTTTATATTTTTAATTTAATTATGATTTTTTATAAATTTTGAGGACTTATAAACTAAAAACCTTAGCTAGGACTAAAATTAAGAAATATAAACTGTCACCCAAAGAAAGTGACTGATAGTGTCAGTCAAGCCACAGAGTATACGTTATAGAAATGCAAAGAGTATAATATACCGTGTTCCAAATAGGTGTTGCCGTAGCCGGAATTCAAATCGCCTACAACATTATTCATAATGTATATAATAATACTAGCTTTTGTCCTCGGTTTCACTCGTAAATATATTTCCTGTGATTCGAAACTAGCAAAACTTCCAAAGAATATTATATAAAAGAAGTATTTTTATAATTATATTTAAAGAATAATTATTAATTTAGCTTCAAATGGAATAAAAATGGGTAAAATTAATAGAAGGCAACACCTGAGGTCGATAACTAACAACTCTGCCAACAGACATTAGTATTTTTAAATTAGAGGGTTAGCACAGATTGGGGCACCTATTAATCCTCATTTTTCAATATTTTAGTATTTTTAAAATAACTCGAAAATTAAAGGATATAAAAAATAAAAAAAATGAAAAATAAGCTTTCTAGCATGTAATCTCCAAACGGTTTTCGAATTTTGGTACCTTACGAAAAATGAAATGTTGTCCATTTACTGTCCAATATTAGACCTAAAAAATTATGTTCATTGACAATAGGAATTAAAACATCATCAATAGAAACATTAACTAAAGGAATATTTCGTTTTCTAGAAAATATTAATAAAACACTTTTAGCTGGGGAAATACCCAAACCATGTAATATTAGCCATTGGTTAAGGGACAATAAGGCTTTTTGAATACTATCAGCAGAATTAGACACTACCTTGTTAGCAGAATAAATTAATATGTCATCTGCATACTGAAGTATTCTACAGTGAGGTATAACAGAATAGTGTAAATCATATGTATAAATATTAAATAATAAAGGACTAAGAACCGACCCTTGAGGTAAACCTTTATATATTTTTCTAGCATAATGAACATCACCTTGTAAATTAATTTGAATTGTTCTTTCTAATAACATGTTGATAACAAATGTGACTAATTTTTCAGGAACCTTAAGAGTTCTCATTTTATTATCTAATAAAGGAATTAAGACATTGTCATATGCAGCGGTTATATCCAAAAATGCTGCCACAGTAGACTCTTCTCTACTAAAAGAAAGTCTTATATCAGTAGTGAATATTGCTAAATTATCCATCACACTTCTACCTTTCCTAAAACCAAATTGGAAAGGTGATAAAATATTATGAAACTCAATGAACCATTCTAAACGATTTTTGACTAAATGTTCAGTAATTTTTGCCAAACAAGATGACATTGCAATAGGACGATATGAGTAAATATCATCTGGATTTTTAAATGGTTTCAGTATCGGAACTACCTTTTGAATCTTCCAGCTGGCAGGTATATTTCCACTAATAAAAACGCAATTAATAAATGTTAAAAAATATTCTAAAATATCATCATTAAGATTTACAATAAATGAGTATAGAATGGAATCTAATCCAGGAGCTGAATCTTTGACGTGGGATAAAACTATTTTTAATTCATGGAGGGAAAAAGGAGAACAAAGTTTGTCAATATGCATAGAAGGAAGATGTGTAGAGAGATGTAATGTAGATATTTCATCTTTATTAGGGACATAGCTAGGACAAAGTTTACATATAAAGGAATTAACTAAATCTATAGGAATATAACTTTTTGATTTGTTATCTAGAGAGTTACGATATCTACGAATATTTTCCCAAACAAGACTTGATGGGACCTTAGGGGAAAGAGAAGAGCAAAATTTATTCCAACCAGAGCGTTTTTTTTTACGTAGCAATTGTCTGGTTTGTGCTTCAACTTTTTTTAATTCTATGTAATTCTCAGTTGTTATTGAAATTTTAAATTGATTTTCAGCCTTACATCTAAGTCGAATAGCTGCTTTACATTCTTCGTCCCACCATGGAGGAGAGGCACGAGAATGAGATGATTTTAAAGGAATACATTTCTTAGCTGTATTTAATAAGTGATCACACAATAACTCAACACAGCAATCAATATTATCCTCTGTAGGATTAGGCAGATTTGGAACAATTTCTAATAAAGTACTATTATAGGATTTCCAATCTGCAGATTTAGTTTTAAATTTTAGGTTTGTTGAAGAGTTCACATTAATTTTAACCTTTCCTGGAAATAATATTAAAATTGGATAGTGATCACTGCCAAATGAACTATCCAATGTATTCCATGAAAGTAATGAGGTTAATTTTGAAGAACATATGGGAAGATCAACAGCACTAGAATTTTGAAAAGGGGAATTATAGCACCAGAATTTAACAAACACAAATTAAAATCATCCAAAATATCCAGTACTTGATGACCAAAACTGTCAGTCCGGTTACAACCCCATAAACGGTGATGACAATTGAAATCACCAAGCAATATAAATGGAGATGAAAAAGAACTAATAATTTTTCTAATTTCACGAAATATAGTAGATGAAGGATACGGGATATACATACATACATAAATAATGTCCTGAATTTTAACAGTTACTATATTAAGATCTGAATTAATGTGGTTGGTGATTATTTGAACAGGAGATAATGACTGATGAATGAGTATCATGCAGCCTCCTCGGCCATCCTGCCTGTCATCTCGGAAGCAAGAAAACCCTGACATCCGAAATTGATAAGCAGGTTTTAACCATGTTTCCGAAAATGCTGCTATTAAAATTTTATGTTTTTTAAAAATGTAAAGAATATCATAATGTTTATTTTTGATGGTTCTACAATTCCACTGTAAAATATTAAAATACATTTTTTTTCTTTTTTATAAAATTTAAAAACATTTAAAAAATAGAATTAAATAGTAAGAAATATGTACTTATATTAACAAATTAAAATAACTAAAAAAAAAATTAGGAATAGTAATAAAGAAGGGTTGGCAAGAATTTTGTTAGGGAAGAAATAATAGGGGCAACGTTGGACGGTAAATTTATGGATTTTGATGAAATAATCATCAAAATAGAATTTAACAGAGTCAGTAACTCTGAGTTACTTGACTCTGAGTTCAAGGCACAACCATTGGGATTTGTTGAAGGGACATCCCTAACAATTTCCAAATGAGAATTTTTATCAAAACCATGACGATGAAGAACAGGAAGGAACAGGAGAACGTTGTTTTTTCACCACAGATTTTTTATAGGAAATAACAGGAGTGGCAGATACCTCTGCATAAGATTTTTTGGATGGTGAAAAAATTTTTGATGCAGCAACATAAGAAATAGATTTTTCCGCCATGGTTTTTTAAATATTGTTTTCTCTAGTGAATTCTGGGCAATCTTTAAAATTTGCGAAATGACGTCCTGAACAATGAATGCATACAGCATTTCGTTCAGAAACGGAACAAGAAGAGGAAGAGTGATCTTTACCACACTTAAAACAGCGTGGTTTAGATCGACACTTATCTTTGGCCAAATCTACAACATTCATAACATAGAATAGTTGGATAAATGTATTGAGACACAGGGATAGAGTTGTAACACATAAATACCCTGGAAGGAAGAGTTTGACCATCGAAAGTTAGAACAACAGTCTGAGAGGGTTTCCATTCAAAACCACTCTCAGACCTTACCCTATAATTAAGGCGTCTAACCTTCATAATCCTTCCAACTCCCTCTGGAACGGCCACTGTTTCAATTATCTCCTCAGGAGACATGTCAGTAGGGATGCCTCTCACAACTCCCATTTTTGAAATTGAGAATGATTGACTAAATCCTTTAAGTTTATTACACAATATTGGACTTGATGCAATTGTTTGCGTCTAAAAAAGTTGAAAAGGAAAGAGAAACTCTGTTCCTTCCTATCTTTTCCACACTTCCATTAATTAATTATTTTTAAATAAAAATTTTCCAAAAGAAATAGCACTTAGAGAAGTGCCACTATTATTGTCGATTTCTTTTAATTGAGCATGAATAACAAAAGGACCTTTGTCTGTAGAAGAATAGAAAGATCGGATTTCAGAAGAAGGAGTTAATGGAGTTTGAAAAGAAGAAGACGGAATTGAAGGTGAAAATGACCTGATCAAAAATGTTAAATGCATTACTCATAGACTTCTGGCCAGCCGGAATCGATTTACTATCATCAGATGATGATTGAAAATCAGCCTCATTTTTCCTCTTTAAAATTTTTTTAAATGAGGATCGTCTTTCATCCTGTTCATCTACATACGATGATATTGATAAATAGGCCCCTGGCGAGGGGCACTTAGACCCCCCCCCCAGGATCCTCCTCCTCGCCATCATCCATTAAAAAACTACCTTAAAAAAACTATCCACTAGGTACTTACTAACTAATTTACTTACCCTAAATACTTAAGCACTAAAAACCATGAAATAATGGATTATTTATAGAAAAAAAACCCCTGAAAGTATTTTATTTTAAATTAATTTTCAAAGAGCCAAACTTTCGCGTGTTTAACAAACGACGATCGCTGACAGTTCCCACAAATAATTAAGAACGGGAACAAAATCAAAACATCAGACATTATTTTTTCAATAAAATTTAATAACATGGCTTAGGACTTATTAATATGTTTAAAAAAATGTTAATTTAATATTCTGTAGGATAACCATTGTTGGCAATAACTGCACTGCAGCGACGAGGCATCGAGGCTATTAGATTTTCACAAGTTTGAATAGAAATCTCGTTCCACAAAGCTTTATAAAGTTCGGTTAAATTACTTATTCTTTTAGCAGACACACTCTTCTTTACGGCATACCAAAGATTCTCAATGGGATTCAAATCTAGGCTATTTGCAGGCCAATCTAATATAGAGATAATATTTTCACTAAGATTTTTTTTTTTAACTGAAAGTGCAGTGTGCTTCGGATCGTTATCATGCTGAAATATCCAGACAACTGGTAATGTTTCCTCAGCGTATGGGATCATTGTTTCTTCTAATATTTCTTTATATTTAAACTGGTCTAGCATACCTTCGATTTTTCTGACAGGACCTACACCATGTCCAGAAAAACTTCCCCAAACTATGTTTCCTCCTCCATGCTTAACTACTTTTTTGTGAATTTCGGATTTTGTGCTTGGTTTGCAGGACGACGAACATACGATTTACCGTCGGAATCCAATCTATTTATCTTCGTTTCATCAGGAAACAATACATGTTTCTGATGTTTCCATTGGCTCTCCGTCCAATTTCCATACTTTCGGGCGAAATCTAACCTCGCTCTTCGATGCTGCCTCGTGACGAGCGGTACTTTTCGAGCGAGTCTTCCAAATAATTTAGCTTTAACTAAGCGTCGACGTACCGTACGTGAGCATACACTTTGTTCGGGACCAAATACTTCATTTCTGATATTCTCAGAGCTTTTGAAAGGATCCACCTTCGCTGAACGAACAATCATGTAATCCTCACGAGATGTCGTTTTACGAGATTTAGGTTTGCATGGGATATCATCGGTGGTGTTAAACTTCTTAAAGTGATTAACAGCATTATAAACTTTCGTTTTAGAGCATTTCAAATAATTAGAAATCTTTCCATAAGACCAATCACGTTGAAATAGTGTCACCATTCTTTTTCGTGTGGATGAATCGCAACTTTCCTTACCCATTATTTCTTTAATAATTATCAAACTTTAAAAGTCTAGGAAATTAAGCGGTTAGTTGTATGAAGACCCATGCATTAAATCCTCAGTCATTGAAACTTTGCTGGGTTGTACTAAAGTATGAGTCAATACTTATTTTGAAAAAATCCAAAAAAAGTTAGGTATTTATACCTAAAAGTACAAATAGCTTAATATATTGGACCGAGTAATTCCTCAGTCCAAAATTATTTTAACATATTATTTATTTACAACATTGTAATGATCCTTGGTAAAATCCAAAACTTTGTTCAAACAGAACTATTACTTTTTAGAGATAATTCCTTTTTTTGTCCGTCATTTTGATGCAAAAATTGCTCAGCTAAGTTTTTATTCACATGTAACTGTATAATGTAATTTGGCGTAATGGGTATAGGTAAAAATCCAAAAAAATATGCTTACCAAAATCAATATATATCTTACTTCAATTGAAAGTTATTAAGAGTGTAGTGTACCGCGTCCATGTCCATACAAACGGAGAAAACGTTTTACTACCCCTAAATATTATTTAATTTTAACGATTTTGTAATATGTTACTGACATAATGAAAAACTACGTACGTATTTTTTCCTTTTTTCAAAATTCGTAATAGGTCAAAAGTTATAAGCCCCTCAAATCTCGTTTTTTTTTGGTTCATAACTTGCTGGTAATAAACCGTCTGTATTTGAGAAACAAAGCAAAATTTCAAAAAAAGCAAAACGTACGTACGTAGATTATAATCTGCTAAAACGTTTGACACCAAAATTGTAAGGTTTCGATATAGTTTAGTAGGTGTAAATCGTTTTCGCCCAAAACGCAATTTTCAACGAAAAACATACCTACGAACACTCACGAGCTGCAGTGCTCTCTGTCGCACTGATGCCCGGGGGAAGAGCGCGCTTGAGACAGAATATGATTTTCTAAATACCTATTTCGCTGCGTACGCTGAGCTACACGATCCTCTTAAGAATTCAGTTTGGAAAATTCCTCAGACCAATTTTCTTTTTTTAATCATCATGAGAAGTCAACTTAAAACCAAAATATCAAAAAAAATAATCATACATAACATCGAAAACCTCGTCATAGTATCATATATTATGCGCCTTTTACAACGGCAAGCGTGCGCGGAGTTTGGTTTGAGTCAAATTCGAGAAATGGGTATCGGTTTTTGAAGACAGATCAAGGGGCGCTTGTGTGTGTGTATTTACTAAAATAAAAATAAAAATTACTTACTACTATTACTGTTTATTAAATGACATATTTTTTAGCGAATTTATAACAATGATTGTTACAACATGCATTACCTAGACTGTTTCAAACATAGAGTACTAAGCCTATGGAGGGGCCATAGACGGGCTCCCCCTTTCGCCAATTTTTTCCCCTTTGACCAGTTAAACTGACCAGGTGCGGAGTAATAAGTTACCTTAGATTTCGTTGGTATCGTTATGTGTCGCGAGACAGAGCTCTAGGAACATAGTTAATTGTGATGTTTTAAACGGGAAAGGCGATCTAGGGCGTCAAACTTAGTGTTTCCAATCATTAATTATAATTATTATGTTTGTATTTTAACATAATCATTATATAACGTAAAATCCGTTGCGACAATAAAACGACAGAAAAATACAGTGGTACAGGGGCTAGTACTAGGCGTTTACCTCCCCCCCCCCCGCCAAAAGTGTCAGAAAAAATTGTTCGGTGTTTTAGCTCCTCCCGCTTCCAGTCTTAAATACTCAAAGGTTTCAAACTATAGATAGTAACTGATTATAAACAATAGGTATTACCCTCAGTTTATATAGTATATCATTGGGTATTACATATTGAAATAAAGTAGGTAGTAACTGATTATAAAAGGTATTATTGAAATAAAGTTGGTAGTAACTGAAAATAAACAATAGTAGTAGCAATAAAATAACAAATTGGTCAATTTCTTTACAAATAAAACGGCCTTAAATTTTTCAAACTCATTTACTACGACGTCTACGACATAATAATTCCGAAGTTTGTGTATAAGCATAGATTTAATAATAATTACTACGTAATAGATGTCGCACTGCTTTGATCTGGAACAAAACCGACAATATATTTACCTGCAAAAATTTTGGTGACGGAATTTAGTAAATGCTACCACTATATTGAACTCTACGCACAAAGCATAGAGCTCATATTACTACGCGCCATACGCGGACCGCCTCAGGACACGTGCACTGACGTGCAGTCAACAAACGCACAGGGTTAAGGCGGAAACATATTTACGTGTCGTGGCGTGTCGTGATGCTTACTGTCGTGACGGTGAGTGTGCACACTTACGTGTATTGTCGTGGCGTGATCTGGCGTTATTTCTGAACAGTACTTAACGAACCTTCGCAGCGTTAAAACATATATAATGTGTTCTTCTGATTCGGATAGTAATTTTGATGAAGACCTTCAATTTCTCTTAGCAATGAAACTTCTTGAGGGCAAAAAAAATAAAAGAAGATACTGGGTTCACCCTTTAAACAGAGGGAGACAAGACAAAGGTGAATTTCATCGTCTTGTTAAAGAATTAGAGAGTGACGTGAAATTTCATCAGTACAGAATGAACAAAGCACAATATGAGGAAGTTCATTCGCTGATTGAAAGAGACATAAAAAAGTACATTTAATTACACTTTTATTTACAATTACATTAATTTACACTTTGAATCATATATAACTTTTCGTTGACGTACAAGTTCAATAAGATCGTCAGTCATTTTGCTGCAAATATAATAATTAAAAAGTGTCCGCTAGATGTTCGCGCCACGAGCCACGCGCCGTTATAGAAATATTTTTTCGTGTCGCGTCATAACCCCCACCACCGCTCTGGCGCAATCGGTGGCGAGCGGTCGGCGCCACGACAGAACGTGTTGCGACACGACACGACATGCAAATATGTCACTAACCATATTAAATGTATAAAACCGATATGCTTATGGCGCGTCACGACACGCCACGACACGTAAATATGTTTCCGCCTTTACCTACAATACGAGGGGCGTTCAATAAGTTCTCGGTATAGGTATGAAAACAAAGTTATGCAGATGTATAGTTTTGATTATATGGTGGGTGGTCCATGGTGTCTAACCCACAGTCGCGCGCAGTAGTCTTAGCAATGTGAGCAGTATGGACAGAAGCATTATCATGCAGAAGCAGCACACCTTTAGCCAATTTCCCCCTCCTTTTTTTTTAATGGCTGCGCTTAATTGCCATATAATTTTGGCATAGTATGTTCCTGTGATATTGACACCTTTATCATTGTAGTCTATTAACAATACACCCTGCTAATCCCAAAATATGGTGGCCATGACCTTTTAAGCCGAAGGAACGACCTTGAATTTCTTGGGACGTGCTGATCCTCTAATATGCCACTGCTTCGACTCTTGCCTGCTCTTAAGGTCATAATGGTGAACCCACGTTTGATCTCAAGTAACAATTCTTTCGATCACTGCGTCTGGATTGTTTCCACACAGCTTCAAAAATTGTGAACAGCATTCCACGCGCGAACACATCTCGCGGTCTCCTTTGACATGTGAAGTTGGTCATGAATTATATTATATACGGTACCAGTAGAAAGGCCAAGATTCTCAGCTATAGATTTAATTTTCACTCGACTGTCATCCAATATAATTTTCTCCACTTTTCAACATTTTCCTGTGAAGAGGCTTCGACAGGCCGGCCGGCGCGAGGGTCACCATCGATGTTCTCTCTCCCACGTTTAAACTCACTCGATCACTTTTGGATAATATATAACGAAGGGCCAGATTCCCCGTAAACAGCATCAATTTCCTCTTTAATGCATTTTTGACTTTTACCTTGTTTGGTTAAGAATTTAATAACAGCACGATGCTCTAGTTTAACTAAAAAAGTAAAATTGCTCATGTTGGTAGCGTTTATGTTCAACATTAGCAGAAAAACAAATAAATATTTTTTTCATTTTTTTGGCCTTAAGTGAATTGGCCAGTATTAAAAAGTATGCAAAAAGAGATTTCAGTTTTCTTTTTTTTCTAAAATTATTGTCTTTGAAATGAAACCGGTTTGGGGCACATTGGTTGCATGGTTTCAAAGTCTATAACGGATATAGGTAGAAACATTGTTTTTTATAATTATATAGAATATTACATTACTGTAAGTTTATTAATATTAAATATTAACCTATATCAATATTATATAATGTTATTTCAGATCTCATCACTCTTCAATATCATCGAACTAGTAGGCAAATCTATAGGTATGATTATATAAAGATGAAGAGTTTGTTTGTATGTTTGAACGTTTGAATAAGTTTGTTTGTTTGTATTTCTGTATTAACCTTCAAGCGGGCGCGCGGTCATTTGTAACGGCAGCGGTCGCGCGTAACCTAAAAGACGTATGGGATATTTCAGGGATTTAAAACACTAATTAATTATTAATCATTTATTTTTTTGTATTCAGACACATTATCTGTATGTTAGGACATAATTTTTCGAATAGAAGAATATTAAACTAAGATAAAAAGAAAATTATAAAATCAAATATCATAAGGTTTAGTTTTCATAAGAATCAGTTTCGAATAGTGCTCGAATTTCTATAGCATCAGTCTTTTTACAGTCACGGGGTCTGTCATACGATAGCGCCTTTTTTGTATAAATTCATTGGTGTGTTTATGACAATTTTTTCAATAATATCCTCAGTAATTAATAAATTCCAGGCTTGCACAAACGTTGTCACCCCTATATTTTGAATTTGGCGTCTCACTCAGTTATTGTTCGATTTTTGGCACTTTATTACAGTAATACATGTGATTATATCTGAAAGAGGCACATCCTCCTCATCTGAATACGAGCTGTTTGATTCTTCAGTAGATTGAGTTTCCTCTGGAACAAGAAGGTGGTCGGAAGCTTCGGAACCTTGGTCACTGAGCTCCGATTCACTCTATTCATCTTCTGGTTGCAATATCTCAAGTACTTCCTTCTCAGTTAGCAGTTTTATATATAAAAAACACTATTACAGGCAAAAAATATCTCGCGTTGAAGGTCGCACGTAAACTTTTCGACGACAGGCGCGCGACGTCCTTTCGACGCTTGCGTCGTGACTAAAACAAATGTGATCTGTGGGTCCCGAGGAGCGCGGGGAGAGGAGGTAAACTGTTTATATCGTGCATAGTGAAACAATGACAGGCTACTAGGAATGAGAAATGCATGCGACAAGAAATAACGACATTATGAACGAAAATGTATCGAGCGCGGTCGATTCGACGCCGCGCGACCGCTTGAAGGTTACAAATATAGCATAAAATCAAAAAGAAAGCGCGTGAAATACGTCAAGGACCCGAGAACGTGACTGCACGACTACCCGTGTTATGTTTGTCTCCCGGGGGTGCACGGAATTGTAGGTGCTTTTGTCGTATGGTCATATTCTTTACAAAATATAAAACGGCCTTAAAATTTTCAAACTCATTACTAAGACATAATAATTCCGAAGTTTGAATAATTCCGAAGTTTGTAGAGTTTGTGTATAAGTCTTTGTAGACACCTAAATAACTTATTTTATGATAACATGACATAACTCTTTTATATTATATTTGTAGTTTAGTGTTAAATGTAAGTAAATTAACTATTGTTATATATAAATAATAATTTATATTATGTTTATATTAAACGCACTTATTTTATAAAATTAGTCAGTTGATTTACAAATAAAACGGCCTAGAAATTATCATACTCATTTACTATAGTACGACATAAAAATTCCGAAGTATGTAGGTAGAGTTTGTGTATTAGTCTTTGTAGACACCTAAATAATATACCTATATTATAAAATTATAACAAATTGGCCAATTTAAGGCCGTTTTATTTGTAAAGCAATTGACCAATTTGTTATAATTTTATTATATAAGTTATTTAGGTGTCTACAAAGACTGATACACAAATTCTAAAAACTTCGGATTTATTATGTCGTCGTAGTAAATGAGTTTGAATAATTTAAGGCCGTTTTATTTGTAAAGCAATTGACCAATTTGTTATAAATTTATAATATAATGTTATTTAGGTGTATACAAAGACTGATACACAAACTCCACAAACTTCGGATTTATTATGTCGTAGTAAATGAGTATGAAAAATTCAAGGCCGTTTTATTTGTAAAGCAATTGACCAATTTGTTATAATTTTAATATAAGGATTTGTATTATTTAGTTAATATTTGTTGTTATAAGTTGATATTTCAAAGTTTAATATTTTTATCTAGAATCCTTGGCTCGAAAACGTCTATGACAATGTGCACTGGGCGAATTTGTTATAAAATTCGTTTATATGCTGTAAATTGTACAACAAACATGATTCTGGAGAAATAATTAACTTTAATAGGTATTTTTTACGCTCAGTTATAAGTAAAAGTTCTAATACCTAAATTATACCTAACGCACTGGTCCGATTTGTTATAATTTATGATTTCAAGCATCAGTAAATGGTACGTAACTAAGAAAATAATAAACTTTTTTAAGATTAAGTACCTATATCACTTTATGACCAAATATTTGTCGGTGAGACTTCTGTCACCCATTATACTCGTTTACCACCACCACCACCGTTTTCTTTACTATAGAACACTATGATAGTGACGAGTGTTGGACGAGCGTCGGTGCATGCGTGCACGCACGATAGGGCACGACACGTCACCGAATTACCTACCTCCCCCAGCGTTGTCCGTGTCCTCACACCCCGCGACACCCAGCGGCGTAGGTACGGGATTCGCTTGCGCCTCGTTTGAGCAGAATTTAAAATCTTTATTTACGAATTGTTTTTAGTTTTAGTTAGCGCTTGATATTTTTTTTGGATATTCTTATAGTTGAAAGGAAATAAATTTGTATGATTGTATCAATAAATATAACGGACAGAGAATTTTTCCACTGCAAGTAAAAAGGTATTTTAAAAAACAAATAGTTAGACTGTATATTTATTTTAGATTTTAATGTTATAAGTATAAAACGACACTATAATGGTATTCCAGTGAAAAAACTTGACTGAGCAATTTTAGGGTGAAAGTTATATTAAAAAAACTGTTTTTTCAAAATTTTGTTGTTTCTGGTAGGATTTTTTTTTGGATATTTTACATAATTGTTTTTATACTTTATATGGATAGTTTTGGTGAAGAAAGTTTAAACTGAGCATTTTTCCGAACGAAGATATCAACAACATAAGAATTTAGGTAAAAATACCTAACTTCCGTTTTTTTTTTTTTTTTTTGATATTTATAAAATACGTTTAATTCATGATACTTTATCATACTGTAAAGTTTCATTGACTGAGGATTTAGTGCGGGGGTCAACTGCTTCCTTTCCTAGACTTTACCGCGCAATCTAATAATACATTTATTTTTACTAAATTTTGAATTTACAACAAAACTATTTTGCGTTCTTAATTATTTGTCCAACGGCCAGTGCGCTCGGAATACAACCTGCTTTACTTATTATATTAAAAAATATAAAAAAAGTTAAGATGTTTTGTATAATAATTATATCGATTTATACGTCGATAATATAATTATATTATGATGTGATTAAAAGTTATTATTGATAAATTAAAACAAAGATATGAAAAAACATATGTTTTTAGGATTGTTCGCTTGTTACCGTTCTTAATTATATGTCCACGCAAAATAGTTTTTTGTAAATTCAAAATTTAGTAAAAATAAATGTATTATTAGATTACGCGATAAATGAGAATCCTTATTCGTTAATTTTACTAGTTTTAAAGTTTGATAATTATTAAAGAAATAATGGGTAAGAAGGAAAGTTGCGATTCATCCAGCACGAAAAATAATGGTGATACTATTTCAACGTGAGTGGTCTTATGGAAAGATTTCTAATTATTCGAAATGCTCTAAAACGAAAGTTTTTAATGCTGTTAATCACTTTAAGAAGTTTAACACCACCGATGATATTCCACGCAAACCTAAATCTCGTAAGGATTACATGATTGTTCGTTCAGCGAAGGTGGATCCTTTCAAAAGCTCTGAGCATATCAGAAATGAAGTATTTGGTCCCGAACAAAGTGTATGCTCACGTACGGTACGTCGACGCGTAGTTGAAGCTAAATTATTTAGAAGACTCGCTCGAAAAGTACCGCTCGTACGAGGCAGCATCGAAGAGCGAGGTTAGATTTCGCCCGAAAGTATGGTAATTGGACGGAAAGCCAATAGAAACATGTATTGTTTTCTGATGAAACGAAGCGGTAAATCGTATGTTCGTCGTCCTGCAAACCAAGCACAAAATCCGAAATTCACAAAAAAAGTAGTTAGCATGGAGGAGGAAACATAAAAGTTTGGGGATGTTTTTCTGGACATGGTGTAGGTCCTGTCAGAAAAATCGAAGGTACGCTAGACCAGTTTAAATATAAAGAAATATTAGAAGAAACAATGATCCCATACGCTGAGATATTTTAGCATGATAACGATCAGAAGCACACTGCACATTCAGTTAAAAAAAAGTGAAAATATTATCTCTATATTGGATTGGCCTGCAAATAGCCCAGATTTGAATCCCATTGAGAATCTTTGGTATGCCGTAAAGAAGAGTATGTCTGCTAAAAGAATAAGTAATTTAACCGAACTTATTAAAGCTGTTGTGCAATCGTGGACCGAGATTTCTATTCAAACTTGTGAAAATCTAATAGCCTGCTGCAGTGCAGTTATTGCCAACAATGGTTATCCTACAAAATATTAAATTAACATTTTTTTAAACATATTATAAGCCATGTTATTAAATTTTATTGAAAAAATAATGTCTGATGTTTTGATTTTGTTCCAGTTCTTAATTATTTGTCCAGTCACCAAAATTTGAATGAATTTTTAAACATTTTGTTACTAAAAAAATAAATTGAAAAGTCGTATTGTTTACTAAGTTAGGTTGATAAATACACTAATGATAGGGCTCCGTTATATAAAATTTTCAATGACTTACATATGATAGACAGACTATTGGGAATGGCCGTAATAGGTCGATTTAGATTGTATGGAAAAATTATTAATGATTGTTAAATTTTATGTTGAAAGGTGGTGCCAAAAGACTATAAAACCATGGGAGCACTCTCGCGTGCCATAGCATCAAATGTATTGTTTACACATTTGGATGAGTCTGAGCGAGCAGATATGTTCGATGCCATGTTTTCAGTACAGTGCTTGCCTGGTGAAACTGTTATCAGTCAAGGTGATGAAGGGGACAATTTCTACATTGTGGATTCTGGAGAAGTGGAGGTTTGTATTGTATATTTAACTGATTTAATATGCTCAATATACTTATGTACATTATTTATTTATAAATTATTACAGACCTGTCCCAGCTATTTCTGTGCATTGGTGTAAAAGAAGCACAAAGAGACAAACATGCTTTCACTTTCATAATATCAGCCTTTTACTGTAGGTATCTGTGCTAAAATACTTACATTCTTAGATAAATAATGCATTAGGTAAAAAAATCACGCACTAAAATTATACTATAGTTAGTACAGAAAGATTTTTCAAACTTAAAATTAGCAATAAAAGGCATTCGGGGCATCCACCCTATCAATCTGTGAAAATAAATCTGGCTACTTCTTACCATTACTGAGATAAGAGTCTTGTAGTTGTGGAGAACGATCCTGAATGCTTCTAATGTGCATTATGATAACTTGCATTCTGAAATCTGAGGACATTTTAGGTACTAGTAAATGGTGAACCAGTCACAACTATAGGGGACGGTGGAAGTTTTGGAGAGCTTGCTCTGATCTATGGAACACCAAGAGCGGCGACTGTTCGTGCACGCACCGCCCTCAAATTGTGGGGCCTGGACCGCGACTCTTACAGACGCATCCTGATGGGCTCTACAATTCGTAAACGACGCATGTACGAGGAGTTTCTTTCGCGTGTCTCTATTTTAGGTATGTTTTTTTCCTTAGTCACATTAAAAGAAGTGACTCTTGAGAAAAGAGGTACTAGTCATTCTTACTTCTACCTATGTAGTGGCAAGCTCAATGAAGTACAAAATCGTCTCACAACCAGAGCCATGATAAGGCAGCATCTATTTTTTTCTAAAAAGAGTGGCTCTCTCCAGTATATATTTTACAATATTTATCACAATAAATTACTGTAATATGTGTCTGGTACTTTTACAGAAAACATTGTACCTATCTATGTAAATATGTTATTAAGAACAAACTTTCTACCCTGGCTTCATCTGTGGATTTTTTTAAATTAAAATAATAATATTGATAATGACCCTCCCATTTTTGTTAGAAATATTGCGTTTAGTTATTAATCAAAATTTTGTGATCTTGCATAAAGTCCTTATATAATGCCAGCTTATATGTACTAGCTTTCCGCCCCCGGCTCCGCTCGTAGATATTTTCGAACAATAAAATATAGCCTATATTACTCAGGGGTACGTAGCTTTCTGTTGGTGATATAATTTTTAGAATCGATTCAGTAGTTTTGAGAGATTACCCTCTACAAACTTACAAAAATACTGGTAAAGTATTGTCAATTTATGCGAAGTAATGCGAGGTATTATCCACCCTTAATAAAACATAGCCTATGTTCATCTGGAATAATATAGTTTCATAAGTGAAAGAATTTTTCAAATCTGTAGTTTTGGAGTTCTCTATTTATGTATAATAGTATAACCGGTTTTTTTTTCAGAGAGTTTAGAAAAATGGGAAAGATTGACAGTAGCTGATGCTCTAGAACCTGTGTCCTTTACTGACGCGGAAACTATCGTCAGACAGGGGGAGCCCGGCAATGACTTTTACATTATTGTAGAAGGTAATTGTACTATATTATAATACCATAGCATATTTTGATAATAGCATTAATTAAGAACCTAATGTCAAATTCTAGCAGGCCAAGTGACAATATTCAATGACACTGAACATAGCTTGGTACTTAGCGAATGAACTATGACAAACAGCAATGGTGTGCAGGTGTATACAATTTGAGTTCAAAATATTGTATAAACAAACTCATTTTTCTAGGATTCATTGAGATTTGCCATATTTTTGACAGATATAAAATGGCCAATTGGACCCTTAATATGTATCAAACAAACACACTTTCGTATTTATAATATTAGAGGATTAGGATATAGGGTTAAGAGTCCTTATGACCGCTACACACGTAACGATAAATCGTAGCGATTTATATGTGCAGTCCGTTTGCGCAGTTTAATCGAACGTGTGTATGACAAATCGTTGCAGATTATTTCGTTTGCACAGTCGATCGGTGGCAGTTGCATTTCCTATTCGATAAATCGTTGTCAATTGCGTTTGTGCAGTTTTTTATCGTAGCGTGTGGATCGCGGCCGTCGATCAATTGCTCAGTTCATGGTAGAGCTTGCTGTGGGCGGACGTGTTCGTGCGCAGGCGTAAATAATATTTGTGTAAAACCTCGTACAAGGCATCACAGCCTGTGGTGATATTATCGTAGAGAACTTCATACATTCGTAGGAGCGACCTGCACACAATCTCTCGTGAGGACTAATTGCTTCTCTCATTACAGTTCTTTTTCTGTATTAGCGGAGCATTCATCCCTAAATAGTTATGCCAATCTTTTGAGGCGAATTTTAAATCATTTAATAAATTTATATGAGAGTATGACTTCCTTTTTAGAAGCCAGTCCTTAGACCACACAATACGTGACTTTTTTTTCTTCATGCATAAAATTAAGCCTAAAAGCGCAAGCGCGTCATCATCTTCCATCGTGGATGTCATGTTTCTCGCGCGAGCTTCTGCGGAGAACTGACGATCGACACAGATATCTGTGACGTGTGGAGACACTACGGCTGTTCGATTAAACTACGCAAACGGTCTCCAGAGATGAATCGCTACGATTTATCGTTACTGTATGCCATCTTACTTCTGTCAAAAATATAATATATGTAGGTATCTCAATTAATCCTCGAAAAATGAGTTTATATACAATATTTTGAACTCAAATTGTTGATAGTTATTATTTTAAATTAGAGTAAACCATATTTTCATTATTAACAGTTCTAAATAGCCATAGTTTTTAAAACGGAAATAGCAATACTTGTTTTAAAAACTACGGCTATTTAGAATCCTAAATAATAAAAAATATGGCTTATTCCCATTTAAAATTATAACTATTAACAATAATAATTAGTGTTGAAAATGTTGTATAAATAAACTCATTTTTGTAGGATTAATTGAGATACGTTATATTTTTGACAGAAGTAAGATGGCCTACAGCTAAGGACTCTTAACCCTCTATCCTAATCCTCTTTAAATGCGAAAGTGTGTTTGTTTGTTTGACCATCTTTCATACAAACGGTCAGTCCTTTCATGACAAAATTATAATGGTTTCGTTTTTGCTACGAATTCCTAAAGCGAACGTAATTTTCAGGTACTGCCGTAGTTTTGCAGCAGAGGAACGGCGGTAGTAACGGGGAATTGGAAGGTGAAGCTGTGGAGGTAGGACGTCTGGGCTCGTCGGACTACTTTGGTGAAATCGCGTTGTTGCTGGACAGACCGCGGGCAGCCACAGTGAGAGCCGCCGGACCTTTGAAATGTGTTAAGCTAGACAGGGCGAGGTAGGTCTTTTTATACTATAGGTACTACTTTTCTGCCCCGGCTTCGCCATGTGACATGCAACTATCTCTGTGCAAAAAAATAAGTCGATCAGTTGCTCAGTTTTCAAGTGAAAGAAGAACATACAACACACTTTCGCATTTATAATATCTGGACTAGTAATCAGGGCGCCAGAGCCCAAAAAACCGCCAAAAGTCGGGGTGTAAAAAATAAAAAAAGTATTGCTCTTAGAGAAAAATGTTTCCGAGTAACAGTTGTGCAGGTGATAATTCTACACGCGGATTGGGCATGGAAATGCTTTCATTGTTTTAACAAGGAAAAAAGACGAAAAAGGCAACATAGAACATACAGCATATTGCAGTGCTCTAAATTCTATGAAAACTGGGCACGTTATAGACTTTTGTATGTTTAACAATGTGCGCCATGTCCGATCGCGAAATTTCAAAATGGCGGCTTTTAAAAACATACATCGATTCCTATGTAATTTTTCTCAGCTTCACGATGGTGCTATTTATTTTACCGTATTTCTAAGTTAGCGAAAAATGCATTTTTTGTACACACTTCGTGAAAAACATAGTTTTGAGCGCATTTTTTGATAGATAAGCACCTGGACAATTTAATATTTGTCGATTATTTTCGAAGGGGTTAATAAATAAATAAATCTGCAGATGTAAAATAAGTTAAAAATTTTAAATTCATACAATCTTTTAAGAATTTTTATATTACAATTTATTTTTAAAAGACATGGAAAGATTGCCTACTAAATAAGAAAAGTCTAGAAAAAAGTCTATACGTGCGAATTCGTCTGCATGGAATTAAAAAAAAGAATTTCCGGGATTAAATGTGGCCTAGATCACTACAAAGAGGGCAACTTGCTACCAAAAAAGTTGAGCCGCAAAACAACCACTCCTATTGGGCACTACACGCGTAGATGAAAGCTAGGCCAGTTCGGCAAGACTCCCAACTCCCAACCCAGAGATTTTCTCTACACGGTCATGCTCGCACGACATGTCTTCCCGAGGACGGATCGCGACTAGATTGCCTCTAGAGGATTGTTTACCGCGCAGCTAACCGCGTCCTTTTCCATACAAACGGAGAAAACGTTTTACTACCCCTAAATATTATCTAATTGTAACGAAATTGTATGTTATTGACATACTTAGTGAAAAACTACGTCAGCACGTTTTCCTCTTTTCAAAATTCGTGATAGCTCACAAGTTAGACACCTCAAAAAAAGAAAAACCTACGGTCGTATGGAAACGAGCGCGGTAAACAATCCTCTTATTATTAGTGATTAGTTTTTATTTACATTAACTATTTTTAATTGAATTTCAGGTTCGAACGCGTCCTGGGTCCTTGTGCAGATATATTAAAGCGTAATATCGCTCAATATAATAGTTTTGTTTCGTTGTCTGTTTAATGTGATATCTCAGCCATTTTAAAGTTTTTTATTATTAATGTTATATTATGTAGCAATGTGACGTGATTCTTTTACCAATTGTAGAGATATAAGTGCCTGATACACTACTATAATTTCTTAAACTTGCTTTATTTTTTCAGTAATTTTATGAGATTTCAAATTTTTCTGTCCGTAAATTACCGAGAAAAATACTTAGTAAAAAAGACCAAGCGGCGCAGAGCTGGCGGCGAGTTAAACAAAGCATTTACGCTGACAAGGAATGAATAAAGTCCCGATTTCACAGCAATTGTAAATACGGTTATCAATTTGCTCTCCACCAGATCTGCACCGTCCTATATTCTGAATCCTGGACTAGGTGCAAGCAACCAAGTTCTATTATGTGTCGGATTTTTAATTAGCTTTAGTATTTTCTGATGTAACCAGCGATGGAAAGAAAGAACCTAATTCCTTTTCTTAGTTCCCTTTTTACAATGTTTTTGTACGAAAAACCTCTTATAATATATTTTTAATAACGGTATTGATATACCTTTCATAATACAACATGGATACCAGCCTACTGCACCCAATTATTTCAGCCTTGAAAATATTCCCTATCATTAATGGATTGTTGAGTCCATCACTTTTCTGTGCTTCCTATCTGACCTATTTCATGAAAGATTTTAATGCAATTGAAATTGAATAAGAGATCTAGATTAGATTCGGAATTCGTAACTGAAATGAGATACTCACTACAAGCCAGGTGTCTAGTTCGACAAAAATTGTTTGGAGAATTCGTCTAGTTGAGGAGACATCTAGGTACCTACACCTATCTACTTACATCACAGTAATTTATTGTGTCAATTAATGTTACGTGTGTGTATATACCTATACTTAATAATTAAAGACTAATATATAATGTTATCCTTGAATGTTGACAATTGTTTTATTTATTGATTTTGTTCCAATTTAGAAACATGCGACATACTTAGGAACCAAAATGACGGCACTGCCATTATGCGTGCAGAGAACATTTGCAGCGCCCCGATTCGTGGGGCTCCTTTGGTGGTGTGCACTCTTGATAGGTTTATGTTAATTTCATTATTAATTAAGTACCTATTAACATTTTAATCTGGAAGTAAAAATAATAATCAGCAGAAATCTTGTTTATTTGTAGGTACATACTTATTTATAAAAAACGCATTTTTTAAATTGTCCCTAACTTTTAGGCAGTGCCTCCGCTGCCGGAGCCGGCATTTGTAACTTTTAACAAGACTCCCAACAAGTGGGGCAATAAATTGAGTCGAAAAGTATGATTCTATGCTCCATATTACTCCACTGCAATGAACTTTAGGTAGGTATATCTAATTTGCAGGTCCCGGATCCCGGCCATGTACCAATGGGTTTTTTAATTAAAAACTTATGAACGTAATCAGACAAAACACCAGAGGTTTTTCATCTAAATATACCTACCTCAACAGAACTGGCCACTCGTTAGGTATATCCTCACAAATACTATTGGCTAAGCCGGGTACCCTGGGGCCTGGAACCGTAACACGGTTTCGGGAGCTGTAAGGCGATCAGTAGAGAAAAAAAAGCTGCAAGATAGTCGCCGCCCTATTATAGACTGGGACTGGCCCTTTCAATTTGTACAATATCATGGCTGGCTATTTTATTTAATTAATGTATGGCGAGTCTTGGTCCCAAAGATCGAATTTCCCACAGAAGACAGAAAGTCTGTAGAAGTATCAAATACATCTAATACCTACCTCAACAAAAATTGGTTAAAAACCTGACCGGTTGACGAAAAAGAGAACATGACGAGTAATCGTATAATGATGCTGTATATTAATAAAGAGCATTTCACGAAAGAAGTCCGAAGGAATGTTTTTCATAGTGTTTGGATTAGTTCCGCTAATGGTCGCTTAAACGTTATTTCAAACATAGTGATTAGGTATATACTCTTTGTCTATATACTACAACTTTTTAATTTGCCTACTTTGCAACATACCCATTATATTGCAGTTTCCTCAAAGTTGATTCAGCGGACGGAGGGATAAAATTTGTGAGAAATAACAGACAAATATCGTGCAAATCTGTACACACCTTTATTAGAAAACTTGGCCTCTGGCAAAGTACTTAGAGCGTGCGCGGCTCCAGTAAGTCATATTCGCGAAAAACAGGGGATGCAAGTGTGAGGAGGCGGTGCGGTGTAGGTGGAGGACACTAGAGTATAATATTAGATGTGCCAACCTACAGGAATATACTAGCTTTCCGCCCCAGACTCTAGCCATGGATATATTCTAACAAAATAAAATATATACTCAGAAATAATTTTTAGAAGCGGTTCAGTAGTTTGAGGTTACGGGTTATATCCAAACTTTACCTCTATATAGTACTAGCTTTTGCCCGCGACACGCGTAGGTAGAATTAGGAATAATGACGTAATTTATGTAAATACGCAGATTTCCCTTAATTTTATCTTTTACCCCCCGATTCGCCGTCAGAAGTTAAAAAAAGTAAATTCGGTACCTGTAATACTATTTCCCTATACAAACTTATACACCCCGTTGCACCTCTACGTAAGGGTCGTTTTTAAAAATCCAAAAATACGCGTTTTTTTATTTGTTTTGAAGAATATTTGTACTAAATTTCAAGTTGATTTCAGTAGGTAAGGTAATACGATTTCCCTATACAAACTTCTATAACCCGTTGCACAATCCAAAAATGAAGAATATTTTAATCAAGTTTCAGGATACAAACATATTTACCCCATTTGACCCTCTTAGGGGTTGAATATAGAAATGTCCTTCCTTATTCCTTGTCTACATAATAAAGGGAACCTTTGTGCATCAGCTTCCTAGGTCCAAGGGTTTGGGCTGGACGTTGACGAGTCAGTGAATGAATGAATGAATCGGAACTTCTCTTTTTATATATATATATAATCTATAATATTATATAGATTGTCATCATGCGTATCTTGCTAATGCAAGTTTTAATAAACTTCGTCAAGTGGCGCCAGTAGGAAAGATGTCCTACTTATAGATTCTAGTCTTTGGGAACTATTCTAGAGAATCTACTGTCTGTTGGAGAATATATATTTATAAACAAAACAAATCTGTTTATTATACCATTTATTGAACGTTAAAGTGTCACATATTATAAAATGTCTGTTTTAGCCACACTAACATGGAATGAGAGCCAAAGGAATTTTATGTTGAAACTTATCTCCTGTTTAAACTTATCAAAAAAAGTCAAATTACAAATTACTGACCCAATCATTTACTTATCTCTTACTTTAATAAGATCGTTAAGATCTAGTGCTACACAAATCTCCTTCGAGTCGGTTTTCGGATTTCGGTCCAGTATCTCCGTGATTGGATAATAATTATCACGGTTATCTGCATTCCAGCCAGAGTACTGAAAAAGAGAAAGTGTGCCCATGAATATAACAATAACTAAGAGAGTAAAAGTTTGAACAAGTCTAATAAAACCTACTAAGTTAAAATGTTGATGCTTGGCAACGCTTATTACAATTTGTCAGTAAACAGTAACTCACCACGCAGGTACATTTATGTAACACCTTCCCAGTTGATTCCATAGGTATGAACTTCTGCAACAATGCTTTTCCATCAATCTTCCACAAGTTCAATTGATCCAATTTTGAAATTACGGTGTCTCCATCCCATTGAACATCCGTTTTTAATAAGACAAAGTTTCCGGACTGTAAATAAAAATTTAAAACAATATAATTTAAAACAGAATCTTCTATTTGGGGTTGTAGCGAGATTTTATGGGGGCATACTGAAAGGATTTGTAAAAATAGTAGAAAAACATGAATAAACTGCTCTGGGCATTGTCAGCTGTATATAAAATAAATATACCTAAAATTACTATGTTAATATGAGAAATCCTGTTCTATGCTGTTAACTTACATGGAAATGTTTTGGTAGATCCTTTGCTTGGCTGGAATCAGACTTGTTACCATCAGATCCATTCTCCTCTTCGTCTTCTTCCCCCTCTCCTTCCTCGTCTTCACCATCTTCCTCCTCTGGCTCGCTCTCTTCTGAAGACTCATCTTTACGTTTCTTCTTTGTAGAGTTGTTCACGGCGCCTTTTGATGGCCGTTTCCTGCCTCCACCTCGTGCGACCGGTGCTTCTGGCTGCAAAAATGTAATGTAGAAATTTGTAAAACCTTTATAGTTTATTACCAAAACATGTGCAGGTAAGTCACCATTTTTTAATTGTTCACCTAACCAAACTGTCAGTTTCCAGAAATTAAAGGAAGTTTGTTTAAGTTTGATAATATACAGACAATTAACGTATCTGAGATTTGGTTGTTATGATGCATTTGAGAGTACACAACACGTGCCAATAACATTCATTATTGAATGACAAGAGTTTCGCCGACCGATAATCATGCCGGCCCTATAGGGGGCTGTATCTACATAACTACGTACTAATTTATTTATACAATTACGAATAACAGGCGCATTGCAAAAACGGCGTGTGTTGAAGAACGAAAGAGAATAGTACATAGTATATAAAGCGGGTGCATGGATAATATAGATACAAGCAATGAATGTTGCAATTACCGCGTCGGCGTCCGGCGTCCAATCTTCCCCGGAATCTTGGAACTCTTCAGGCTCGGCCACAGGTTCCGATGCATCGGATTCTTCCTCGCCTTTCTTTAGTGTCTTCCGTTTGCGCATTTTCGATGTTAAATGGAAAAACTGAGCGTCAAAATGGAGTAACTGGCAAATTATAAAATAAGCACGCTAAAATGCTTGGCGGCACCTTGTTCGCTCGCTACAAATCAAAGACAATTTTTAATTTGTCTATGAATGAACAAGACGGATGGCGATCTTGCCAGTTGAAAAATAAAAATTAAATTAACGACAATAAATTATTTATGGGTATGTAAGTCAACGCGCTCGATTCTAAATGTCTTTGTATGTAATTTATTTTTATAAAAATCCCGAATTTATTGAAATGAGCTTATAATATATATTAAATAAATTTATTTGTTCAGAGTGATATCAAATAGACCGTAAATTAAGCATTTACAATGGTACTTTGGTATTTGATGCTTTAATTAATGGAATGCTTGTTTTATAATAAAATAAAACATTTTATATAGTAATATCCTGTTACTTTTGTATTATATTCAATTAATAACTATAATAATTAATTTAATATAATATTTATGTCTTATTTTTTACGGCAACACTGGCTGGTACGGACGGTGACATTTTTTTTAATCTATCTACTCAATTATATCAATCTTGCTGACTTTGTGTGTACAGTAGACATTTACAACAAAAAACGCAAAAACAAAAAACAAGTCGTAATAACAAATTTGGCTCAGAGATTTTGTTCGATAAATTCTAGTGACGCGATAACTACTAAAATGAAATTCCAATATAAAGAAGAGCATTCCTTCGAGAAGAGGAAGACCGAAGGTGAGAAAATACGCAGGAAATATCCAGACCGCGTACCAGTCATTGTCGAGAAGGCGCCCAAGGCCAGGCTGGGCGACCTCGACAAAAAGAAGTATTTGGTGCCGTCAGACCTGACCGTGGGCCAGTTCTACTTCCTGATCAGGAAGCGCATCCACCTGCGACCCGAGGACGCCCTGTTCTTCTTTGTGAACAACGTGATTCCGCCCACCTCGGCCACTATGGGTTCGCTCTACCAGGAGCACCACGACGAGGACTTCTTCCTCTACATCGCGTTTTCTGACGAGAATGTCTACGGACACTTCTAATTTATTTTAGGAAATTCAATTCATTATTACAACATTCGTCATATTACTCCTGTAGTATGCTACCAGGTTTATTTAAGGCTTAGCTTAATGTTGTTGTATTGTTTTATTATGATAATGAATATTTTTTGCAATTTCTGGTATATTAATAATTATGTGTGAAATATTTTAAGAAAAAAATACTACATTGTTTGGTTTAGGATCTTCTATTAATATAAATAAACAATAAAATGACACACATTGTTTTTCTTCTCAATTTCTAGCCTTGTTAGCATGAATAGTTGTGTAGGTTTTATAATTAATTTAGAAAATTAAACCCTTTATTTACAATTATTATTTCTGATAATTCAACATTGTGATGATTAGTTTATATTTCAGCATTAAATTGCTGCCATGTATTTAGTGTGTATGAATGTGTAGAGCTTCTTTAGTTTGATAATATAGTATTATTTAAAAGTTTTATGAAAAATAAATTCCTACCTACTTATCTGTTGGTACTGATTTGAATGTTTTGTATTCCCTTAGTGCGGTTTTGCACTGCATCCGATCCAAATCTTTGAAAATATGTTCTGAAGTAATCTTAGAATTATTTGTATTATAGTTTACAGATAACAGAGAGAAATCGGATGTATCTAGTGTGTAAATGATCATACAAATAGTTCTACGACTACTTCGAAAGATATTTGCATCAGATGCAGTGCGAAACCACACTTATTTACAATCTGTAAACACAAAAAGATACCTATGTATTGTATTGTAAAAATTGATAAAAGAACCCCTATTGAATCTAAAGTAAAGATTTCTCCTCAGGTATACTATTTTTTTTTAACAAAGAACCTCTACCAGTATTATGCCAAAGGTTTATCATAATACAACTTACCTAAACAAGTATTTACAATTCTTGGTAGGTACAATATGTCAATGTATACCTAGCTAGCCAGAATACAGAATAAACCAAAATCTGCAAAAATTCTTCAAACTTAGGCTAAAAATAGTATGTAGGTACTTCTTGATAAAAACAATTATAAGTATACTAAAGAATAATTAATAGGAGTTATTATTATTATTCTATCTCTAAATAATAAGAATATATTTTCCCAAAATTGGTAAATTGAATAGCATATTTTGTTTGGCCACAATATGCTTTTATACTATTCACATTTAGGCACGAGTGTATATAATCAAAGTTAGGCACATGCATATAATCAAAGTTAGGCACATGCATATTCTGGTTTGTTCTATATTCTGAGGTAATCAAGTAAGGAAACATACATTAAATACTGATTTTAACGGAATGGAAATTAAGCTTATTTCAGTTTCATTATAAGGTCCTTTGCTATGGCCTATACCTGTATTACCAATACAAAATAAAGAATAGGATATGAGTCACACCAGCTATAATTAAAGACAAAGAAATAGAAAATTAGAGTCATGATAAAAATGAGGAATATAATAAAAGATTAATTAGTTATATTATCTATATGTACAATAACATGTTTATATGCATGACTGATAATAAGTACAATTTTATTTCATATATGTGGTCATAAGTGTGAATACCTATATTACTATATTCTTTGGTGAATACTGAATATAATATTCCGCACCAACCAAACCCTTCTGGCATGAAAAGTAGGAATAACTAAGGTAGGTACCTATGTAGCAGATGCATAAAGGTAATAATAAGTGTGCACTTAAGTAGACTACAGACGTACAGAGAGCCAGAGAGCGACAATCAATATCGGCGCGGCGTTGGGGGAGTTTGCGCATGTATAAGTCGGTTAACAAGAGCTGGCATAACAAATTTTAAATATCGAATGTATCAGCTAATATCGAACGCGTGAAATACCTATTAGGAAAAAACAGTTTATATAGTATATCATTGGGAAAAAAGTAAGTTTTTTTTTAAATACCTACCGTATAAACCAGTTGAAAAGTGAAGAAAAAACAAACTCCAACAAAAGGGTAGGTATATGGGTCCCAAGAAATTGAATTTGAGCTCTGAGCTCAGCGCGATGGGACCAGTCAAGAATTAGGTGTAGCTAGGTGTCGGTCGAATACGAAATTACGAATATGTATAGAATACCTACTTAAATAATCAAAATCGGTTGAAATGACGGTGTAGGTAGCGTAGGTAATAATCTTTGTACTACCACAGAAGACAGAAGGTTAGCTGTACTACCTGTAAAACCTTCTTTTGTGCATCAGTGGCCAACGCGTGTGTGTGGAAAGCCGAAAATTATCTATTGACGGATCATCTCACTAAAGTCTCACTCATGGATCAAAGTGAAACAAATATGGTTATTATAAGACAGGAATAGGAATTAACGATTGCCGATAGCGCTCTCTCATTGAATGTTGTTTAAAATATAACAAATATTGGAGATATTACAATAGTAACGATTCTACATACTGTCATGGCAACCAACGCACGCGTTCCGTTGTGACATGATGGGGAATCCAGTTTAATGCCGTCCGCACTGTGATAGTTGTGATTTGTCTGATATAAGACATATCACAGTCGGCGGGATCATCTTAGATACCGATTACAATTATAATACTTGACATTGGCAAATCATCGATTAAATGAGCCCGCGCGTTATTATTAGTAAACTAAAAAAAATAGCTTTTGCTTTCGGTTTCACCAGCGTGAGCGTGAAAATAAATAATCACGTGGCTGTAATATATTTCAAGCCCCTCCCCCAACCCCTTTTACGGGATAAAATTTAACTTATGTTCTAATCCAGCAGGACATGAATTTATCCTCAGAGTTTCATCCAAATCAGTTCAACATTTTATGAAGTCTTTGAGCCTTTCGTGAACGACTATTTCGAAAAGCTTGGCCATAGTTTTTAGGAGATTTATGGGCTTGGAGCTAGCGAGTCACTGGCCGGGTTTCCCGGTTTTTAGATGGCGATGACGGAGGGAAAGTAGTGTGCTGCTGAAATCTCCACGAGACAAGGAGTATTGAGTATTGGCAGTGGTACTTTAGCTCCCGGTTAGGAATAGGAATACCGTCTAAGCCGAGGGATTTCCTAGGGTGAAGGTATGTAATATACTCGGCAACAAACATCCTAAATGGTAGGTAATGGTTCATAATACCCCATTTTAAAGTTTTATGTGTATAATTTAAGCGACCGACTCGTCGTCACACTGGTGCAACTAAGTACGATGAATTTTTTATTTTTGCATTATCCGAACACAGCTCGTCGCTACGATTTTCGCTAACATATTAATTCACCGAACTTACAAATAAGTCAAAAACAGGTTAGCGAGGAGCGTGGTTCGGATAGTGATAACGATACGAGTGACAAAAACGGTGTCGAGTCCGCAGTCTGCACTGATATTTTGCACCTCGTAGTAGGATGTAAAAAGCCCTAATATTATAATTATATGCGAGAGTGTTTGTTGGTCTTTTTCACGCTAAAACAGAGCAACGATTCGACGTGACTTTTTTGTAGAGAAAAATATTTCAGTGCCTCCTCTTGTTCCAATCCAACTGGGTTCAGCATGAGGACTACTATGTCCTTATACTCCTATATTGTGCACCTAGGTACTCCAACTGGGCGGAGCATGAGCATCAAGAAGTCTAGTTAATAAACAAGTGCCAAACTAAGCGTTCTTTATATTTACAAATTATGTTTTTTGATTAGGTAAAAAGTAAGATTTATTATCAATTTTTAAAGTATTCATTCTAGTGATGAACTTTTAGCTTACTATACATACTTGATGGTCATCATCTAGCCAAAAGAGCCTATTCTGGCCCATTTCTGAACATCTTTACTGGTACGGTCACGTCATTGGTCGTGGTACCACTGTTATCAAAGTTATCAAAAACGAGTACAACATGGTAATACCACGGATCATAAACGCCATTTTACCTAAAAGATAACGTCACAACACAATGTTGTTGGATGCTATAATATTATAAAATAATTGCTTAGAAAACAAAAATATTATTCATATTACCTAGTTCAAATAAAATATTGAAAATATAAATAAATTCATGTGAATGTGACATGACAATCGTCCTCAAAACATCAATATTAAAAATTGTAGAAATAAATAAAGAAAATGTATGTATTTGAATGAGATATTTATTTTATGGCTATAATAAATGCACAAACATTATAATCACTTATGACCTTAATGTATATTAATATAATAACTAATGGAATATAAATGAATTATGGTAATAATTGAAAATGTGTATGTTTTGGCTACAATAATAAAATGTACTAAAGTAGTCTCCACGAGAATGTAGAAATTATGTAAACATGCCAAACACGATCCAGTCACAATTCAATGTACCATTAATAAAAAAATGTGACCGTCACGGAACGCCCGGCAGATGTGAAACATCGGAAAATTACTGTGTATACAAGCGGCGAACGTGTCAAGTATACTGAGACACACCCACACGGAGAAGCTATGAAGTAAATAGCATACGCGCCACGCTCACACAAGGGAGTAGAGAGCAGCGGCGGAGAGGGCATGACAGCAAACCGTTTTCCGTCACGGCATAATCAATTTGGCCGGTTTATATGTATAGACAACATTTGAATGTTTATTTACAAAACTTCTATCATCTCCTGGCGACTACATACTTTGCAGAAGAAAAATGTTATCATCACTTTAATACTCTTTATAATAATACATCATTTTAGGTTCTTTGCGATTGACACTTATATGTAAACTTATTTGCAATACGTATCATATGAGGCTTGCGCGACTTAAAGACTAGAAATAACAGTATTCATAAATTATAATTAAAGAGCTACAAACAAAAACAACTGTGACACTTTAAACATTTTAGTTTTAGAAACTTTCATTCGAATTTCGTTCAAATTGTCACAATCGTTTGGAATTGTAGCGATCCTTCTTATGCAGTAATTAAAGAAAACTTTAAGCAAAAATATATTAATGTCACAGGAATATAAATACTAACTTATGACTATGACTTATTGTAAAGTAAATCTAATAGAAGGGCCTCCTTGAGTGACGACGGGAGCGCATTCCACGACCTCTATATCCACTATCGCTATCTGGAATTACAAAATTATATATAAGTACATTTATTACCTTTCTTTTTATTAAGTTACGTTCATATGGCAGAAGTGAAAGGAAATGCTGACAGAGAACGACCTAGGTGTACTTTTATTGGTCGAAGGCAATATTAAAAGTACACACAATCGCCGAACTTGTATGGAAAGGTATGATATAAAAGAAGCGAAAGAGGTATGTCAGGACAGTAGCAAATGGTATTCGATTGTCTCTACCTACCCCTCTTGGGATAAAAGGCGTGATGATAGATAGATTATTAGAAATAATAGTCAAAAACGGAATACCGTGCAATTTTTTTCAACTGCATAATAAAAAACTAAAGAATGCCTAAACAGAACATGAACAAGCCTGTCGCTGGCCGCTGCACTAGTTGACCTAGCGGGCGTAATAGATATAATATTGTTTTAATGTGGACCTTGCATTAACTCGAATAGGCACATATTCTCAAACAATATTGGTGTTTAGCATTTTTTAACGTTTGGTGAGGTTTGATGTTTTGAATCTTGTTATAACTTTGCTAACGGTGTTTACCTGCGTGGTGCGGCGAGTGTGTGGGCGTCGAGCGGAAGGCGCGTCGCCGTCCGATGCCGGGTGTGGCACTAGCCTCCGCTTCACGACCTTCCTCGCCCACCTGCTGCTGCGGTGATTATACAAGTATTTATTACTAGCTTTACCACGAACATTTTTGAAATGTGACGAAAAATTTATCACTCTCAAAAATCACGTCGAACCGTTGATCTGTTTAGACGTGGAAGAAGGACAAACAAACAGACAAACAAACAGATAAACATACTTTCAATTTATAATATTAAAATTAGGATATTGTGGCTAATAAAATAGTTTAACAACTGTTTAATTATAGTCTGTTTCGTCCATGGCCCGTCAATCAATCAAAAATGTCTAAGTACTAACATGATGCGGCGAAGATGGCTGACTGCCCTGCGAGCTGACGGCCGGCGAGTCTTCCTCGGTCTGTTGTTGCTCCCACTCGCTGGCAGGCTCGTCGCCGGTGTCCGTACTGCCCGGACCGGCTCCCGGCACGGCTGGAAAAACAAGTTAATATATATTTAGATAACATTATTTTATTTTTAACTATTACTACTACTACTATTATTATTGCTGAATGCGTTTGACAAAACGAAAAGAACTGTTGACATAATGAATGATTGGTCAGTGTCGTCAGTTACCTTATACTCTATATAACAGGGGTGGCCAACTTGATAAGACCCAAGATCTACTATTTACTGATTAGACTCTGTGCTATCTACCAATTACATAATCAGTACTTAATATCAAAATTATACACGTAATACACAACACGATCGTCCAGTCGATATATCTATAATAGCCGCGATCGACCAGTGCTCTATATCCAAGAAGCAGACTAGATAAGATTAATTACAACGGACTATAAGATCTCACCAGAGTCCGACTGCGCCGGTGGGTTGTCAGGTGGTGGCAGGGCCGCGGCTAGATCGGCGTGCGTGTCGTGGTGCGAGGCGGCACCGGCCTCCGCGAACGTGAACCGCGCAGCACCGCTCGCCGTCGTACCGCTACTGGGACCACTCAGCGGGGACACAACCGCCTCGCCGAACCTGAAACACTTGTGTTAGTAGAGTTGCCAAACCTACGCGGAAATAATCCCGGAAAAAGGCACGTTTTTTAAATATTCCGGATTTATTTGGGACTCTCCAATATTATAATATAGGTAGCGCGCATTTATTTCAGAACTAGTATAATTAGTTGTTTATAAAAAAAAAAACATTGACCCAGGGATAAAAAGTAGACTATGGCCGGCCGGCAGGACAAACATACGAACACACGGAGGCAGTGTGCGCCTTATTGGTAAAATAATACTTAGGTTACCGGCTGAAGATGTGCCACAATCATTTAACCGATTATATTTTATGATTCTACCTAACAAGCGGTCACCAATCCTTGTATATTCATGCTCAATATTTGAATGAAACCAAAGGGCGATTTACACACGATGTCGACCTCGAGGCGTTCGCTCGATATTCAGTGAACCTGCTGCTAGTTGAGTGAGTGAGTAGTATTAATCCACATCTTACCCATCGTTTCTCCTAGGCACGTATAGAGTAGGCGTAGAAGGAACGATGCTGTCGTCTCCGTCATCAGCGCCGCCACCCAATGACAGTGTTCCGCTTGCTGTGAAACAATATTGATATCATTAATATGATTTGTGAACGCGTTGCTGTGGCGAACTTAGGGCCCGCGACTGATCGTAGATTGGGAATGATGCATAGCCTATTATCATATTTTAAAGTTGAATACACCAAGAAAGTCAAATCGGCTGTCAATTGAAGTAAATTGTACTAAAATTAAATGGTGTAATTAAGCCTTAATCTTGTTATATGGTCAGAGGTACGTGTATAATAGCTATTTCGAAGATTATATGATTATATTCGCGTGTCGAATAACAATAAGCTAACGGGATGGCAAGCACAAGTTAATGGTAAGATTTCTTTTAAATGTGAAAGTGACTTAGACATTATTATAGTAGTAGCCAATGAATTGCCATTATTTTTCCCTAAAATCTAGCTATTCAGAAAGAATTTAAATATTTATTATCATACGTTCGGTGCCGCTGCTGATAGCCTCAATTTGCGGATGAGAAGCCGGCGCCTCGCTGTCAGCTTCGCCTGCCGCTACCTCGCCGCCCTCCAAAGAACCTTCAGAACGTGCCTCTGCCGACTGTGCTGGCGATTCCTGCATTACAAATAAATATGTTACAACACAATGTTTAGCAATTGATTGGCCAATTTTATTCTGAAATCAAATCAATAATGTCAGCCCAACAGGCTAATCACGTGCGACTGGGATTTCTCAATAGGTACCAAGTCTAACAAACTTGGAGGATACATAGTTTATGTTCTGGATTATAATTTTTATCCCAGAAAAGAGGGTGGAGAAGAGACGTATTACAGCTACGGGATTACTTATTTTCTTGATTCTATTTCTACTCAGATGATACAGAGCGGGCAAAAGTTAGTCCAACCGACAACAATGTCGAAAATTTTCATCTACCCCCATTGAACGCTCGCTCTTCGTTTTCCCACTTAGTCGATCCTTAAATTCTGTCACAAGTATAATAAATTATAAAATTAAAAGTACTGAATACTTTCTAAAAATAATAAGTTCAATTTAAAGGTAAACTAATGAAGAAAAAGTAAAAATAAAATTTATTCAAAATGTCCGCCGCCATTTTTCACGCTGTCCCTTAGTCTCCGTGGCCAGTCATCGATCGCAGCACAAACCATATTCATATCTATTTCTGCCATTGCTTTTCTCAATTATGACTTCAGGCTGTCCACATTTTTTCGAGGTTTAGTCCAGACTTTTCCCTCTAAAACTTGCCATATTTTGTAATCCAAAGGATTAAGGTCAGGGATGGAGGAGGGCCACGTCTGTGTGGATTTAGCCTTGTGTACTGGTGAGGAGTCTTGCTGAAATAGCCAAGGCCCCCCTCGAAACAGCATCTGAGACAGACCGTTAACGATATCTTGGTAAACTTTTGCAAAAATGCACTTCGGTCGGGCCAAAGTAAGACACTCCTAACCAAATTATCCATTGCACTTGGGGGATGGCATTTCCAGCCTACACCTTATCGTTTTGTTTGTTGTACGATACCGAAAATTTTCTTGTCGGGAAACAGGATGTCACGATGTCTGTTTTTTTGTTGGATCTTTAAACTCTCATTGCTTTCAAGCCACGTTGAGAAAATGTTCGCAAGCTCATTTGCAAAGCCATTAATTTTTGATTGTGTACATGATTCCTTGTAATGCGCGCCTTGATTGCTTTGATGGCTGCTGGAGTCCTAACACAACTGTCTTCTTGTTATCCACACTTGAATGTTCATCGTACATCTTTACGCAGAGACTAAGTTTTGAAGCAACTAGAATATTGTGGTTGGCGAGTGCCCGCAACGGTGCCACTCGGGTCTTCTTTTAACGTCCACTCCATCTGAATATGTTTTCGCGGTTTATAAGTAGAACGCCTAGTGATACTAATTTTAGAATGTTGTGCCAGTGACAATATTACGTATATAGCAATTAGCAATGCATATCCCGAAACAAAACAATACTGCCGATGTTAGCCGACAAGTTGCTACGTGACTATGCCATCCTTTTGTAGTTATATTTTAAGGGGAAGCCCAAGGCAAAATCGCTGACTTTGAATCCTGTTTCCTCTGAATGTATTGGCATGAAAATTCCAAAAAAAAATATCATATTCTTTCATTCTTTATCTAGTGAATTTCCTAATTCGTTTTTATCTAAACTAATAAATTATTTAATAATTAAATATTTTGTAAACCCCTTTTTGAATTTTTAAATGCTATTATCTTAAGCTATTGAAACGTGATTAAAACGGTTTTTTTTTCAACGATAGATATTAACAATATCTAGTGAATTTCCTAGTAAAAAGTTGTTACAGTAAAAAATAAACTTATGACAAGGAAAAGTAACATCTAACGCACCTAACCGGCACCGAATTCAGTCCGCCCGCAGCGCTGGGTCCTTTCGGACGTGGAATCTGTGCTTTTTTCTTGGACGTCAGTTGGTGATATTTTTTTACGTATTTAAATAATTTAACAAATAAAAATCTACTTCCATAGTAATGAAAATATTCAGACACGCCAATCGGCCGGCCGGCTAGCTTCGTTTCTTATAATATTTTGATATTTCTACTTTATATAAATTTATAATAATCTTCATTGTGTCTTAGTTGGTAAATCAAATGGGGAAATAAAAGACAATACCGAGGTACAGAAAAAAATCCATAAAAAGAAAAGAAGAAAACTGGAAAAGAGTAGCAGACCTGGGAGTGACATCATGGCATTCGCAGATACTGATTTCGTTGCAAAAGTCGACTCAAGATAATCCTGTTATGCAAATGACAACAGACATCATGCCCCCGCATAACAATTTTATTAAACTATACACTGTGAAATTACTGATGGCTTAAAATGGGACATAATGTAGGCTGTAGAATATATAGTGTTGAACTACTCTTCAAGGAGGCAATCAATCTTAGCAAACATGCCAGTATATTCCAAGCATAGTTATACGCACTAATTATATGTGCTGAAGCTAATATACAAAAGCACTACATAAACAAGAAAATGTATATACACTCAGACAGCAAGGCGGCTCTCTTGGCCATCAACTTCTATGCTCTCAGCTGGTCATGAACTGCGTTGATGTACTGAATAGACTGGGCAGCAAAAACTAAGTTATGCTTAAATCGGTACCAGGGTACTCAGGGATAGAAGGTAAATAAATTGCTGACTTCCTGGCACGCGCAGGGGCTAAGGATACACAGTATGGACCTGAACCGTTTTGTGGAATTTCTAAAAGCCTATCTAGAAGCATTCTGATAGACAAGTGCAATATGGAATCAGTACAACACTGGCACAAGCACTAGTGCAGCACAATGCAAAGTTTGTTATACACATGCATACACCTTCGAATGAACTTAACTCACTCAGTCGAACAAATCTTCGAATTGTAATTTTAATAAAATATTTTTACCAGTCATACACTAAAAATGTTCAGTTTATATATAAATAGCATTCCGGCCCCGGCTTCGCTCGTGGATATTTTCGAACAAAATAAAATATAGCACTCCTAGATAATGGCTTGCCTGCACTACCCCTACCTCTACCTCTACCCCTACCTCTACCACTACCACTAACTTTGGATATTGTTCATACTAAAATAGCTATAAAAAATGGGGGGTGGTGATAGGAGGGTGAAAAATAGTTTACGACCGATTGTCGGCCCTACCGAATATAAATATAAAATTTCATAAAAATCGTTCAAGCCGTTTCGGAGGAGTATGGCAACTAACTTGTGACACGGAAATTTTATATATTATATATACACAATTGAAACAAGGGCACTAATACATTGTATAAGTAATTTTAATTATTTTTCTTATCTACACCTCTTGCACTAAACTCTGTATAAATATAGATTTCTAATAGACTCATATTTGTTACGGCGTGCCCTTTGCCTTTCTAACACTCCCTTAGGTTACTCTTGTGCACATCTTTTTGTTAGCATTTATAAAGAAATTGTACCAATAAAAGCAATAAATCGACTTCATAAACTTTCTTTGTGTCTTTATCTATTTTCCTGAACCCCGTGATACTCCCAGCTTTATATTCTGTTGGTTTTGGTATATTTAAGTTGAAGTAGCGTTTCGCCCCAGATTCGCCCGTGGGATCCGCATACTAACTTTCAACCCCTATTTAAAGAAAAAGTAGCATATGTCCTTTCTTAGGGTTTAAGCTTTTTCCATATCAAATTGTATCGAAATCGGTTCAGTGGTTTAGCCTTGAACGTAACAGACAGACAGAGTTACTTTCACATTTATATTAGTAAGGATATAAGTATTCCACGAAACAGACTCGTATCAGATTTTTTATCAATATATATCTAATAAAATTATCTAGGGGCCGTCTCTTTCATGGTCTTATTTCTATCATTTAGAAGTCAAAACAACAGTTTTTAGAATTTTTGTCTATTTTTGCGTATCTCATAAAAATTACTATCTTTGTTGTCACTAAAAATTTCGAAATAAAAATTATATTACGATAAACTAGCGGACCCGGCAGACGTTGTCCTGCCCAAACGTTGTCTTGCCCGCACTACCCCTACCCCTATATAAAAAAAAAATTAGGGGTGGACCACCCTTAACATTTACGGGGATGAAAAATAGATAGTAGCCGATTCTCAACCCTAACGAATATGCATACAAAATTTCATAAGGATCGGTCAAGCCGTTTCGGAGGAGTATGGGAACGAACATTGTGACAGGAGAATTTTATATATTAGATGTTACCGCCTCTAAGATTTTTCGAAGCTCTATGATTTCTAAGCTGACGAGTGACTAAATAGCATTGGTTCTGTGATCTTAGAAAAGTAACTGCCCATTTTACGTAGCCACACCCAAACGCGATTTTTATTTTGCCTTTGTCTTATCCTTAATTCGAATCCTAAATAATATTATAACTCGGGCCAATAAAGAAACGATTTATAAACAGGCGTCAAATTGCGTGCTATCTCGCTCATGTTATATTGATGACAACATAAAATGAGTGAGAAAGCACGATAATATACACCATTTTTAAATCGTTTCTTTATTGGCGAGTTTTATATGGGTGAGCTTGTTTGTTTGACATTCTTTCATGTCAAAACAGAGCAATCAGATCGACGTGATTATTTTGCACTGACATAGTTGCGAGGGCATAAACATTCGGGATAAACTCTTATATCAAATTTCAAAATTTTCCATGGGTGAAGGCAGTGTGGAAAACTAGTATATGTACATTCTGTGGTTATACAGACCGGTCGCGCGGAGCGTTCCCCGTCGGTCCCGCCTGCCCCCTCGTCCTCCTCCTCCACCTCCTGCTCCTCCTCCATCTCCTCGTCCTCCTCATCCTCTTCCTCGTCCTCATCACCTTCCTGCGGAACCATCACACATTAACTTTAAACAAACACTTTGTAAAATGTGACCTAGTCTCTAAGCTGGCCTGTGTCACGTAATACATTTCCACGAATATTTACCTACGCCCCTTTTTCCATTTAATGGGAAGGAAAAGTGTATAGTCAGAAACAAATCATTAAGTGATTGAAATGTCAACGCAAAGTATGCCTTATCTGGCTAGCTACCATCCGGCTCGGATGACCATGTTGAACTTCCCATAGAGACATATCTTTAGATCTCTTCCCCATAGATTATCTCTTTCTTTTCGCGGTAGACAGGTAAATTTCGTGCGTCATGCTAGCCAGACAGCTGTACGTTAGTATTATTGTATATTCAGTAACATTACGACAGCTGCCATGTAGGTATATGACGAGCTTTGAGCAAATAATTTACACCAGAAACCATTCTAGAGAGCTTACTAATAATTATCTCACCCTGTACATAGTTCCCGTGCACCTTTCGTCGTCTTCCTCAGAGTCCACAACGATGACACCCTCGTCGTCCTGGTCGCAGCGCGACGAAGTTGGCACCTGGTATTCCACCTCTACTGAGCTCTCGAAACCCTAACAAAAAATACAGTGTAAAGTTCATGAGCAAGTGTGATTTACGTAACAAATTTTCGATTTACATACATAGAATTTTATTTGATGAGGCCTGTATAGTTTTTTTATTAATATAACTTATTTTGGTACCTGTACCCTTGTTCTCTTTGCTGTCGGGTTCGGCCTCTGCGGCGGTCGCGGCCGCTTCATGGGGCGAGATTCCTGCGGCCCTGACGTGCTGACTCCGCCGCTCGATGATTGAGCTGCGGCGCCTTCGGATGCACTTCCTGTGGCTGCGGCGGTCGCTACGGTGATAACATGTCAAATATTATTACCAACTAATACATTAACGACATAATCCAGAATCCTAGACGACAGATTTGTCTCGGGTTAGGGATTTTTATGTATTTGTCATTTAGTCCCCCATAGCACAGAATATCCTAGCTTGCTGGCAGCCTTTGCCCGCGGTTTCCACGCCATATTCACAGACCATTATAACGCGGAATAAATTATAGTATAGCCTGTAGATTTAATAGTGATACTCAGCTGCAGCGGAATAAGTCTTCCACAATGATATTTTGTGATGCTATCTAACAAGTGACCGTCCAACTCTGTTGGGTGGAAGTCTAAGCCGTGTAACCTGCGAGCTATGCGCTTACATTATTTCCATGTTTGTGGATAGAACAGCTTTTTGCTTGTTACCTGAGGCTGGTGCTACCACGTTAGGTGAAACACTGGGCGCGCTAGCCGTGACCGTGGCCACGCTGTTGCCGGCCGAGCTGGTAGAACCGCTGGCCTGCTCCCCGCGCGGCATAGCCACTACTATTCCCTAAAATATAACAAACATATATAAAATAAAATGATGTAAGAAGCTAATATAATGACTATTCCATCAAAACAACTAATTTGTGTCGCCTAATACACGATTGCGATAAAGTTCAATTCTGTCTAAGGGCCGCTGTCAGTAAGTACCTATTAATTCAATTCGGTATGTAAAGTAAAAGTTAAAGTATGCTGAATCCAAAACCGTTTAGAGATATTGGTTTAATAATCCGTATTTTTAAATTTATAACTCTTAAAATCGTGAGATTGTCTTTATTTTTTCAAAAGCAAATAATTTACTTAACCCTTCGGCTCGCACGGCGACGAAAACACTTACTACCTCTCGCTCGCACGGCTCAATGGCGGCTCGAAGAAAATTATACCCATGTTTATATATTTGCAAATTTTGAGACAATCACTGAACAGATTTACTTGAAATTAAAATAATATATTCTATAATAATGTATTTCTTTAATTATGTCATAATAACACCTACTTTAGTCACCTAAATTAAAATATCCCCTGTTAAAATAGCTTACAACAGAAAAATAATAGTATTGCGGAAGAAAATAATTTCTACAGAATATTACAGAACTCTTTGAATAAATATTTTGTGCCAATTTCAATGCAGGAAATATATATAATCAAGTTATATTGTCTCTTTTTGTTGTTTCCATATAAAATTACTTAGAAAAATACGACCAAACTTAACACGCGCGCATATGAATATGGAAAAAAATGCGCGCGAGAATAGAAATTTGTACTCTCAAAATATCAGTAATCCTAATTTGTTTTGAAATTATTATTACCTAACTTTGATAAAGGTATATTAAGGTTACTAAGCCATACAATTACAATATCATAATTCAACAGAAAATAGTGTAAATATCTCTTTCGTCGCAATCAAATATTTCTCACGGTAGCCACATAGGAAAGATGATATTATTGAAATAAAACACATAAAGTTGTATAAAAACATTGTATTTTCCACTTTTATACACATTTTCTTCATAGTTTCCTACAAAAATACAAAAATCAAAGTAATTTGGTATTGTAAATATAATTATATGAAATACCATTATAATAGTGATGCATGTGTCAATAAAATATTTTTATCGATATCGATGAAATTCCCACCACCGTCAATACTGTCGAACAGATTCACAAAATTGCTAGCGCGATGTATTTTATGTGATTTGATTATATAGAAACAACACCTTAACACTTTAACAATTAATTATTTGTACAACTTACAAATAATTAATTGTTAAAAAATCTTTGAAAATCTTTAAAAGTAAAATATTGTAGCTGTCCTGACTTCCTGAGGTCTCTCGATCTCAAAATATCTTTCGACTAAACTAGAAATAACACAACAGAACACCAATACCATATTAATACCACGCGTACTTTATATATATATATGAATCTGGTTTTGTAATAAATATGTAATCTGAAATAAAACAACAAATACCATAACATCCATCATGCGTATTTTATTTACATAGTTATGCTAAAGTAAAACAGCAGAATAAACAGCAATACTATAACAATATCATGGGTATTTTATTTACATAATTATGAGTCTGGTTAATCTAAAATAAAACAGCAGAATAAACAACAATACTATAACAATATCATGCGTATTTTATTTACATAGTTATGAGTCTGGTTAATCTAAAATAAAACAGCAGACTAAACAGCAATACTATAACAATATCATGCGTATTTTATTTACATAGTTATGAGTCTGGTTAATCTAAAATAAAACAGCAGAATAAACAGCAATACTATAACAATATCATGAGTATTTTATTTACATAGTTATGAGTCTGGTTAATCTAAAATAAAACAGCAGACTAAACAGCAATACTATAACAATATCATGCGTATTTCATTTACATAGTACCGTGTTTATGTATATATTAATATTATGATAACACAGTACAATACAGACAACAATACAATACACAGATACAATGAACAAATCTCTCCTTGCAAATGCATATAATGTAACAAATATACAAAGAATATGACAATAAACTAAAACATGAAGAAGAAGCGGTAGACGCAAAGAAGATAAAAAAAGTACGAGATTATAAAGGTTTAGTGTGAAACTGTTCGAACATATTTAAAGACAGAGCGGCACTTCACAATCCGGACACTGGTATGCGGTTTTTTGTGCGCGACCGTTATACGTACACCAAACGCATCTGCTCCTACCTAGATTTGTGCGGTGTTTCACGCGCATATGCATTTCTTCGGTTATTAGTATCCGGCTTATAAAGTGGCGCTCAGTCAAGCGTTCCGGAGGAAAATGTGAAAAAGTCCGCGGCCCTTGATTGACATTGACATTAGACTTTGGAACATTACGAAGATGACGATTCATGATTCCCTCTACTACCGATAAACGAAAGGCCAGGGAATGTTCAGTGGAATCAGTGGATCGTTTTACCAAAATACTCTCTACCAACAGGTGGTATGTGTTTACGATTGGCGCGAAGTGTCCTAACACAATCAGTGCGACACTGAGCACTTCAACCAATTTTTCATAAACAGTGTATGGCCCAAGTTCAGAAGTGGTTCAATTAGTCTGACTACAGTGGAGACACTCGAAGGTAGGGTGGAGGTGGTTGTTTGACGACCTACATATAGAAAGAAGGACCACAGGAAACCAGTGGCCGATTCGCACAACTGATAGGCTTTAATACCAAAGCGAGCTGCTTTCGTTTTTATGTACTGCTTGAACCCTAGCGGGCCTTTCCACAGCGTCAGGCACTCATCGATACAAATATTCTGCTTTAAAACGTAACGCTCCTTGAACTTTTTGTTCAAGTGGTCGATGACGGGACCAGTGCCATGTAACATGTGTCAGTATTATTTAGATCGTTTGAGCCACTGGCGTGATAAAAAGTTCTATTTAGGTTCCAGTACTTCCTTTCAGATAACAGTTTCCGAAATAGTTCTGTACGCAGGATTGGCTGTTTCACAAAAAATGCCATGATGGTCGGCCTAATAATGCCGAGCGTAATCCAAAACGCAAACAGAATGAGTATTTCATCAAGATTCGTATTATGTCACTGCCTCGAAAATCTCTCAGTGTCAATATCCTGGGCATGTCTATTGGTTTCCATCGCTATATGAGATAGTATGGAATCTTACCAATAGGCGCGGAATGCATCGTATGCGTTGTTAAATACGCGAGTCGGCCAAGGTTTTTCACGAACGAAAGTTTCTTGCACTCCTCTCCAATCACCAGTAGGTTCCCAAACAAACTCCTCAGCACCATCATACTCTTGTTCAGGTCCCTCTGTTCCATTCTCTCTCCTACCAACATCTCTATCATGCATTGATGCTTGAGGACGCAAATATTCTGGGAGATGCTCATCTGTAGGATATCGCTCTGTAAGGCGACATCCAGGTACCCGTCCCACCACATTTGATCTTCGGAGACCCCCACGACGCCCTCGTCCACGCGACCGGTTGATCCCTTGCCTCCTTGGTAATAAAGTTCCTCGAGACGTTGCGGCCACGGTCTTTTCCGGCTGCGGCTGAGTCAGCACCAGGCTGTTCCGGCTTCGGAGGGGTTACACCAGCATCAGATATGTTTCTGGAAAATATTGAAGTTCAGCACGTATTTGTGTGGAACATCCCCATGGGCAGCACGCGTCCATCTTCATCCATAATAAGTACTTGTATGTCCTACAAATAAATAAAAATAAATTTAAATGTTTGTTGATTGCGTTTGGCAGAGAATTCGATTATGTTTCGAGTTAAAATATTTTTAATAGGACGGAGGAGGGGGTTAAATATTTGTTTAACAGTGAAACAAAGAGTTATTTTCAATTACTAGCGGACCCGGCAGACGTGTCCTGCCTAAACGTTGGCGTGCCTTCTATTTACTTTCCTTTGTCCGTCGAAAACAACTACCACTACCACTATCCCTACCACTACTCCTACCACTACCACTACCCCTACTCCAACTTCTAATTATAACTGACGCTTCTTCGGCCGCTCCCGCGGCATCGCTCACTTCGCTCGCACTTTAAAAAATAATTGTATGGGAGACAGGGGGGGTACGGGGAAAGTCGAAAAAGGGGTAGAAATCAAATCCCAGTCCATAGGAAAAAAAAGAAAAATGTATGAAAATTTGTATGGGAGATTTTTTTTAACGTATTCGCTAATAGGAACAAATCCTAAACATTATTAGTTTCGGCACCTACCACCTCCAATTTGTAGTTTCCGAGATAAAAAACAAAAAAAATAAGGGGAGCGAAAAAGGGAGGTTTCGGATTTTTCTGGTACTCACCGGGACCCCCTCTATACGATTCCATTAAAAGTTTTCCCCCATCACAACTCTTTCTGTGAGAACAATTATGTCAGTGAGTCAGTGAGTGAGTGGTAATCGAGCTTTATATAGTATAATATTTTCAAAAGCATACCTCAAATATGTCATCATTTTCCTCATCCTCTATGGTGACGGTTTCCTTGTGGTCGAAGTCATCTTCTTCACCATAGAACCATAAACCGAGAAGACATGATACTAAAAAAAAACAAATTAAATAACTAATCAAATCTTAAAGTAGGTTTCAATTATGTGTAATTTTAACCTGGGTTACGTGCAAAATTGTTGTTAAACAAGGCAATTTTTTTTTTCAACTCTGCTCTTCTGGTATAGTAATTTTATATAGCACTGATAGTGCGTTCTTCCCTAGACATTTACGTTACATTCATAAAATAAGTGCTATCAAATATCTCAAACCGCGAGCAAAGATGTTACACATCACATACCGATAAATATATCCTTTTTAACTAATATTATAAATGTGGAAGTGTGTTTATACGTGATTTTTTTTGTACAGAGATAGTCGTAGGGCCGGAAAGTGTCATAGGCCACTTTTATGCCGGAAATTAAATTTCAAAGATGACTACGGGCGAAGTCAGAGCGGAAATATAATAAATATATACCATCAAACATTATTAATTCAATTTTACTAATAATATAATAAATAATAGAATACAAATAGAAATAACTATTTGAGACTACGAAAATATCGATAAGCTATGTTAACTAATGTGTCCTTCACATCACTAGGCCGAACTCAAGAATTTTCAAGATGGCGTTTTAATTTTGCGACATTTTTATATTTTGGATTATTACTTCGAAATAGCACATTATATAATAAAAATAAACGTTGGAACATGAAAAATAAATATATAGAAAGTATTTTCCCTGTGTATTTATTCATATAGTATACGCATCTTTCCACAATAAACAAATTTAGTAAAAATTTTTACGGATTTTTTTATATCAGATTTTTCCTCGACAGAAAAACTATATTAAAATTTATCTTTTTGGTCCCAACTAAATAAAATATTGTAAATAAATGTATTATAAACAGTACTATACCTTAGTTTATTAGCTGCAGGGCTTATTGGAACTATAAAATAATATAAAACTGCACTGATCAACAAAGCGACTGTTATGACAAAGAGTATAATAAACACTGCATTTATTTATGCTTTTTGTAATGGCGTATTATCCGGCCCATAGACGTATTACACATAGAAATGTAGAGAATTTCAATTCCTATGACTCCTCTTTCAAACTTTATATAAATAAAAAGAGATAGACACACATTAAGGTGATTTTTAAATTTTGTCGCGAGGTGAATACATGTATTCACTTGCGAGCTTACTGTAGTGCGCATATAGGTGAATACATGTATTCACTTTCCGTCTCAGCGGTTAACCTACATTTCACCTATGAATGACGTCATTATATCGGCTAAATAAAAGCAAAATATTTACCTGTCAACTTGTCAACCAATGTTAGCCTGTTACTAGATATACTACTATTTCAGTAGTTTTTATAACTAATCTAGTTCATTATTTAGGAAGAATGTTTAAGCATTTTTTATGGTAGGATATTCTTTGACCTTTGTATATATTTTGTATCACAACAACTATGCAGACTACGGTATAAAAACCGTAAAGATTGTTGTTGTTTTAATATGTTTTATATAGAAGTGGTAGGTTTTGGTAGATTTTGTAGGATTTAGAGACGGCAACACTATTGTTTGTTAAATGTCAAAGATGTTCTTTTTTCTGTACTAACATATCAAAGGTATTGAAGTATTCAGTCGACAAAATGACGTCATCAGTGCCAAAACTTTGATAATTTATTATAAAAAAACTACTGTATAGAAATAAAAAATTTTGAAATTAGTTTCTTAAAATAGCTTAATATTTAAAATAAAAATATTAAAATCGTACCTTAGCTTTTACTTTACATACCGAATTTAGGACAGCACTGACAACAAAGATCTATTAATTAAAGAATGGTTGAATAAAAAAGGAAATTGCCTTGGCTGCCTAAATCTTCCTTGGCCTTTCCAAGCTAAACATTTAGGTAGCACTAATACAATTTAGCAAAATCACATACCTGCTGTGGACCCTGAGAATGAGATGATGGAGTGGCGCTGCTATCCTCATTGGTGTCCATGTCCTGTAATCAAATATACTATAATTAAAACAATGGACACTTTCTAACAACTCGCACTAATCAAATACAACCAACCATAAAACCAGCTGCCTCAGCATGACGCGCACAAGTATTTTCTACCGCGAGAAAGTCTACTTACACTTTTAGAAAGAGGCAATGTCCCCTAGAGACAAAGCAGGACAAAGTGTCGCGTCGTGGTTACATGTACATTTTGTCTATTAGGCCAGTCTGGCTATTTTGAGCTGTATGGAAATTTTTCGTAACCGTTATACAGCAAACGAATATATGTAAAAAATCGGAAATATTCCGTAGAATTCAATGCACTATTTTTAAAACAACTGACATTAGGGGAACTTATATAAAATGGCGGCCAAAGTTGTTAAAAAACACTTTATTTCGTTTTAAAAAAAATAGCCTTTATTTAAAAAAAGTTTAATACACAAGTTGTGGAACTATTTATTTTGGATCGGTCTAGCCCGGTCCGATGTCAATAAATTATTAAACATATTATTTATTTAAAAAAACCGTAAAAAATTGCATTATTTTGAAACGCCCGTATCTCTTTGAAAAAAAAAATCATGTAACCGAAAAATGGTGAAAATGTAGCCCTAGACAAGCCAAAATAGAGCGTATTTGCAAATTTGAAAAATATTTAAAAGATTTTGCAAAAATCAGATTTTTCTAAAAAAAAGCAATTTTTTTAAATTCCAATAAATCATAAAAACGTGGCTTTTTAGATTTGTCTCTGGGCTTAAAATGTTCTTTAATAGTTGCCGTTATATGTAAACTGATTACATCCATGCTATGTCGTTTAAGATTAAATTTTTGTTGTTCACCAGTTTTTCTTCATAAACTAAGAATCAGAGATTCGTCCATGTGTGAATGTGGTTTAGAGGATGGGGACCTCAATCATATTTTTTTGTTTGTCCATTATATGATCGATCAGATTTTATTTCTTCATTATCCAAAGATGTTTCTTTTCCTGTAAATATATCTCATCTATTAAGTGTATTTTCTACAGAAATTATTTTTTCATTATCTATGTTTTTAACAAAAAATAAAATAAAATTATAAAGTAGGTATTTAATTTTATGTTTTAGGTATAGTATAGTATAGTTGTTGTAATTATTATTATATTGTTCTAAATGTAACTGTATTTAAGTTGTTATAGTATAGACATTAGTTGTAGTATTGTTTTTCTTTGTTTCAGCTATCTGGAATAGTGCTTCTAAATTTATTTAAATATTTGTCTCTCTCTCTCTCTCGTTGCTAAATACACTGACGTGACACTGGCATAAATGTTCATAAGTGAACGATTGCCATAAAAAAAAAAAAAAAATTGACGTTTACGCGATGTTATAGCTGGTATTTTTCTGCAAATTTAAAAAACAATATTTTTCCTCACCGACCTTCTGGAGCTAAGATTTTTTTTTGCTTGAAAAAAATCCTATGGCGCCGTTTTTTAATATTAATAGCTAAAATTTATATGAGTTAAAGTTCATTATTTATAGTTGAAATAAAAAAATACGAGAACTCGATTGGCCGTCGCTGAGCACTGCAAAATTAATCACACACGGAGCTTAGCGCTGTGGTACCATACTTCAGCTCTAGCGGTGGAGTACGGGGGGAGAGCCGACCGAGGTCGCATGAATATGAGCGACTGTCGCGACGCGGTTCCTGCATTTTTCCGAAAAATACCCATTTTTCGACCGATATTTCGCATATTACCGATTAGTTAATGAAGCGCGCAATACTCGCACATGTTACGGCAACTATTAAAGAAAATTTTAAGCATAGACACGATTATAAAAAGTCACGGGTTTATGAGTTATAGGAATTTAAAAAAAAACACTTTTATTTCGAAAAATCAAATTTCTGCAAGATCTTTTTAATATTTTTAAAATTTGAAAATACGCTCTTATTTGGCTTGTCAACGGGTGTTTTAAAATAATGCGATTTTTTACGGTTTTTTTTAAATAAATAATATATTTTACAATTTATTGACATCGGACCGGACTAGACCGATACGAAATAAATAGTTCCACAACTTGTGTATTAAACTTTTTTTTAAAGCTTTTTTTTTTAAAACGAAATAAAGTGTTTTTTACCAACATTGGCCGCCATTTTCTATAAGGTCCCCTAATGTCAGTTGTTTTAAAAATAGTGCATTGAATTCTACGGAATATTTCCGATTTTTGACATATCTTCGTTTGCTGTATCTTGATTTTGGTCCAAAAAATTTACACAGACTGGCCTATATGTAGAGAGACGTTTCTCTAGCACGTCATGCTAGCCAAGATAATAATGTACCTGCGTAGATTCTGGTGGCGCTGTAGAGGCCGAGACCGTCGCCCGCGGTCTGGATGACGAAGCGGGCATGTACTCGGTGGAGTGCGCGTCAATGGGCGCAGTGGGCCCCACTTGCGCCACGGGTCTTATAGAAGCCAATGGAGTCTCTCCTCCACGCCTGGTCCCAGTCACACTTTGTTGAGCCACACCTGATATAGCAAACAAGTTTTTTTAATTCTACTTTTACGACTTTTTATATATTTTGGCAGTGCAACCAAACCAAACATGTAACAAGGTCCACATTGAGCGAGTTGGTCATATTAAACAGAACAGTTGGCAAGATGTACAAATATCTTACTTCATCAGATCATTAAATCAAGAGAATTAGATAAAATTTTGTAAAAGTTCACGCCAAAATGTTAACTGAAGGCGTGATATAATAATGTGTTTACTCACCTGCCATGGGCTTGATGTTGGCAGTTGGAGGGTCGCTCGTAGTTTTCTCCGTAGTAACATGTTGTTTCGTGGTTGTCGTCTGAGTAGATAATTGCCGCTGAAGCAAGTTCACTTTTTGTTGCAGTGACTCAAGTTCTCGGGTTTTCTCTGCCAAAGTTTCACCCTTTTCCTTTTCTAAACGTGTCAGTCTTCCCTCATATTGAGATTTAATAACGGCCAACCTAACATCCTGTTCATCTCGATTACTCTGTTCTAATGCTTCTATTTTAGTTCGAGATTCAGACAATTCGCGGGTCAGGGTGTTTTTCGTCTCAGTTAATTGAACGATTTTGGTTTTGGCTTGTTTTAATACATTTTTAGCCTTGTCTTCCTTGTCAATGTTTGCATTACGCAGAGTTTCCAGTTCAGCCTTTAGTGCTTCATTGTTTGATTTTTCAGTTTCCAATTGACTTTGAAGCTGACTTAACTTCTCTTCAACCTTTTGAGCTGCCTCGACATTTGCAGCATCTGTAGCAGCAGTTTGGTCTTCAGTTTTCTTTTTCTCGTCTTCCACTGTTTTAGCAAGTTCTTCGTATGAACTCTTATATTTTTTAGCTATTTTTCTGATCTGGAGTTCTTTGTTGCGTATATCTGATAAGGCTGCTTCTTTATTTGTTAAGTCAGTCATAATTTTGGTGTTAGTTTCTGAAGAAGCGGTTAGCTCAGCTTTGACCTTAGTTAGTTCTTCTGTCAAGCGCATTAAATCATCTTTAAGGGTTTGAATATCTTCATTTAATTTTCTATTAGACTCTATTAATGCGGCATGTTCACGAGACAAAGAAGAATATTGCTCTTCGATGTTTGACTTATCAATTTTCACAGATATTAATTCTTCATTTACCTTCTTATTATTTTCTTTTTCAGTTGTTAACATCTTCACAAGAGTTTCTCTTTCATTTTGTAGTCGTTTCCAATCTTCAGGGCTAGTTTTGTTTGCTCGTTCTACCAACGAATTAACTCTAGTTCTCCATCTAGCGGACTCACTTTTAAGTAACGTATTATCAGTTTGCAAAATATTGTTCGCTGATGACAATTCATTAATTTTTTCTTGTAAAGGCAACACCTGTGACTCAAGCGACTTAGTAGAAACGGCAAGTTCCTCAACACGAGCAAGAAGACTATCACGCTCTTCGCGTAATACTCTATTGCTATCAGTGATAGCATTGAGGGTTTCAACTTTTCTAAGAATATCAGACTGTTTATGGAGAGTACAAGCATTTCCTTCCGAGCGTTCTCTCTCTGAAGTTAATTGTAATTTACTTTGATCTAATTTTCTGTCAGTACTTTCCAGTTGTGATTTAAGACGTGTGGCTTCAGCTTGCAACATGTTACATTTAGCAATAGCGATATCCTTTTCCTTTCTTAAGTACTCTATTATTTGGAGTAGTTGAGTAGAGGATTTAATTTCTTCATCATTGCCTATAGATGTATTAACTTTCGAATCATTGGCAGACACATTCATGCTATCGGTAAAAGAACTAGTCGCGTGAATTACAGATAACTGTGTACTTAGAGTTTGAATTTGCTCATGAAGTATTGCATTTTGACTATCTAAATTTTCAACACGCAATGACAGTTGTTCCTTTTCAGATGTCAAGAGTGTTTCTCGTTCAACCCAAGAATTCTTACTACTTTCTAATGCAGTAACTGCCTTATCTCTTAAAGCAGTCATTTCTTCAAATTGAGTATTTATTTGAGCTAGATCTTCCTTAACTTGGGTTAAAGCCTGGATGTCAGTTGAATGTAAAATCATTTCACGAGCATATTTATCTTCTGTTAATTTTTGAGTTTCAGCTAATTTTAGTAATTCCGATTTAGCTGATGCAAGTTCATCACGGGTTCTTTCCAAACTTTCCAATGCATCTTTCAATTGTTCTTTTGTATTTGTTAACTCAGTGATAGTTTTCAAGCTGTTTGAATTTTCGCCATCTGTTTGAAGAGATAATTCAGCTTCTAACTCAGAACAATGCTCTTGTAAGTTTTGTAATTTTTGAGTGAGCTGTGTCAATTTTTGGTCAGATTCATTTTTATAATTTGAATATTTCTCATTTAAAGTTTTTGCTTCCTTTTCAGAGCACTCGGTTATAGTACAAAATTGTTTCATATGTTCATTAGCCGAATTAAGTTTCTCTTGTAAACTTTTAATTACGTTATCTTTTTCCGAAACTGTACTCTCAAACTCTTTTATTTTTTTTTCAAATTCATTATCATTAGGGTTAACTGACATTTTCATTTTCTTTGCAAGATTCTCGATAGATTTATTTTTCTCAGTTATTTCCTGTCTTAATTGAGAAATTTCCGATCTCATGAGATCAGCAGCATTTTTCTCTTCCAGCATGCGTGTCTTGGCAATTTCAGTTTGTCTTTCTAAATGAGAACCCAACTCCCTAAAACGATCTTGTTCTTCTTGAAGTCTCAGTCTCAATGCCGAACATTCACGAATAGCGTCGTCAAACCTAGTCTCTAATTTAGCATAATTTTCGGATTCTTGACGCTGTAAACTGGCTTTAATCATTTCTAAGTTTACCAACAAAATAGACTGACCTTGCCGTTCACGATTGAGTACTTCATTTTCACATTTAAGACGTGACTCCACATCTTTTAAGAGTTTACATTCCATTCTCAAGTTCTCGACTGAAACTTCCGATGTAGATATTTTCTTTTGAGCACTGAGGAGTTCATCGCGTAGATGTTTTAAAGAAATCTCATGTTTGCCTATTGTATTATTATATATTTTATTTTTTTCTTCCAGAGATGAAATTTGAGATTTGTATGTATTTATATTTGCTTGGAGAATTTTAAAACGTTCATTGTTATATTCAGTTGTTACAGCGTTCTTACTATTAATACCCGTCAATTTTAAAATTTCTTGTCTCATGTTGTCCACTTGTTCAATCAACATTTTCTCATTGTTTACCTTTTCTTCTTTGTATGTTTTATACTCTTCCTTCAAAAACTCAAATTGCTTTTCAGCATCTTTTAGTTTTTCTTCAAAGACAGCAGTTTCCACGGATGTGTTTTTGACTTGTTCAGCAGGTACATCTAATGATGTATTATCAATACTATCAGAATTGGAAATGTCCATTTGTGTACACTCTAGTCTCTTACCTCCCATATAATCATGGTATAACTTTTTGAACATGTCCCTTTGTCTGATAAGTCCACTCATCATTTTTGTTTGACGTTCTTGTGCTTCAGTTAATTCGGTAACTCTGTTCTTCAAAGTTTCAATCTTGCTTTGGTAATCGCTAAGAGCATTAGCTTGTTCTTTGTGAGATTCTAGTTCTTCTTGCTTTTCTGTTAAATCCCGAACCATACGAAGGAGCTTTTGGTTATTGCTTTGTAGTTCTTGGATGTCGGAAAACGTAATTAAATTTTTAGAACGAACGTTAGAAAAATTATCTGTATTTGATGATTCGTGATCCCCATTTGGTATTGATTCTGCTCGGCACCGTTCAACTTCCTTTAGCAAAAAACATACTTGATTTCCCAAATCACGTAATTCACTCCTTAATCGATTATTTTCTATGTTATATTTATTTGCTAGTTTAGAAGATTCTGTGTTATCATCTTTCAACCTGTTACTTTCCTGGACCAAAGAATCTAATTGTTCAGTAAGGACTCTATTTGTTTCCAGAACTTCTTCATATTCAGCTCTTTGTCTTGCCAATATAGGCGCTTTCTCCTCCAGTTCTTGTAATATAGATACAACAGTAGTATTCAATCGTCTACACTCTTCTTTTTCTTGTGCCAATTCTTCAGTGGATTTCACAAGGAGGGTATACACTTGTGTTAAAGACATTCCAGTTTTTAATAACTTACTTGCAGCAGCTGCCGAAGGAGCCAATTCACTTAAAACATTATCTAAATTTTGTGCATTAGCTGCCTTCAGTAAATCATTAGCATTTTCCAGTTCAGTTTTTAAAGATGCTATATCTTCATTTTTCTTTTCCATAAGAGTATCATGATCCATTTCAAATTGTTTTTGTTTCGTTTCTAAATCACCATATTTATCAGAGGCTTCCCTCAGTAACTTCTGTAATTGTGTGACAGCATTTTCCAATTCAACTGATTTAGACTCAGCATTTTCTTGCATGCCTTTGTATATATTGGCGGCCCTTACTCTTGCATCTAGTTCTTTCATATAGTTTTCTTCAATTTTAGCTTCCATTTCCCGCTGTTCATTAAGTTGAGCTGTCAGAGCATCAACCTTTTCATTAAGAGCATTATTAATTTTCTTTAAATTGTCTATAGTTTCCTCAGCATTTTTCAGTTCTTCAGTTTTTTGTGTTAATTGCGTAGACAATGATATGACCTCATGCGAATTATTTAGACTGTGTGTTTGTAAATCGTTTGATAGCTTATTAACTTCTTCAGATAGATTAGCTATTTGAGAATTGAGGAAACATCTTTCCTGTTCCATTCTGTCTTCTCTATATTGCAATGCTATTTCCTTACTTTTAATGTCATTATTGAGAGCAAGCGCCTCACATCTCTCATTAATAGCATTTTGCAGTTCTTTAGTAGCCTGTGAGTGCAATGTCTGAAGTCTTTCCAGTTCTGCCGTTTTGTTTTCCAGTATATATATCTTATCATTTTTTTCGTCAATGGCAGCATCCCGAGCACTTTTAATAGAAAGCAATTCAATTTCCAAAGTAGTAATTTTAGATCGAGCTTGCTCCAAACTTGTATTCAAAGATTCTACTTGAGTCCCTAGTTCAGCAGCACTATCCTCTGTAGCCGTCAATTTAGCTTTTAACTGATCACATTGTGATGATAAATCAAGTAACTTTGTTTCGGAATCTGCAAGACTTTTATCTGTAATAAATTATGAAACATTTTACACATAATGAAATTAAAAACAAAAAGAATGAAGGATGAACGACTGACAAAAAAGTTTATATAGCTGAAGTGAAAGTAAATGCTGGCATACTTTTATTCAACAAATATCATAAGGCCACATGTCCACTTATTATTTGTGAATATTTCTGTATTGTACTGGAGGTGCGATATGACACTTAGTCTATGTTCTTTTCTTTGTAACAAGAAAGCAACATAATTATATAGCATCTCAGTAGGTACTCTATTTTAAAGTAAAGTCCGCTTTTCTATATTCTATATATGCTGGTAGAGGATGACCTAGAAGTATGTTTATTGAACAAGGCAATATTAAAAGTACACACAATCGCAATTTCATGTATGAAAGGTATGGTGAATATAAAAGAAGTGAAAGAAGTATGTCAGGATCGTAGCAAATGGCATTCTATTGTCTCTGCCTACCCCTCTTAGGATAAAAGGTGTGATGATAGATAGATAGACTATACTTTATTTAATAAACAATCTCGTCATGTCTTTTTAATGCAATTTGTCATACTAAACTTTTAAGACATGTTATAATAACAGTTCAGAAAACTAATCATTGTATATTTAAAAATTCATCATTAAAGGGACTTTAGGTGAATTTTTTTTTGATTTGTCTTATTTAACAAACTTTGCATGAATTTTTTAAATAAATTTAAAATAATAGTTTAAAAAATATTATTATTAGTTTTGCAAATGTAAAAAGGTTAAAAATGTTAATTATTATGTAACATTGTTAATAAAACTTTTTTTTTAAGAATTTTAAATGACTGCTTAGGTTGAGTCTACAAATGTAGCACGAAACTGAGTTACTTGTCTGCCTTACCCTAGTCTTTAAAGCCAGAGCAGTTGCAATGTTTAGTCACTACTGAAAAACATTTTTGATGTACACCAAATTTGGTGTGGAAAAGCCCATACTTTGCACCAAAAATAGAAGTTATAAGTTTCCTTACTTTCTTCTGCATAGGAATGGCACAGGCATGTTTCTAAACTTTACCTGTATTTTTCAATTTATATTTTAATTTTCAAAAATTTAAATAAAGAAACTAGGAGTCTAGAAGGAAAAAACGTTGCAGCATAGAAGGGTCCCCTCCATCGTCTACAACCCTCAGTTACCCACTATTGAGGTAGCATGTTTCTAAACTTCACTATTCTTTTTTATTATGGCTCCATCAGTGTAAACGATGATTTGCCAATGTCAAGTTTCAACAAATTTTTGCTTGTGAAAAGGAGTGGTCAGTGAGAAAGATTTAATGTTCTTTTCTCTATACATGTATGGCTCTTGTTAGTTTCCAGAGCACAAAAACTTATTTAAAAAGGCATTCAATGTTTGTTTACTAAATAAGACAAGTATAGAAAAATGGATTTTAAAAGAATGTAGTTGCTTGAACATACAGTCAGCTAGTAGGTCTTAATTCTTTTAAGGTTTAAGAATAACTCAATCTGCAAGGAAGTAGAAGTCTTTCATGATTTCTAAAATGTAGATTATAGTAGAAGGAATAAAAGATTTTGAAGGTTTGGGAAAAAGAGCCTTCATTAGGAGGTAAGGGTACGGCGAGAGACATGAACAAATAACAATACTTTTAGACCACTGAGAACAAACTATTTATTTTATACAATAACAATTTACACGCCGGTCATTCATTGTACATTATAATAAACGTGAGTTCCCTTTAACTTTCTCTTGAGGGCGAAATAACTATAATATATATATTTGGTGGGGGCATTTTTTTAGAATGGTATATGGGCACGATTTAAAGATGGCGTTCAGAGCCGCCCAGCGTCCACAATCTGTTTTGCGGTACAAATTTGAATTTTAAACTAGCAAATTCTAGTGAACAATTATTTCTCAGTTAAATAATTCTTTTATAAATAACTAAGTGAAACTATAGAATGACAGAAACCCATACCGGTACTTACCAAAATCAGATTTACGTGTTTCGTACACCGCTTTTGATGCTAAAGAGTCTCCAAGAGCATCTTCTATGTATTTTTGTATCTTTTTCGCGACGTTTTTCGGAATCTTAGAAAATTCTGTATGTGATAAAGCATTTTTCAAATGATTTTGCTCTTCGCCGAGTTCCATGGGAGCCTCGGCGTCCATTTTGAAATGAATGAATCAAATCCAAGGCTAATCTGTCTACGATATAATATAAGTTCAATATGGATTGAAGCAAAGCAAGCTTGAAAGCAAGGCTTGAAAGCAAGCGATGTGAACAAAACAAACAGAATTTAACCGAATGATAAACTTGCTGCTGTGTGAAACAAAGACTATAGACTTTAGAGTTTTACTTGCTCTGTGGTCTGACTGAACATTTTGAACACAGACTATATTTTGAAATTCTGGAGTACAATTGCCAATCAATAAAATAAAAAAAAAAAAAAAAGTAGAAATAGTAGAATATTTGTTGTTCTAATTCCAATCTATTTAATGGTATTCTGGAGCTGTGTTCTGGAGTCTGGCAAGATCGAAGTATTCCCTATTATTTAAAAAATGTTTGTATATGAATTCTAGAAATTGTATTCATTAAAATATGTATATTGAAATTAGCTTTAGTTTGATTACAGATACATTTTATTAATTTAACTATATTGTTAGAATATTGTAGGCAAACCTTAGTGTTATAAAATACTAACCACAATTTTAAAACTTTTCATAAATCAATCAATCAATATGTTACTTATATGATATTTCCAATCAAAGCGTTTTCTAATCAAGTTTATGACAAATAGAGATATATCGCAAGTTGTGTTAATGCTCCTCAAAGCCCTTTAGTGAAGACGGCAAGGTGCCGAAACCCATAATTTGTGAGAAAATTAATATTGAAAAACATAACCTCAAAGCCATTAGCCTAAAATAAAACAATAAAACTCTTTGCTCGCAAATGTTCATTTATATGCAACTTGCAATTTTTATAACCAAGAAGTCTATCCATTATATTGATAACGTTTATCTATTTGCAGTACTAGCATATCCTGGTTGTACCACAGGGAATGTTTTTAGCTGTTCTACCCAACGGTTAGCCCATGGGGAGAAAAAATCCCTGTGGTACAACCAGTTGTACCAGGCGGTTGTACCACGGGGACCACATGCTAAATGTATTCATAATGATGTAATCATGTATTTTAAATATATAGAAAAATAAAAAGAGTAAATTGAAAATTTAATACTTAAACATTTTATATAATAATGAGCCAAGCGAACAGGTAAACCAAACCAAATTCCTAGGCGTAATAGTTGACCAACATTGCAACTGGAAGGCTCACATAGCTACAGTGTGCAATAAAATAAATTTATTTATGCACTTAGACGCATTCGGCATATATCCAACCTAAACACCGCCTTGTCTGTGTATCATGGTTATATTGCATCAGTTTTGCGTTATGGTATGATTATTTGGGGTCATTCGATAGATATGGATACTGCATTCAAAGCGCAGAAGAAATGTATTTGCGCCTTATGCGAGGCTGGTCCGAGGGACACATGCAGGCCACTTTTAAAAAAAATAAATATATTGACCCTGCCAAGCATGTACATAATGGAGGTTTGTTTATTTGTCAAATGCAATATTAATTTGTTTGAAACAAATAAAAGTGCATACGGGTCGAAATCTAGGTATAAAAACTATTTATACATGCCCCCATGCAGGTTATCATTGGTTGCAAATAATTCCCCACAAATGTGTAGAAAAATATATAATGATTTGCCAAGCATATTAAAGGATCAGGATTGTTATAAATTGCTTCTATTCAATAAAAGAGCATGACGCTGTATGTAAGTTTTAAATGAATAATATTGTTGAAACTTTGTGTATATTTGTGTTTTGAAGTTTTAACAAGGTGATTGAGAGGATAAGAGGGTCTTAAACTTGATTAGAAAATGCTTTGTTTGTAAAATCCTTTCTTAAACTACTGTTATGTTATTTTTTTGCAGATATAAAATGCAACGGCTGTTAGCACTCATCAAGACAGTTCCACAAATTGGATTTTTACAATCTCCTACATACCAATGTTTCAGTACTTTACAAAACAATGTTTTTACAACTAGTTTGCTTCCTACAAGCACACCATTAGTGAATTTAGTATGTGGCTTTAAAATAAAAGGTCATTGCCGTCGTAGATGTCCACATTGTTATTTTGTTGTGAGACAAGAACGACTCTATGTAATATGTCCTAAATTTCCAAGACATAAACAAATGGCAATGAAAGCCAAACCTCACAATACATGGCTTTTAACACATGCTAGTCAAAGTAAAGTGCGTCCTTGGTGATCTTCTTTTATTAATTATATGCAGTTAGTTTGAATAAACGTTTAATATAGTACATAATTGTTATTTTATTTTAAAATTTAAAATAACTTTTCCTTTAAAAAATCACTGACAATGGGGCTTTTGTCCAAATAGATAATGACTGGTGATATACAGAGGCTCTGATATAAAGCTCTTTTTAATGACAAAAATACTAAGAACTGGCTACTTGTTAGGTATTAGACTCAAAATATAGGCCAAATCAGAGATACTATCTTCTGAAGAGAGAATAAAGAATAAATATAGAAAATGTAAGAAGAGACTAAAAGAGATAATTAAAGAATAAATGAAGAGAAGCAGCTTGCAAGATTTTTCCAAGAGAACATAAAGACAACAACAAGAAAAGATAAGGAGTTTTGAGAACTTCTAATGTACAAATGATTAAAGCAGAGGATGAATGATTAATGACTTTAAATAGAGAAGTAAGAAAGAATTAAAGATTTTTAGGATTATTGTATGGAGGTGCTGATGGACAACAAACAAATCCCGCACATTTTTTTACGACTTTTAAAGTGTCTGTTAAAAGTTATGGCCCACAGGAAGTCTCTGGCAACTGTATATGTTTGTTTATAACAATATCATATATGACATAATATGTAAGAACCAGCCTTCCTACTTTGACGTAAGTTAGCATGATTTTTTCCACCTTTGATACATGCTACGTGTAAAACGGCCCCACTTTCAGCTTAGCGAGTATCCATTCCTTTCTAAGTTTATGTATACTACCAATCCTAAAAATTTCATCTTTCCTAAAATCACGTAAGTCTGGGGTGACTGGGATCTCACTCTATCTGTTTCAAACAGACTGTTTGTTAGACTCGGCGATTTTTGTAGCAACTCCCGCTTGATCAATATTTCCCTGAGGCCTGGATATGATATGAGATGTGGCTAGTCTGTCCGTCTACGCAGGTAGCATCTCGACTTCGCTTCCAGGGAATCAGAGTTATTCCATCGGCCGTTTTCCCAGTTTATTCCCGTTGGCACAAGCAGAGCAGGGCCTTCTATTGACGCAAGAGCCCTTTTGATGGTGTCATTGAGGGAACTGTGGCGAAAAAGCCGGCTTGAACTTTCTATCCAGAACAGTTCGTGAGTTCTTGTCTTGTGTTTCTGTGCTTGGATTGGAGAAATCGAGGAAATCACAAATTAAAATAAAAAAACTACGCACATACATAGAAGGAAAATGAAAGCCATTTGCAACACAGAGCAAGTAGAAGCAGAGTCGGGATTTCATAATAGCCAATAGAATCTAATTCCTCGAACTCGGAGTTATTTCAAACACGTGACGTACTTTGAGTATTTAGTGACGTGATTGTAGTAAATAAATAAAGTTGGCATTTCGTAGCCCACACACTCATCCGGAAATCTTCCTTCTAAGAGAAAGATCTAGATTGACACAGGCCACACATTAGAGATGAAAATCTGACGATCTCAGTTACAGCGTTAGCTCATATCTGGTGTATAATAATAATACATACGTTAGCGAAGAATTCCTTTTTCGAGCGAAGCTGGCAGTTTTCAACAAAAGCAGGACATATTGCCGCCGCAAAAAAACATCGTCGTTTTGATTCCGTTCTAAAAGTTGGATTTGAAGCTGCTACTTTCTTTTCAAATACAGGTAAAGCATTGAGGTTCAAAGACATTATTACTTAGTGAAAGTTTGAGTATTTTTCTCAGCATCTGCAATAGTGAGCTTTACAGACATAACAAAATCCATAGCAACAGCATAATACTATCTAAGTATCTAAATTAACTTATGCTTTTTTGAGCTACGACTAGGTACCTAGGTACCTATATAGGTACATACAAGGTAGGTAGGTACATATTTATAAGACATGTTTTTCCTATAGACATATTAATTTTATTGTCTAATAGCTCATAGAAGTGTAGATAATAGGTATTAGTTTCATACTAACATAAATATTTCTCTGTACAAATCAACAATGAATCTCTTCGTTCAACTTTGACAGAGATAGTTGTATCTCATTGAACTTTGACCACTCTCTATTTTGACTTTAGATAATCAATATCAATATAACATATGACATCTAGGAAAAAAATATGTTTACTCTTTAATACATATTTATATAACATTGGTCTTATCAAAGGCAATTACCATAACACTGTGCCTATACAAACGGTAAACGATAATGAACATTCAGTTGTGCTGTGTGCCTTAACAATCACAGTTCACTCCATCTTCGGGAATTTATATCAAAGTAAACATGACTTCCAAAATGACTACTGCAAAGATGTCGACTACTACTGCAAAAATGTCGACTACTGGAAAAATATCTAAACTTTCAAAAATTATTGTGTCTTCACCCAACGTTTATGCACCAGTTGGACCATACAGGTAGGTACACTTACCTATTAAGTACAAGTACAAGTTTTTCTCACAAATTATGGGTTTCTTCAACTTGCCGTCTTCACTTTTAAGAATGAGAAGTACAATTTGCGATATATCTCTAAATATATAAGATAGTGGTTATTTCGAGTTTTTTTTTCAATACTTACCTACTATCTTAAAAATTTCCGTTTCCGTAATTTGCCTTCTATACTATGAAGTTTTAAGAAGGTGATTGAGAGGATATAAGGTGATAAACTTGATTAGAAAACGCTTTGTTTGGAAAGTCCTTCCATAATTTGTAAGTATGTAGGTATAATGTAAGTAACTGTACCTAAGTATGTAGGTATAATGCGTACCGTAATTGAAAATGTAGGTACACCTAGGTACATATGCTTACTATAAAATTAAATGCTATGTATAAAATATAGATAGGTATGTATGCTAGAGATAGGTGTTTTTTTATAGATCATTTAATTTACACATTTTCAATACCTGATTTCTAACGGATTAGGCATAATAATATTCAAAGAACACGTCGTGCTGGCGGTCATTTTTTTCCCGACTTGATTCCATCGTATAGGTAGGGTAGGTAAGTGAAATCCTTAACTGTGAACCATCCTATCTATGCAGGTATATACGGTGATCACGAAAACCCGAACAAAATCGTGTACGTCGTGTACATAGGAGACTTTTTTAATAATAATTATGTTATGTAGTGATCTAGGCTCTATCACAGTGTAGTACTGTAGTAGTATTCCTTCATACTAACAAATAAATGGCTGATGTTACCCAACCCAATGAAATTCTGGAGCGACTACACTGGTGATGTATGGACTAAATATTGAAACTCTATCTTTCAGTCAAGCTATTCTTGCAGACAAGACTTTGTATGTGTCAGGAGTATTGGGACTGGATACTGACGCCAGATTGGTATATGGTGGAGCGGCGGCACAAGCAAGGCAAGCACTTGAGAACCTTAAACACATATTGGAATCTGGAGGGGCATGCTTGGAGTCCGTTCTCAAAACAACCATACTCCTCAGCGATATGCAAGATTTCCAAGCCGTCAACAAAGTTTATGCTGAGTGTAAGTACCCACTTATATCTATATTGGGTATGGGGCTCATTGCAGTGCCCGTTTGATAATAGATTCATATTATTAATTTTGCCTTCATGAAAAGTAAATAAGTCTCTACTATAAATATAATCTGTACAGCGCGTGCGTGACTAACCAACGATTTTATAATATATATCTACCTATATGGTATCCGATACCTACTAGATCAGCGAACTTAGATACACTCGGTAAAATTGATTCCTAAGATATTGCAGTCTAACTAAAATTGTAGGTTGGTATTAACTTTTTGAGGCAACTTTAATAGGTATATAGATATGTATAAAAAATCCGACCGATTGAAAAGGACCGACTCACACACAAAAAAAAAATCTAAATTTACCTGCATCCTATAATCATGATCTCTCACAATCTAGATTAGACTATAATGGTTTAGTTTAGGCAAGCTCGGTATATAACTTAAACTTTGATACGGGCATCATACTCAAGCTACGACTAGCTTCACGTCAAACGGATTTCATACATATAAGATATATAGTGTAAAGTTAGATATCTTTGAAAACTGTGCGGCGTAAACATTTTCTTGCAAATACCTTCATTCAATGTATCGAAAATTAAAATATCGAACCACATCGCGTGCCCGCAATTTCTTTCAAAAGGTACTTCTTCTAGCTACCCTAGGTGTACGAGGACAATCGGATATTTAAATTAGATTTATTTAATTTGTCTGATTTTGATTAATTTCGTATTAAAAAATAATCTTTTTAGACAGATTTTTAACAGATTTTTATATAGTAGGAAAAAGGAAAATGGGCACGCGATTGGTGTCTTATAAATTAAAATAACATGAGGTGGCATGTCTCCATGGTGATCACCTCAGCACAGAATTATTAGAAGATTAGAATCTCGGAGGAATTATAGATTAGAATCGTCGACCTTGTTAGGTGTGCAAATATCTAGAACCGCGTTGCTTATCACGGTTTCTCTATCATACTTATAGCCGTGGCATTTGAATAGCAATTACAAAAATATGACGGACAATTAAATGCAAATGAATCCGTATTTCATTCGTACTTGTGAAAAGACTTAGGTCATGCTCATTCTATTTATATTTCACACTCGCCTAAGTATTAAGCGAGTGCTATTTTATTAACACGCTACCTATGTCATTTTCATTTTTCTCTGTCTGTTCGCACCTTTTTGTAAAAAATAATTATTCTTTGCACTATACTAATAATTTCTATTATATTGGCATCCAAATAAATTAAATGATTTCGCGAATATCAAGTGAATTAGTGAAAGGGGCCTGAGTTGGTCGGTTCTTTAGATGAACAAGTACTCTTTGAGATGAAATCACAAACTCATATACCCTTATGGTCCGATCTTTATGTTCCGTGCATGCACGCTGCAGTAATTATTATTTAATCTATGCTGCTACCATGATGATAAGATAACCTCTATCGAATCTCATTACATGTACAACTTACAAGCAGAAGTATTTACATAGTCACATAGTATTAATTTAGCGGGGCAGCCAGAGGAGACCATCATTTTTGCTATGTTAGTTCAATTGATACATTCATGAATAAAGTATCATTATATTATTTTTCAACAATCAACAGAACTTGTGAACAATGTAGACGTCCATGCATGTTGACATACCTAATAATGAGATTATAGCAAGAAGAATTGATTTTTTTAAATGAAATAACTTGCTTTCATCAACATGTTTCGAGTACGTATGTACAAAAAAAAATACTGTGAGGATTTCACGAATACTAATTTTAAAATATTGCATATTTATTAGACACGTGCTAAAAGATATCCTAATTTTAATTTATATCTTCACATAATTTTATTCTCCACTAGCTTCCCCTGTGGATTTTGTTTTATATATTTTAGCCCGTTTGGCCTATCTTCTCTGGATTTACTTGCAGATATTGCTTTATCTTACGAAACCTTAACCTTTTTAAATAAAGCATGCATAATGAGGTACCCTATGATGATCTGGAATAATGTTGTATTAGTTGCAGTGTAAACACCATAGATCTTAGGAATACGCGCGTAAACACTAACACTCTTATTAATAAATTCGAAGTAGCGACGTAGTAACTAAACTGTGTTTCGTCTCTGTCTATCATAATGAATTGCATATTTGTTAGACGGAGACAAAATACAGTTTAGTTACTACGTCGCTACTTCGAGTTTATTAATAAGAGTATTAAAGAGAGGCTGCAAAAATACAGTCAATTTCTGGAATTTCCTAGTTGCTGAGAAAGATTACAACTTAGAAAAATCAAAGTACCAACATTGGATGTTTGGTAAAATCGGGGCGGGGAAGGATTATGACATATAAGTGTTATTAGCCAAGAGAAGGGAAGCCTTATTTTTATGAACCACACCCAAAGTCTATAAAAAGATATGTAGGTATAAGTAATTATTCCGTTCCGTTGTAGTGAAAGTAATAAAGCTACAAAATATTCTGCTAAATATGTAGGTACTTACCATAATAAAAATATTCTTTAGACGTCCAATCGATTAACCTACGTGATACTGACCTCAAAGGCTCAGGTAAACGGCCTAAACTAGTTCGTGAACTTTATTTTACTTTAACCAATTGACGAAAAAATAACTAAGGTTGACATTGTAGGTACCTATTTATAAATAAGTTAGACAGATCTTCTAGCTAGATACGTCTAACTAGTTACGCAAACATTGTATTTTACTAACAAATATCAAGTAAATACAATAGGTAGGTAAATGCCTAGTCTATGTATATTAGCGTTCCGCCCCGGCTTCGCCTGTGGATATTTTCGAATAAAAAACGTTTCCTAGAACCCGATTGCAGCGCCACCTGCCGGTTCCAATTGTGAATCTAAACCACCCAGGGACCCATTCAAACACACACAAAAATCATCAAAATCGGTCCTGCCGTTTAGGGGGAGTTCAAGATAAGTAGGTACTAAGTAGTAATTTATCTAGATTTTGCGAGACTACAAAACAAATAAACGACAGCCGTAGCCCGTCACGTTACAGCGCTTGACACTCTACATCAGAGGTTCTCAAACTTATTTTGTCTACCGCCCACTTTGAAAATCAATTATTTTTCAGCGCCCCCAATTTTTTTTACTTTACCACATTTTAAAAATTACAATGAAATTCATTACTTTAATTTGTATATAGTGTGCTATATTAGTTTTTCTGGGCCCCTTACCGCCCCCCTCTAGGCCTCCAGCGCCCACAAGGGGGCGTTATCGCCCACTTTAAGAAACACTGCTCTACCTACATCATCACTATCATCACTACATATTACAAAACAAAGTACCCAGCGGCGTCTGTCTGTCTGTGCTCTCTTTCACGCAAAAATAAACGATTTTGTTGCGGTTTTCACTATTCGATAGGTTGATTGACGAGGAAGGTTTACGAGTATTAAACATGGACCTTTCACGATTAGGAGCTGAGCATTAGTGAATCAAGTCTGGGAAAAGTTAGCTTTAGCGGGTTTTTATGGCGCAGAGAGCTGTGTAATCCGTCAGAGATATAACAAAATGATGTAGGAAATAATTATTAGCAGAAATAGTTATAAGCATATTTTTGTAGGTACTCAAATTGTTATAAAACTTGTAAATTCATATTGTACAAGTGCGAAGCCGGGAGCGGGTCGCTAGTAGAATACAAAAAGATTTATCCTTAATAATCTTATCATCTAAAGTAGGCGAATCAATACAGCCTTTTCTCATTAAATCTCTTCTTATCAATGTTAATCGATGATTTGCCAATATCAAGTATTATATATAGTCTTTATAGTGTAAGTTCCGATTAATCGGTATCTAAGTTGATATGTCCTATTAATTACTGATTAATCACAACTATCACCAGCGCGGACTGTATTAAACTGGATTCCCCATCACGTCACGACGGGACGCGTGCTTTTGTCGCCATAACATGACGTAGAATCATTAAATGTCTTAGGAATCAATTTGGGCGAGTGTACAAAGAGTGTATCAGCGAATAATCGTGTAAAATGATGTAAGTTTATGTAATAAGTCATATAATTTTATTTATTTGGTTATAATATAGATTATATAGGTAATTTAAATAGCTATACGAGGTACTAATAGTGGCCGACATCACGCACGCCCCAATTTTGAATCGGCGATATTGCGGGCGATACTTAGAAAAAAACTTGGGTTCACAGGTTATCAAGTAATTATATCAACTATATATTAATTTACATTTTTTCATCATTAATGTCGGTTATTTTTTTACTGTATTGTCGCATGATTATTGCCCAGTTTTGTACTTGAGGAAATGATGTTATATTTTATGGTAGGACCTTTGTTTGCTGGACACAATGACATGACACGCTACAGTAGGTACTTCCCCTCCCTGGTAGACCGCAAGGGCGCCGACGGTACTCGTGGGATGAAAAACAAAACGATAGGTACTTAAAAAAATTTTAGACTTTCTTTAAAAATCTGATATCATATATGGCTTAAAATTAGAAAACATGGCTCATTTTCTTCATCAAGGTCACACAGGCCAGGGATCACAATAAAACTATTAAGAAACCCAAATCCTATAGGTTCACTTACAAAATTATAGATCAAATTATTATCACTTTTTTAACTACATATTATACTACATTATACCTACTTAGTGAAATAAAATTACTATAAATTCATATTATTTACACGTTTAGCCAGTTGTCAATATTAAACTAATAAAAACAAACACATCTTCACACCCTTTATATACCTTGCGGTGTAGCCAGAGCTACGAGTAGAAAACAGTGTCCACTTTTTGCCAGTTGTTCATTTATTTTTTTCTTTTTCACGTGTTGCCTTACGGATCCCGAAACCGTGTTATCGGTCTTAGGGTACCAAAGTATTCCTCTTTTAGCCGATGGTATTTGTGACGCTATACCTAACGAGTGGCCAGTTCTGTTGAGGTATATTTAGATGAAAAAGCCTCTAGTGTGGTTTGTCGGATTGTGTACACAAGTTATTAATTATAAAAACCCATTGGTACATAGCAGGGATCGAACCATGGTCCGCCTAGTTAATACCACTCGGCAATTTTTATTTTAAATTACGTGAAACATATATTCAAGTTTTCAAAAAGGAATATCGACCCAAGCCATGTAAATAAGTAGAAGTACTTCTGGTTTTAGGCACAAACGACACGCTCAGCCGTTTTTCCATATTAGTACCTACAATACATTAATAATAACAACACATTTTCCAGTTTTCACAAAGGAATACCCGGCCCGAGCTACTTACCAAGTCGCAAAACTACCCATGGACGCTGCCGTAGAAATAGAAGCGATCGCTCTCAGCGGGGAGGTTACCGTGATGGAGGCAGGACCTTGTCCTTGTCATAAACAAAGCAAAACTTCAGAATGAAATCACGGAAGAACATTTTTTATATACACATATTTAAAATAACTTTTTTATTAAACTTGGCATGAAGTTTATTGTTGTTTATAATATCTGTATACCACATAGCAGAAAATGTTCAAATTTATATCTTGAAGATCATCCAAATGGGAATAAGAATAAAAAGCAAATAAAAAAGCAATAACACGATTTAGTACAAACAAACTGGCGGAGATATATGCAAATCATTACCTGAAATCATGAAAAATTGCTGAACTGACTTTTGAACTGAAAAAAACATTCATTTTCATAATTTGACTAAGTACAAAATTTTCATGAATTACTTATAAAGTCGATGGAATGATGATGGTATGAGCCTGTGAAAGTGTGAACTGAAAATTGAAGTATTTCATCAAAAATATCTATTATACCTAACTATCATGAATTATTTCAGATTTTTTATGCACGTTTATAATTATATAATTGCTCATTCTTTAAACCTTATGCACGTTAGATTATAAAAATTAGATTCATCTCGCGAAATATCCACGTAGTTAAAAAAAATCTTTTAAAAACCTATTCAACATTATGCCACGTGATGAAAAAAAGAACCCACCACAAAAAAAAATCACAATTTTTATATATTAAAATTCTATGGCGGTTCACAAATTTTTAATTCTGTAAATTATAATAAGAATCGATGATAGACGACTTAGATAAAAGCCTGTGTCACACGGACGGACGGAATGTCGGACGGACATGACGAACTTATAAAAGCTCCGTTTTCGCCATTTGGATATGGAACCCTAAAACACACGATCACCTAAAGGTGCTCACGGACCTAAACATTGCAGCGTGGTCGAGCTGGGGAACCCTGGTGGCCCAAATGAAGCATACCTATTACCTACCTATATCTATTAATTAATTAATAATAAAGCTGAAGAGTTTCTTTGTTTGCTTGAACGCGCTAATCTCTGGAACCATCAGTCAAATATTTTTGCATTGATAGCCCAATTCTAAAGAATGTTATTAATAGCAGTAACTATTAACGCGGGTGCAACCGCAAGGCACAGCTAGTTTCTATATACCTACAGTTTTTTTATAATTAAATATATCTCAACATAACTGGCTACCGTTAGTTGCTACCCACAAATACCATCGGCTAAAAGAGGGAGACTTGGTCTTTCGCTGGGTACCCTGGGTTTGATAACACGGTTTCGTTACCCGTAAAGCAACCAGTGAAGGAAAATATTAATATATTTTTTTCCGTTTTCTTAAGAAACTAATAAAGTGGAAGACCTTGTTTGTATGTTTGAATTCTCTCTCTCAAATTCTTTATGCGTGAAATAGCCCGTTTATTCATATTATATATAGGCTAAATAACATCACGCTGCTACCCATAGGAGCGGAGCAATAACCATAAACGTAAACCAATCTGGAAAACGGACTAACCTCAGGAAAGGAATTTTTTTTTAGGTTTATTGAGGAAGGTATAACATCACGCTGCGACCCAAAGGAACGAAGCAGTCACCATAACGTCAACCAACCAGAAAATTTCCACGGGCGAAGTGTAATAGTACATTTTGATACAAGTGCGGAAAGTACGTCATTACTTCACGAGTCACGAGCCGGGACGAGTGAAAATGACAGTTCCGCACGTGTGTCAAACGACGTTTTTCAATACATTTGCAAGAAAACGACAATAAAACAACAAAAATAAATCCAATGCACAATCTTCTAAATCATTACGTGACCCACTCGATTTGACTTGGTCACTTGTTACAAAAGTTTGTTCTCATTGACACATATTTTAATATATATAGATAGTGGCGCCGCCGCAGTGCCGGGTAACGTAGTTACAAAGTAGGTAGAGCGCGGGGCCCGGTAGTTATCTGGATGTCAAAAATAGACTCTTTGGTATGTATACATTGGGATACCTTTGTCTACGAAGAGAGAATAAATTAAAAAAAAGTGGAAAAAGTAAAAAGCACTATATAGTGCGTAAAATGTAACTTTGCGCACGATTTACAGCTACCTAAAGTACCACTTTTCGAGCACCTGTATTGAAAAAATATTATCCTTATCCCGTGCACTTATTATTCTCAATAGCTGCATGAGACATATTAAATTAATGAATCCCCGACTTCGCCAGTGGAATTTTACACGTTCGGACAATAGATTTTTTATTTTTCTATAAAACATTCGGAACCTTTTCGGGGCAAAGATTGGGACAGACCTCAGGGACAGACAGATAGACAGACTTCAATTTTATGGTATGGATTACCAGTTGACCGAGCACATTATTCTTAATGTTTACCTATATGATATTATGATTCGTAGCCCGTAGCACATCATTCTCAATGGCTAATATACCCATATTAAATTATTACTCGTAGCTCGTAGCACTTATGATTCTCATATCTGATTCCTATATTACTTTATTATATGTAGCCTTAGCACTTATTATTCTTAATGTCTACCATATGATATTATGATTCGTAGCCCGTAGCACATTATTCTCAATGGCTATAATACCCACATTAAATTATTACTCGTAGCTCGTAGCACTTATGATTCTCATATCTGATTCCTATATTACTTTATTATATGTAGCCCTAGCACTTATTATTCTTAATGTCTACCATATGATATTATGATTCGTAGCCCGTAGCACTTATTATTCTCAATAATTGATTCCTATATTACTTTATTATATGTCGCCCTAGCACTTATTATTCTTAATTTCTACCCATATAATATTATGATTCGTAGCCCGTAGTATTCTCAATGGCTAATACCTATATTAATTTATTACTCGTAGCTCGTAGCACTTACGATTCTCAATACCTGATTCCTATATTACTTTATTATATGTAGCCCTAGCATTATTATTCATAATAGCTAATACCCATATGATATTATTATTCGTAGCCCGTAGCACATTATTCTCAATGACTATTACCCATATTAAATTTATTACTCGTAGCCCGTAGCACTTACTATTCTCAATGGCTAATACCTATATTCAATTATTTCTCGTAGCCCGTAAAACTGATTGTAATCAATAGCTGATACCCATACTAAATTATTACCCGTAGCCAGTAGCTCTTCTTATTCTCAATACATGATTCCTAAACTACTTTATTATATGCAGGCCTAGCACTTATTATTCTTAATGTCTACCCATATGATATTGTAGGGGATCTACACACACTTGCATGACCCACACACACGCACATTGTAGCGATATACTGCCTATTTTCCCTGGCTGGAAGTTTTGTATGTTTATATTTTTTCGAAAAGTAAAAAAGAATGTCAATATGAATGAAAGAGTTTTGATAGAGAGGACGATATCACCCATCATTTCTTGAACACATGAACACGCAACCTGGGTCACCAATATAGTAGAAATCACATATTCTACAATATTATGATTCGTAGCCCGTAGTACATTATTCTCAATGGCTAATGCCCATATTAAATTATTACTCGTAGCTCGTAGCACTTACCATTCTCAATACCTGATTCCTATATTACTTTGTTATATGTAGCCCTAGCACTTATTTTATTCTTAATGGCTAATACCCACATGATATTATTATTATATTATACAAAACTTTCGGAACCTTTTCGGGGCAAAGATTGGAACAGACAGATAGACGGATCGATAGACAGTCTTCAATTTTATGGTATGGATTACCAGTTGACCGAGCAATTATTATTCTTAATGGCCCATAATAAACTAATAATCGTAGCTCGTAGCGTTTACTAATCTCAATGGCTAATACCCATATTCATTTTTTGCTCGGAACCCGTAGCACTTACTATTCTCAATGGCTAATACCTATATTCAATTATTACTCGTAGACCGTAGCACTTATTATAATTATTCTCAATATATGATTTCTAAACTACTTTATAAAATGTAGCCCTAACACTTATTATTCTCAATAGCTACCCATATTAAATTATTATTTGTAGCCCGTAGCACTTATTATTTCCAATAGATTGTCAGCTATATATTGAATATTTATATGTAGTCCATAGCACGTATTAATTTCAATGACCTATTCCTATACTTATAAATTTTTATCCGTAACCCGTAGCACTTATTATTCTCAATAGCTGAAACCTCTATACTAAATTATTACCCGTAGCCCGTAGCACTTATTATTTTTGTCCTCAAGTTACTCTTATATATTATAGTTATTCAAAACTGATTTGGTCGCTTGGCCTGCAATTTTTACATTTATGTTTTTTATGAGATACTAGCTGATTGTAAGTAGTAGTTGAAGTAGCTCCTACGCGTTGTATTAGGAATACAATTCACCCCCTTGGGTAGGTAGCGTGAATAGCCTATAACCTTTCCCAATAATTGGGCTATCAAATGCAAAAAGATTTTTTCAAATCGGTCCAGTAGTTTTTGAGTTTATATAAAACAATCTATCCATATCTATCTATCATCACGCATTTTATCCCAAGAGGGGTAGGCAGAGACAATCTAATACCATTTGCTACGATCCTGACATACCTCTTTCGCTTCTTTTATATTCATCATACCTTTCCATACATGCTCGGCGATTGTGTGTACTATTAATATTGCCATCGATCAATATATTTTTATACGTTCAATAAAAGTACACCTAGGTCGTCCTCTGCCAGTATTTCCTTTCACTTCAGCCATATAAACCCTTTTATTCAATCTTTCATCCTTCATTGTTTCAACGTGTCCAATCCAGCAAAACAAACAAAGAACAATTTTTATACATTACATTATTTTTATTTATTAAAATAATTTGGACACTAATATCACGTTACTTGTTTTCTGTGGTACGTATTTACCTAATTTATTACTGTAACCCATAAAATACTGTATTTCCAAATAAAAAGATTTGTAAATATCATTGGACCTATGCAAAAAATGCTGCAGGTACGTAATGTAGTGGGCGGTTAGTTGATGTTATCTACTCATTAAATTCTCTGAAAATAACATTAATTACATGAAGGTGCTTTTTACGCTGTACGTTGCGGGTAACTTGGTAGTACTTAGTTTTTAATTAAAAACATTACAACGTAACCTTCCAACAGTAACCTTTAACTTGGGGAGGTTGTTGCGGAATTGTCGTAATTAATGAGTACGCAGACATCAAAATGCACTTTCTAAATAGATAAGGATCTTAGAATTAAACTTTTTATTTATTTCTTACGTAATTAGGGTAGCAGCAATAGGCATGATGACTAAAAAGTTCTAATTAAGTAGTCCGTCAGTTAGATTATCAGAAAATATGACGTCACGCCTTGGTTAAATTTTTTGCAAGGCGTGACGTCACCAACCCCCACTCCCAAACTTTGACGCGCTTTGTCTCTGTTATTTTTTGTTTGATAGACAAAAGAAAAAATACGTGTCCAATATTTTTTGATAATCTAAATGACGGACTAAATAGAATAATATTTTGTTTACCCTGTCATCTACCCTATTGCACATAAGTTCTGCAATTAATGTATATGAGGCTTATAGCATATAGTAGTCTCAAATTAATTGATGGACTATGGATGACCGCTTTTCCTAAGCACTGGTCCGGTATCTCACCGAAAATTTTCGGTCCGGCCAGCCGTATGATCGAGATTGAACACAGGCCACACATTAGCGATGTAAATAATACGATCTAGATCATATCACACAGACACACAAGATTCGATTAAACAAAGGCGTGTATTGTGTATTTTCTTTCACCACCAACCGTCTTCAAATTCTACGACGAAATTTTTATTATTTCTTACTTTTCAGTGCAAACTTTTGAAGTCGGTACACTTTTTTTTAAAAGGTTTATTTTCATTGCAACAATGTTGTAGGACTATAATTGAAATGGTCTGTATTATGTTTGCATAGATTTGTACGCGTAAATATCGAGTTTATGTAGTCTTTTGTTATACGTTTAGCAGTTTGCCTTCATAAAAATACTCCACGCACATATTATGCACATACGTTATGCTGATTTCTGAGTATATACATAGGTGTATGATTATAAAATGTATAATGTATAGGGCAGGGGTTTCCAATCTTTTTAAACTGCGACACCCTTAACAGGTTGTTATTTTTTTGCGACGCCCCTTATCAAAGATGATACGTTTTTTGACTACGTAAAGTTATTAATTTTATAAGTACCTACTTGAAATCAAAACAAAATTCATCAACGCTTGTAATCGACAAACACAAAAGACTCGCTGAACGTCCTTTATGTACCGTCTCGCTACGCTCTTAGGATAGTGCCACGACGTTCAGTTTGGGAACCCCTGGTATAGGGATAGAACATTCAAATATATTTATTATAATAAAAATGTGTTAATATTTCAGATTTGTGCATTGCTACGACTAGGTATGTGTAAAGTAAACTTCTAAAGAAACTTAAATTGTCCGAAAATAAAAAGTTGTTTTATGGTGCACTAGGTAAAGTTTTAATTATTTTATAACACGGTGACCTTAAGTAACTTTAAATATGTGGAAATTTAACTAGATAATGGGCACTGAATTATATGGTACTTTTGGAGTTCGAACCTATATGTATAGTGGCATTATTTTTATTTGATTAATTAGTATTGTTTTAGGTCGTGTCATTTGGTTATTTTTAAAGTTTTAGTATGACAACATTTATACTGTCACTTTTATAGTTACACTAGCGGACCCGGCAGACGTTGTCCTGCCCAAACGTTGACTTGCTTGCACTACTCCTACCCCTACCCCTACCCCTACCCCTACCCCTACCCCTACCCCTACCCCTACCCCTACCCCTACACCTACCCCTACACCTACCCCTACACCTAGCTACCTCTACACCTAGCTACCCCTACACCTACCCCTACCCCGACCCCTACACCTACCCCTACACCTACCCCTACCCCTACCCCTACCCCTACCCCTACCCCTACACCTACCCCTACACCTACCCCTACCCCTACTCCTACCCCTACACCTACACCTACACCTACGCCTACCCCTACCCCTACCCTTATCACTTAGGGGTTTGAAAAATAGATAGTAGCCGATTCTCAGACTTACTGAATATGCATACAAAATTTCATAAGGATCGGTCAAGCCGTTTCGGAGGAGTATGGGAACGAACATTGTGACAGGAGAATTTTATATATTAGATTTTAATATTGTCCACACGCGAAGCCGGGGTGGATAGCTAGAATAAACATATTAGAAATAGCTGTTTCCCACGACTTCTAATTTCAAAATGTTGACACTTCATACATAGCTTTTGTCATGTTCACCTCTGCCCACCCCGTTCCCGTCGTCATGCCGTGATAATAAAAAGTATCCTATGTTACTTCTAATACCTCCAAGAATATATGTGCAAAATTTCATGATGATCGGTTAAGTAGTTTTTGCGTGAAAGCGTAACAAACAAACTTACATTCGCATTTATATTAATAAGGGATAGGGATACTCTTTATATGAGGAATTATTAAGTTTGATACATTTCGTTGATTTTGGTAACCTGTATGTATGTATTAAACATTCACCTGTATGTTTGTATTGTATTGTAATTTGTTATGCAGATTTATGAAGTTTGTTCAATCTGTCGTTCTATATATATCGTTTACAGTTTTGAAACGAATTTAAATAAATTTAGTACATAGTGTTGAGTAAGTATGATATAATAATAATCCTTTTGTCAGAAAATTTTAACGTACGTAATATATGTAATACCTATTCAACATTTTTTAACTCCAAACAATCGAAAAAAAATAGGCTAAAAATTGTGAAAAGCAATATACGTATAGATATGGTTTATGGTTGTCTTTGTATGGTCTCTATATGTATTATTATATTAATAAAACCTCTGATAAATAAAAGTATTTTAATCAAGTATCATCATAAAAATTGAAAGTATCAAGTCTAGCAATTCCGTGAAAATCAGTGTTTACAGCTTAAGATTTTTTAAATTTGCCGCTCTTTTGAAATGACACGATTCACTGGACAGACTCTATCTCCGAGATTATAATGATATTTGCCTTGAAAGTCAACAACGTTCTAAAATAAAACAAAATAAGTAGGAAAAAGTGGTTGCATGCACTTACTGCATAATCCACTAAGTAAATGCTTTTCCGGAGTTCCGTTGGTATATAAATCTGCCAAGCCTAATGACGCCATCGCTTCTGTACTTGAATTAGTACGAGTTTTTAATAGAGCTTTTAAAATACCAAGTGTTTTGGATGGAGTTGCGTGAAGCGAGCAAGGTCTGTGCCAGTAGGTAAGTAATTGGTACTTGTAAGGCCGAGCAGCGTAACACCAAACCATACTTTAAAATTATTTAATAAGACCATTATGAAGAAAGTTTAAAAGTAAACGTTTAAGGCCCAACATCACAGTGCAACGAACTCTTTGAAATGCGCGTCTTATTTTGTTCGTAACTCTTTAGAAAGTTGTGAGCTAAGTGAACCGCGAAAAGAATCGATGTGATAACCAATGATAAGATAATATAGGTCAAGATTCATGTTCCAGAAATATGAGAAAGAATAATTTTCCAACAAAATCTCTTTTGCGGAAATGCATGAACTGGACTTTGATAGATACCTACGTGATTATACAAATTACGCGTTAAATTACAGATTTTCTGAGCTTCATAGAATTTAGATTAAAGTATATTTGATAATTTTGTCCATGTGAGCTAATAGATATTACTTAGATATATCAAACTTGCGAGGTATCTAAATGTTTAGAACGCCCCGCCCCATCTGTTTATATGGTACTTTTAAATTTGTAGTTTGCTAAATCGCAACCGGGGGTGAAAAATCGGTTGAATACCTACACCCTCCACCCTATTACGATATGATCTCAAGTGGGCGCCGTGGTCCTAGTCGCCGGTGGTCGGTTGGCCGTGTGCGTTGTGTGCCATCAACGGCCTCAACTCGCGTGTTTCCACCAGATATGACCAACTATTTTTATAGTACTTAGTAAAGACAAGTTCTAAGTAGGTAGGTACATACAGTGTTTGGCCGGCCATGGGATGTACCAGTAGTTCCCCTTCCTTTGTTGATTCTTCGAGTTCTTCAATACAACACCGGAATGCCACAGGTATTTGTCGATCGTGACTCGATATACTGTGTACACACACGTTACCTCCGCTAACACTTATAATTTTAATTCTAATAATAGAAGCATTACCTTTGTTTCCTAACACGATTTCGCGTCGTTAGCAATTCTGACGTGCTAATTTTTGTTTATAGAATTACTTTTAAGTGTACCAACATAATAACACCAGTACCCCTATTCTTAATTAGACTCATGATGGACGTTTAAAAATCCCCCTTTCCTTTGGATAGTATCGCCGCACACGAAACGCAAACAACCAATTTTTTAAACAATATATATTTTTGCATAATTATATCCTGGATTCTGGGGATGAAACATAGGACTCTGAACCCACTTACGTAACTTACGTTGAAGCTAAACAATATTATGAACAGTTTGCAATATTTATAGGTAATAAATACATTTTAATAAATATCTACGCTGCACTTTATCATACGTATTTATTGCAGCTTTTGTATATAAGAATATACAAATTGAATTAAATAAGGAAATAATTAACAAAGTGCTGAACTTGTTACGAAATACAGTACGGGCAAAGAGATTTATCAAGTGCGAGTTATAATATTAGATGAATATGCTACACAAAATCGAATTATATTTTAATAGTCTCCTAAACTAAATAAAATTAGTATTATGATTTGTTTAAATATTTAAATCTTTGTTACAGAAGATATAGAACTTGAACAGCAAATGTCAGCAATCGAAGAAAACAATGAAACTATTGTTAATAATAATTTGAAAGATCAGAAAAATTGTGAGAAAACTGCGCCAGTGCTTCCTGAAAGTGATAATGTAGTTGAAACACTAGATATAGGTAGAAATGTTAAAATTGATATTCAGGACGAACCTTCAGGTATTTGACATTGCTAAAGTTTTTTCTTGATTTTTTCCACACAGTTAGATGGAGGGACGGAGAATGACATATGTTAGCTAATTTTTATCCCAGGAAATATTTCTATCCCCGGGAAAAAAATAAACCGTGCGAAGCCAGGGCTGGTCGCCAATCCTACTAAAGTTTGTGAGGGGATCGACGTTTATTATTCTTTCACACAAAAACTACAGGACGGATTTTGATGAAACTTTACAATGTTATAAGCATACATCAGAATAGCACATAGGCGGTAATAGACAAAAAGAAAAGTCAGCGGTAGCATATAATTGATAAGTTCTTATAAACGAACATTGCGGCGGGATGCTAGTATTTTTATAAAGCAAACGTAAATGAAAAGTTTACTTGAGGACTTGATTGACTTGGTGTAGAATCCTGTAGTTTTTTTCATGCAAACTTTATTTTAGTGAATAGAGTTTATATCTGTGAGAAAAATAAGCCCTGAAAATCCGAATTTACAAGTATTTTGAACCCATTTTGCGGCTCGAAATATCTGTGAGGTACCTTCGAATGGAAACGAAATCTCAAATATGTGCTTCAAAACTTGTGACTCATGGACTGCAACTGCATTTTGACCACAAATTTTTTTGTAATGCAAATTTCATACATTTTAGATACTTTATTTCCACATTAGAAATGTTGCTGGAACCGCTGCAACTTGCTATATTTTGTTTGTACTTCATCATCATCAATGTTTTAAGATCCACTGCTGGATCATGGTCTCCCTCTAGTGCACCATTTTAGTGGTGCTCATTGAGAGGAATTGCCATAGTCACCACGCTTGGAGCACGAGGAGTTGATTTAAGCACATATTCTTGTTTTTTTTCCCAACCATTTACCTAATTGTTGTTTGTGAAATGTTTTTTTTTCAACTTACATCATGATGCTATTCATAGCTTAAATAAAATCCTGAGCTATCGGACATTTTATGTTGAATACATTTTATTTCCAGATGTTATAAAAAATATAAGCGAAAAGAAAATAGATGAAAACACTGTAATTGACGTTCTACTAACAGAGAAAAAGGAAGCAGAAGAAAGACGACAAAGAGAAATGGATTTTTTGGAAGAATTTTCTAAACTTACGAAAAATGAAGTTAATGAAGCGAATTATATTGTTACTGCAAACCATAATAAAGAAAACGAGACTGCCACAACAGACGACTTACTAGTAGACAAGTAAGAATAAATTTACTTAGGTAACTAAATACTTACCTACCTATTTTTAAATACATTTGCTTTCTATTTCATATTCCATTTTATGCTTTTACCACATTTATAAAACCACACTGCTGGTAAATCGTACGTATTATGGGATATAGTCGCAACAGCATGCGAACGAAAATGTTGTTCTTCTAGAGAGTGGGGCCCGTATAAGCAACATCTGCCAATTGAGTTTTAAATGCGAACCTTTGATGGCAATTTCTAACGCATAATTTCTGAAAGAATCAGATAAAGATAAATATACCTACCACTCGCATTCAAAACTCAGTTGGAAGATTTTGCTTATATGAGGCCCGGGGGGTTAACACACAATGCAACAAGGAACTAAGTAAGTACCTATGTCAATTAAAATTCAATGATAGAGACTACACATTGAGAGCCCCAGCAACGACGAAAGAGATTTGATTAGGTAGGTATTTACTTACGCGGTCCGCTGATGTTTAGGTTCATGACTTAGTTTTCATAAAAGTAAACGGGTTGTGGGAGCCATTGCATTCTCCCGCCCGAGGCGTGGTTTACTTAATTAATTACCTATAATAAATATAACAAATAATATTGCAGAGATGCAGATAGTGTAGCTGACGAAAAAGAAGACGTTATCTCCGTAAATAGCCGCACAACAAGATGGGAGGCTTTAGCAGATGTCGCAGCTGAATTGCCGCCTTCACTTGCAGTTGACCCACTCACTGGACAAATATATGCATTAAAATAAATTACTTTTTTTCTTTCACAGGTTGCCTTACAGCTCCCGAAACTGTTTTAGGTACGGTCCCAGGGAAACCCAGCGGAAGACGAAGTCTCCCCTCATTTAGCCGATGGTATTTGTGAGGCTATACCTAACGAGTGGCCAGTTCTGTTGAGTTATATTTAGTTTATAAGTGTGGTTTGGTTTGTCGAATTATGTAGGTACACAAGTTTTTAAATAATTATAAAAAACCATTGGTACACATCCGAGATCCGGGATCGAATCCGTGATCTGCCTAGTTAATACCAGACGTCTTAACCACTCGGCCACCGACATAAATACCTAATACATTACTTATTCTAACCTACTACTTTATAGACCCTGCATATTTTTTGTAAACCTACTAGGATTTTTTTATACATCATCGCCGAGAGGACAGTCACAGTTTTAATATTTTTAGAAAATCTAGAGGGCGAGTTGCCCCTGAAATCGCATAGATACTCTAAACTACAACATAACGAAAAATTATAAAATTGTGTCGCTGTTGTAGCATGTTTTGCCAATAAAAATGATTTTTCAATGTAGAGTGGATATATAATATGCACGTTGTAACGCTTGGCCATATTCATTTTAGGTAGAAAGAACAATACATAGAAGAAACATGAATATTTTAGTTATTTACTTATTATTGTATCATTAGTTCCACTTTTGGCCACCGGGTCAGATAAGTTTGTGGAACTATACGTTACCTATTTTATCAATTACAAGAATATTTAAGGGTCAAAGTGAAAATTAGTTTTTAGTTAGTAAGTTAGTTAGTTAACCGACTTTTAAAAAAAGGAGGAGGTTCTCAAGTTAAATTACGTTAATATTTAAGATGAAAAATGTGTTTAATATTAGGTAAGTAAGAATATGTCAACTCGATGTTTTATCCACAATACCACAATTAAGGAATCAATTTTCATAAAAATAAAATTTGGCCAAAATAAATAAAGTATTAGAAAAAAAACACATCCGAGTGCTAAAAAAAATATAGCCGCACGGGAGATAGAACCTGCGACCCCCCAGCTGTCAATAGTACGACGTTTCGGAGCAATACCTTTTTCGATTAGAAAAGATTTCATCGATATATTGGCGAAAATATAGGTACCTTACTGAATTCCTGAAAAACTAGGTAGGTATTCATCGGTGAGGGAGCAACAAAGTTGGAAGAACAAAGAAATTAGTTCACACTTCACTGAGATATTAAGGAGAACAAAATTGCTGAAAAACTGCTAATCCCATTTTCATGAAAAAAATATGAGTCCGCCAGAATACTACTACTACTATACTACTCTATCAATCATAAAAGGATAAAATTGGTTCATCGATTTGTATTTTATAGGCCGATGATGCGGTATTAATTGCATCTTCGGGGCAAGAGCTGCAAAGCCTGGTTGCACTTTTGAACAAGGAATGCGAGAAAAAAAATCAAAAATAGTATTTGAAAAGGATGATAAAAGGACGGAGTGTAACATTTGTGTGAAAGGAATGAAAGGATGTAAATTAGACCAAGTGAATAAATTTGTTTACAAGAAGTGGAAAGATAGACAAGGAGAATGAAAGCGGGAAGCAAGGTATTTGGTGGACTAAACAATGTATTCAGAAATACACAACTTGCAACCAAAAGTAAAATTAATATATTTATGCTTGCAATATCACTTAGGGAAGCAAGACTTGGGTATGGAATAAGAAGCATGAAATTAGGATAAATGCAGTGGAAATGCGGTCTTTACGTAGAATGTGTGATATAAAGCGTATTGGCCGCATCTGGAACGATGTCGTTAGAGAAAAATGCGGAGTAAAAGATGAAGTTGTGACTAAAATGAAGAAAAGTAGTTTACGCTGGTTTGGACACGTTAAAAGAATGAGGGATGAAAGATTGACTAAAAAGGTTTATGTGGCTGAAATGAAAATAAATACTGGCAGAGGACGACCTAGGTCTACAATATAAAAAATGTATTGATTGATGGAAATATTAAAAGAACACACAATCATCGAGCCTGTATGAAAGGTATGAAGAATATAAAAGAAGCGAAAGAGGTATATCAGGATCGTAACAAATGGCATTCGATTTTCTCTGCCTATTCCTCTTGGTGTGATGATAGATAGATAGAGAACGCTTATTCTTACAAATACTGTACGAAACTATATACCTTTGCCGTCCATGTATCAAGAAATTAACAACAATAGTGGTCAATGATGTTATGTCAGTCAGTGATCAGTCAGACAAAAAATAAATTTTTATTAATTGAATTTGAGGTTATTTTATATTTATGTTCCAAGTAACATAACTTATAATAATTATATTAAAATAATGATAAAGCTATAGAAGATTTAGTAATTAAAATGAAGCACAACTTTCTTCATTAGTTCATTTAAAAATTATGTACCATAGAAGATGAAAAATATTCAAAATTCATGTGATTTTGTATATTTTTTCATTGCAATTTAAGTAGCTGCTATTACTATAATAGTTCATAGCAGTAAATGTAACCATAATAAATAAAATCACGTAAGCAAGTAAACCATGAGTTCAATTATTGAAAATGTTACTACAGAAGAGCCTTCTTGTAAAAAAGCACGGATAATTGGTTTGTACTTAAACTACATACTTTTAATTATAAATAAATATCGTACAAATTCTGTTTTTTTGTTCATTAACAATGTCTTATTCTAATTACAGCTTCCAATAAACCTAAGCGAATAGCCAAGTTCAGATTAAGAGGCAATGGTGAAAATGCAAGTTTGTCTGTTTCTGCAGATGAGAGGGTCCCATTGTTATTGACAGATATACAACAACTACTTATACATGTTTTACTTGGTAACTCAATAATTTATCAACCATTAAAGTGGTATGTTCTAGAGAAGATTTGCTCTATTAAGAAAACTATGTGCCTTGTTCTGGAGGGAATATCTTTAGAGAACTGGGTAGAGAACAAAACAATGTTTGTTAAAACCTCAAAGTTATTTGATAATATTGTTGAAGTAATAACACCTTGTGCATACGGAGGCTCCCTTATTGAAGAGCTTGCTGCAGTTCCAATATCAGAAATGGAGAAAGAAAGTTTGTTGAAAAAGTATGGAGACATGAACTTGGCTCTAGAATGTAGAAAGGATTTGATGATGATGATGCGTGCTGTGTTCCCAATTAATACTGAAAACAAAACTGGTCACATAGATGCAGATTCCAAAGATCAGTTTCCTCGAACCCACCTATTGCTATCAGCTCAACAATTGATAGAAGAAAATTATCCTCTTCCTTTAAAGGGAAAGCTAAGGTGTGTATATTCCGACTATGTCATGACTAAAGACACTTATCAACCTGCTACTCCACAGTCCCCCATGTTTGCTGTTGACTGTGAGATGTGCATGACCCAAGCTGGCTCTGAGCTAACAAGAATCTCTGTTGTCAATGAAGAATATGAAACTGTATATGAACATTATGTCAAACCGTATAATGATGTTACTAACTATTTAACACACTATTCTGGAGTAGATGAGGCAAAGTTGGAGCATGTTACAAAAAGACTTGAAGATGTACAAAATGATTTAAAAGAACTGTTGCCAGATGATGCTATCTTGGTTGGACAATCCCTCAATGCAGATTTACAAGCTTTAAAAATGATGCATCCATATATTATTGATACAAGTGTAATATTTAACTTTACTGGAGTAAGAAGTCGTAAGCCAAAGTTGAAATCTTTGGCAAGAGAATTACTCAATGAAATAATTCAAGAAGCTAAGAGTGGACACTGCTCTATTGAAGACGCTCTTGCCTGTATGAAGTTAGTAAAGTTAAAGTTATCTAACAATATTGAATTTGGAGATGCTGTTTTAAGGAATAAAAAGAGTGTTTGTGCCAATCGTTTGAAAGATATGAAAGAACAATCACAATGTGCCTCAACTATATTCAACCACTTAATCCAACAGAAGAAAAAATGTGTCATTATTGGATGTGACAACATCACTGGGGACTATCACTCATACCTTACTCGAGCAAATGAATATTCTATTTCTCAATCATTGTCTACAAAAGGGAAGCCAAAGAAAGTCAAACTATGTACAGTGGATGATGAAAATGAGGTGTTATCAACAATTGGAGAATCTGTACTAGATTATGATTTTGTTATAAGTCACATAAAAGTTGAAATCAATGATGCTAATGATGTTGAAAAGGTATCCCAAGTAAGCTCAATTGATAATTTTATTAAAGTAGTCCATGACACTTTAAAAGATTCCACATTTTTTGTTGTTATTTTCTCTGGCACTACTACACACAATGGTGTAGCAATGGTCAGGGTAAAAAATTGTTAGTATTATGGAAATGTAATTAATATTGAGTATTCCAATTGGCAGAATGCTATTGATTGTAAATGTATGTAAATAAAATTTTTTTATTAAGAAGTTTTGTATTCTTTTATATATCTTGCCTCTACTCAGTTCATTTGAAAGGTAAAAAATGTTCATTTTCATAATAAATAACTTTAAAAAAAATAGGTTTTCAGCTTCCTCTCTCTTGTAGTCCTAATGGGACCATATAATAAGGAAGGCTCCAGAACACTCTGAATCAAGGAATATCCTTCTCTGCTCTGAATAAAGTGAACCCTACCATGCCAGTAGAGATACAACTCATGATCTTGATGTCCAATTGTTGATTTTGTTATGTGTACCAAAAGGGAACATCATATCCATAGTGAGATCAGTTTGACGTATATTACCGAACGTTATATTCTCACTTGCATTAGGTACATAATATATTTTTTATTGATTTCTTTGTTTTGTATAATTTGCTGTGGTCCATACTCCCAGGCATATGGATATTTAAGCAGAAGTTATTTAGATTTAAAACATAGATCATACCTACTACAGTGAAACTAAGTAAAACAGATTAGTAGATAAAAAAAAAAAAAAATTAGTCATTGTCTGCAATTCCAGGATCAAAATCAAAACCAAAGTTAATGTAAATAATAATTTTATTTTGTACTTAATACAATAATGTGATGTACGTATGTATGTCACAATATAATAAATTACTAAAAATCTGGGGAATCATAAATTCATGGGGCGACTTAAAAATAAATAAAATTTCACCAGATATAAATGGATATTTGGAATATCAAGGTAGGTAGTTTCTATTTGGCAGACAGAACCTTTTCTATAAATGTCTGCATTGCATTGAGTTCAGTATCTGAGGAGCTGTGTGTGAGTCCTTGGTAAGTGTTGAACTCAACATTCTTTAAGAATGTCTTGAGGAATGCCGCAGTCATTTGCCCCCACTTATATGGAACCACAGGATCGCAATCACCATGAGCTTGGAAAACCTGAAAATTTAGTAATCAACTGTTTTAGTAAGAGTATAATTTTGTAGACATAATCAGTGGCCTTCCTAAATATTACAAGTCAATGGAGGATAAAGGAAGGTATTTTTAGGGTTCCATAATACAATAAGAAGATAATTGATTCCACATCATGTTGTAATGCTTGACACGTGTCTCATGGCAGCATGACGCGGATCCAGTATAGATTCTATCAACTGCCATCTTGACATGGACAAAATAATCTAATTTTATAGTTTGCAGAATTTTATATGGTTTGCTAACAGTGCTAATATAGGAAAATAAGAATGGAATTGTCATCTACTTTTAAGAGAATTAAGGATTCCGTACCCAAAGGGTAAAAACGGGAACCTTATTACTAAGACTCCGCTGTCCGTCTGTCACCAGGCTGTATCTCATGACCTGTGATAGTTGATAGATAATCTATATAATAGATAATAATTTTACGGAAGTCTTCGTGCGCGAGTCCGACTCGCACTTGGCCGGTTTTTAAGTCTATTCTCACATCTTGTCTTTCTGTACGCGATTTACTTTTTTTTATGGCAATCGTTCACTTATGAACATCTTCTTCTTCTTCTTTTTTATTATGGCTCCACCAATGTTCATCGGTGATTTGCCAATGTCAAGTATTATAGCCTTTATAGTGTATATAGCCGGTAAATCGGTATTTAAGATAATCCCGCCGACCGTGATATGTCTTATTAATCACTGATTAATCACAACCATCACAGCGCGAACAGGATTAAACTGGATTCCACATCACGCCACGACGAAAACGCGTGCGTATGTCGCCATGACCGGATGTGGAATCCCTATGAACATTTATGCCAGTGTCACGTCAGTGTATTTAGCAACGAGAGAGAGAAACAAATATTTAAATAAATTTAGAAGCAATCTTCCAGATAGCTGAAACAAAGACAATAACTACTGAAAGCAATTTGTTCCATATTCTTCTTGAGACATATAATTTTAATGAACATTTTGTGTAAATTAACTAGCCAGTCACACTAAAAATCGGTGAGTTCGAAAAAAGCAGGAAAGAAAAACTGGAAAATATGCCCAGAAAATTCTATGGGATGAAAGTTAATGGCGGAAAGCTAATAGGGTATAAATATTGGTAATACAGAAATACTTTACTTTTTATGTAAGTATTACAGTTATAAACAATAACTATTTCAACTTTATAATTTTCACATAACTTCTAAAATTACATTGGGACATATCTGCGTTCGATATCCCGAATCGATATTTCGAAACGAAATTCCTGAACGGAATTCCGAGTGTATGGGCTCGGCCAAGAGAGGAAATACTTTAATTAATTTAGAACTATATGCTTTGTTATTATGGAAATGATATGGATGCAATGACCTAAACTGACTCACATATTCCCGCAATTTCAAATAACCTTAAAAGTTCATTGAAATTATAATTATGTGTTTAATATGCAAAGTTACATAATGCGAGTTCAATAATAGTGACAGAATGGCAATCATAAATTATTATTCATTTATTCACAGACTAGTAAATTTAAAATAAAAGCCAAGTAAGTAATAAAACCAGCCTCGCACATTTAATTTAAATTTATCGGAAAAACGCTGATCTGCCATAAGTACCTACTGTATTACACATAATTAATAAACATGTCTTAGCTTTGCTTAGCTTAGCATTGAAAAAAAAGCTTTAGTTTTTTCGGTAATATAATAATATGAGTCATTATCTAATTACCCTATTAAAATCTGAATTATAGCTTTAGGAATGTAGGAGAAATTTCGAGTTATATCATTAAGGGTCCTATATTGGGAATTTTTCTGGGATAAACTATTCCCAATTTCTCTGTAAATAATCCACCTGTATCACTGTAATTTACCATATAGTTACTTATTGAATATATCTAAGTGAAATAGCTCTTATTTTTTCAATGGGTTTTATTGAATAGGAAATATGGGTAGTTTAACTTTGCCCCTGCTGTCTCTTTCATAATCTATCACAAAACTCTAAATTTTTTTAAAAGCGCTGTTATACCATTACCCTTCAATTATATATGTCGAATTTTTTGGTAGCTTATTGAAAATTTAAAATAATAATTATTTTATTATTTTTGCCAAATTAAAAAATCATAAAATATTTTTTTTTTGAATTTTCAATAAGTTAAAAAAAAAAGCGATATATATAATTAAAGAATAATGGTATAAGAGCGCTTTAAAAAAAATTTAGAGTTTTGTGATAGATTATGAAAGAGACAGAAGGGGCAGAATAACCCTTTATTCTACCACCCATATTTCCTATTAAACAAAACCAATTGAAAAAATAACGACTATTTCACTTAGATATATTGAATAAGTAACTATATGCTAAATTACATTGACACAGGTGGAGTATTTACAGAGAAATTGGGAATAGTAATATCTCCATACAAATTCCCATTATAGGACCCTTAAGAGCCCTATATCCATTTGTATGGGGAGATTACAATTCCCAATTTCTCTGTAAATAATACACCTGTTTCACTGTAATTTAACATATAGTTACTTATTCAATATATCTAAGTGAAATAGTAGTTAGTTTCTCAATTGGTTTTATTGAATAGAAAATATGGGTGGTAAAATAAAGGACTATTTTGCCCCTGGTTTCTTTTTCATATTCTTTCACAAAGCTGTAAATTTTTTTAAAGCACTGATCTGTTTAACCATTACCTTCAATTAAACTTATAGACTTTGTGATAGCTTATGAAAGAAAACGGGGGCAAAGTTTAACCACCCATATTTCCTACTCAATAAAACCCATTGAAAAATAACAGCTATATGCTAACTAAATTACAATGACACAGGTAGATTATTTACAGAGAGATTGGGAATAGTTTATCCCAGAAAAATTATGGATATAGGAGCCTTAAGACCAGTAGGCTCTTTCATATGATACCTCACATGCAAGGAATCCAGATAAAAAAAACATCGGGATTTCGTGGGAGGAATTTGAACCCCCAAGTACTTAATTAAAACTCTTTTCCTTTAAACCAAACTGACCCCCGCCCCAATCAAAAAACAATTAAGTCAAAAACTTAATTTTTCTAAATCACCTCTTCAAAAACACCTTTTTAGTCATACGACCATACTATGAAGGGATTTACAAAAATTTTATACGAATCTGTAGGTAATTTCAGTACCTAGTATTGATTAAGAAGATGTTTCCCTGCAAGTGATCGTTTTTTAATAAATTATTTATTTGTAATGTGCCGCTTACGTCATTTATTCCGAGAAGCGATGCATTATGCCCTTCTCACTTCTGCAGCAAGAACGGACAAAGCGCCGCCGTTGTCTTGCATGACGTGATCGTTGCGCCCGAACCAATCATGGGCCCGAACCACGAGTTTAGGGCGTGGCTTACGATTACAAATTTCTGAGTCGTTCCTCGTCTTAATCGGCATATTGATATTATAACGTCTATAATACTTTACATTGGCGGAATCATCAAAACCCTGATGGATAGAAGTACCTATTTTCACCAAAAGCAGGTCAATAAGCTTAATAAGTACCTAATTAATATATTAAATAATGCTAATTATATTCCAGTTACTTTGCCCAGAAGCATGACTTCAATCACAAATCTTAATAGAGCTGGACTCAAAAATAACATCAGCAACAAAGACATCTTCCACTAGTACCTCGGAGCTGTAATATAGCTAATAGGCTTTGGGAGCCATAATACACACATGATGATTTGTAAGGTCCTTTTTTCTAGACTTCTCTTATTTAGTAATCAATCTTAGCATGTCTTTTTAAAATAATTTGTCATTTAAAATTTTAAAACGACATTATTTAACAATTTTACATATTAAACAACTAGTGACCGACCGAAATTTCGGTTTCAGTTTCGGCCAATTTCGGACAAAAAATCTAGTTTCGGCCTTAGTTTCGGTTTCGGCCAAAATATAGTTGAATCTTTCCACCCCGCCGAAACTCGAGAGTTCGTGAATTTTCGTGCGTCGTTCGGTAAATTTCGTAGCTAACTCGTGCTTGCTCGCCGGCGGGGCCCCGGCTCAGTTCACCACCGTCCATTTAATCGTGACTTGAGGTTATGTTTTGCAATTAAGAGGATCGTGTAGCTCAGCGTACGCAGCGAAATAGGTATTTAGAAAATCATATTCTGTCTCAAGCGCGCTCTTCCCCCAGGCATCAGTGCGACAGAGAGCACTGCAGCTCGTGAGTGTTCGTAGGTATGTTCTTCGTTGAAAATTGCGTTTTGGGCGAAAACGATTTACACCTACTAAACTATAACGAAACCTTATAAGTTTGGTGTCAAACGTTTTAGCAGATTATAATCTACGTACGTACGTTTTGCTTTTTTTGAAATTTTGCTTTGTTTCTCAAATACAGACGGTTTATTACCAGCAAGTTATGAACCAAAAAAACCGAGATTTGAGGGGCTTATAACTTTTGACCTATTACGAATTTTGAAAAAAGGAAAAAATACGTACGTAGTTTTTCATTATGTCAGTAACATATTACAAAATCGTTAAAATTAAATAATATTTAGGGGTAGTAAAACATTTTCTCCGTTTGTATGGACATGGACGCGGTACACTACACTCTTAAGTGATTTGGTAAGTATATAGTATATATCTAAAGCACTCTAACTGAAAGATGTTTTTTTTTACTTCCAAGAGTAAGTCTTGTATATTCATGTCATAAAAAAATATATTTGTTACGTACGTTAATGATTATGTTTTTATTGTATAACATGATTTTTTCTTATGTGTTAATAAATGTTTAAAAAACCGTAAATTTCAGTAAATAATCGTAATTTTAAATGTTTTAATAAGTTTCGGTTTCGGTTTCGGCCGAAACAGAGAGCAAGGCCGAAAGTTCGGTTTCAGTTTCGGTCGAACACTATAAATAACATTTTTAACTTATTTTAAATTTTGTAGAACTACCAAATAAAACAAGTACAGAAAAACAATTTCTGTAGCTACATCTATGAACACAAAAAAAAACAATTTTGTGTTTCGAGAGCAAGTTAATTATACTGATGAAAACAATAAATAATTACATTTAGGTATTTGTGTGATAAGAGTACTGATACAAATTGATAATGTGAAGAAACCTTTATATCAGAGTTCAGTGATCATTATATTGACCTCTGTGCAATTAGAGGTTGTGATTTATTGCCAGACTTGCTCATATCATAATCATTAGGCACAAAGTCATTGGCTCCCAAGTATTTTATTTAGACCTAGGTCTGTATCATAACATTCAGTTAGGCCTTTAAACTTCCATAAGTTAATTTCGCAAATAGCAAACTTATTGTAGAAAGTCATACAATGTTTTGTCTCTTCTTTTGTACAGTGCTTATTAATTAAGGGGGAGTGTCTGAAACCTAGCTACCAATAGATGGCATTAGTGTCGTATTTTTGTTTTATTTAATTTCTTACTAACATATAATTTCATGAATAAAATTGATATTAAATTTACCATAGCAGACAATTTATAATGATAATGTAATATACAGTAGCACCTCCATTATCAGAACCAATCCGATAATCGGAACATGGGCTTTTTGGGGTGAGATCATAAAAAACACCTTTTTACATACATATATATTAAAATTTGACATATACATATTAAGGTATATATTGATGGTATGACAGATGTGGTATGTTCGAAAGTACACATTTTACAGGAGACTCATTTGAGAGTTTAATGTAGCCTAGTTGTATTTTTTTATATTAATTTATTATTTTAAAGTTACTTTATATACTTTATATAAAGTTATTTCAATACATTTTCTTTACATATTACATATAAAATAAATATTGTATATTTTTTGTGAATTTTGTATTTTGATTTTTGAAGGTGTGCACATACGATTTTTGTGCACAAACTTTAGCTACTTACCACAACTGGACACTAAAACTTTATGAATTAATTAAGTTTTTTATTTTCATAAGCTTTATAATTATACCTTATTATATAGTAAACGTTCTAACATGATTTCACATAATTTATTTGGTGCAGGCAGAGATGGTACAGGCACACTTACCACATATTGTCTATCAAGTTAAAATAAGTTTAGACAACGAAATGTGGTAAGGATACATAAAACATTTGTGTATAACAAAATTATTGAGATGAAGGGAGTTAACATCTTTGGACTATTAGTAAATTCTACATAAAATTTATAAAGATACACTTACCATTCTTGTGCACAACAAAATTTATGTTGTAATAGTAAGTTCTGTGTACTTATGTCAATTTTGTAAAAAAAGGTACATTCCACAATCATGTGTGTATGTATTTTAAACAACTGAAAAAAGTCGAATGCTTTTTTATATTCTATAAAATCGTCGCCGTGGCAGGGAGCAACATTGTATTATTATGAATTTGACATTTTAAAACTTGGTCAGCAATCATACCTTCCAAAAGGGCTGTGAGTCTTTTATATTTTTATAAACTAATTGATGATCCCTGTCTCTTAAGCTCTTGGTAATTTGTGGGAGCCTGACTCACTCTTAGCCAGCTTTTTTTTTAATAATTATATTTTAAATTATATAATACTAACCGCAATATCCAGAGGTTGTTTCACATCACCAGGGAAGTGAGCATGTCTTGGCAACCAGCAAGACAATGACACAATACCGGCCAATGGCTGCGGGTAAGTCAAACCAGCATGCAGCGCTAATGCACCACCCTGGGAGAAGCCACCAACTAATATTTTATTAGCAGGTATCCCAGCCTAAAATGAAAAAAAAAACATGTGTTTATTATATTACTAAACTATCTTTCGGCTCTGCTTTGCAAATTAATGTTGATATTATTAATTAACTTGGGAAAAGTGTGAATGTAGGGAGATCTGCTTGAACATTCCAAATGGTTTTTAGATTTTTGAAAGATTAGGTATATCTTAAAAAAAAATAAAAAAAAAATTATAATAATAATATAGTAAAATATTTTGGTATAAAAAAGTTTTTTAAGTTAGGATTGTGCATAAATAACAATTAAGAGCCCAGTTTGAGAGGATAAGGGGATCATAAACTTGATTAGAAAATACTTTTAAGTGGAAAGTCCTTCATTGGGCAAATATTGAGACAAACAATAACTCTAGAAATATTCATATACTTACTTAAATATTATCTTTATCTATCCTATCCAATGATTTGCAAATTTATAAGAGCTGACATGTTTGCTATTTGAATTTTTTATACATTAAATGTATTTGTTCACTCCAGCTCTTGTCAACTGATACAAGACTTATTATCACACAATGTATTCATGCAGTTGTAAGATAGTATAGAAATATACATGTACCTTTATTTCTGCCTGGATCAATTGGTGTACCAGGCTGGTGGCATTCACAATGCCCTCTTCATCCTCAGGAGCAGTTGCATCAAGAGTTCGCAAATCAAACCAAGAAGGCATTCGAAAACCAGCATTCAATGTGACTGGTATTGTAGATGCTGTAGGACAAATCACTTTGACGTGCGGTCCTCGTATTCCAGCGATGGTACTGGCCCAACCATGACTGAAAAATGTTTCAAGATTTAGTACATACCTATAAATCTTAGAATTGTCTTACTTCAAAACTGAGTTATATTACATACCCAGTATCTCCCAGACCATGCAAAAATATCAGCTGAAATAAAACAAACCTTTTATTTAGAACTTGTAGTCCAGAAATATAACTTTTAAGCTAATTAAATTTCAACTTACCGAAGCCGTATGTTTTGCAGTGGCACCTATGATTACGGGATTTAATTCCATTCTGACTTATTTCCTTAAAATAAAGATAAGACAACCAGGAATCCGACCAATTCTAGGCAAATATAATATAACTATTTTGGTGCTGTGTGAATAAAGTTTAAAGAAATCTCACTCAACCACAGATAGTACCACGATAGTACGTCTTAATCCTCTTTGGTGTGAAGCTGAAATTACACTATTACACTGTGTAATTTACACAGTGCAAAAAGTCCACAAATTTTAAGTGCGTTCAGAAACTTTTCTAACTGATAAACTGATACTCACTGAAACTTATCAGAAACTTGCGAATTTATTTCGCGCTCGAATAGGTACCATTTATTTTTTTCTAGTCGTACTCTATGCTAGCCTTGCTGCGAGTCTCCAATCCGAACCGTAATGTCCGTAATAATCCCTATATTGCATTGCATGTGGTTCAAGCGTACACCTACACGAAGTCGGAGATTGGTTCCGAATTCGTTTTACACAACGTAATCTTGGTAATATGCCTGCCACACCACACTATCAAGTACTTAAGCCCAGACTCCACCAAAGCGGAGACGAGACGAGCGGAGCGAAGATGTGTTTTAAAAGCGGAGATGTATGCTGGCTAGGGCAGAGATGTGCGCTGGCTAGAGCGGCGCTGTCAGTTCCCCCCGCGCCCCATCAAACGCTCGTCGCACGCAGCTCAGTTCCGCTCTAGCCAGCGCACATCTCTGCCCTATCCAACATACATCATCGCTCCAGTCTAGCCATTACGCATCTCTGCACAGCTTCGGTGGATACACCCTACCTGAAAAACATCTCTTGTCATCTCCGCTTTGGTGGAGTTCGGGTCTTATATTCCTTGCACACTATGCTCCTCGCTCTGTTCCTCGATGCCGCGATGTTGCCCTCTCTCTCTGTCCACCAAGGAATATAAGTACTGCTGTCCACACAATGCTCTACTCGCGCAATTAATCGGGTCGCTCCGCACTCGATCCTTTGACTCGCGCACAGGTAGACAAAAACCGACAAAACAGGGATCAGTGGGCATGACGATAAGCATGACGTGCGGCATGGCGAGTAACGTGGCCAGTCCACACTACGTCTCTTCGTCCTTTCCTCGCTACTTCCCATGCCACTCGACGAGTTGTGGTACGGTATAAAACACCGAGCTTAGCCAGTCGTCATGACCAGTTTTGTCGGTTTTTGTGCGAAAAGGATCAAGTGTGGAGCGACGCGATTAATTGCACGAGTAGAGCAGTGTGTGGACAGAGAGGGCAACATCGCGGCAGCGCAGTAGAGCGAGGAGCATATATAGTGTGGCAGGCATATCATATTAAAATAGACAGACACAGGTTGGTTACTCAGCATACAGCTGCATACGCTCTACTCAAAGGCTCGGACGCACAGCAAGATGTATAATCTGTGGGGGGTTTTAACTGTACCCCTCGACTTTTTTTTACTAATATTTGTGATAGATAAAAATGTGTAAACTATCGAGTCTAAACAGGTACTCAAAGATATGTATAGGTACCGGGACGGTTCTTGAGCGGTGGTCGTTATATGCGCAGAACACAATTTTTGGGTCTGCTTGACGGTATGAGGCTACGAGTAAGGAAAGGAAAAGAGTCATAATTCCATAGTAATTCGCGAGTTGAAACGGTTCTCATCACGTGATAACAGGCGATCTTGATTTAAACCAATAAACGCTCAGACACATGCAGGACGTCAGTATTCAAAAGCGAAATTATCATTATTATCAATGGTAAAATATACCTTATGTACAGCTCATTAGAATTCAATTTATAACGCCATGTGTATTTACTTACGCCCTTCTTACATCTCTCAACTGACGCTCAGCTATCCCGATGCCTACTCATGGAGCTCAGTAAGTATGGAAAACCACATTTAAAAAAATAAACGACTTCAAAGTTCAACATTTATAATAATCAAATTAAAGCTATCAAATTTGTTTGGTACAAAATAAAAATTCAAACTACACACACAAATTATATATCAATTTTAAATCGTAATTTATTTAATATACAACTGCTTCACACGGTTACAATTTCGGTTTATTATAATCTGAATGAATACATAATACGTAATTAAAAATATAATTTGGTACGCTAATTCCTACTTATCTATTAGGTACCTATATATATATACTAGAGACCCGCCCCGGCTTCGCACAGGTAGCAGAGCTAATTATGCCGACCTTGCTCCCAGTCGGCTTGACTTTTTCCAACGTCAGACTTCAACAATCATCGTCATATTTCAATCAATTTACACAAAATATTAATTAATAGCGACCCGCCCCCGGCTTTGCCCGTGGATATTTTCAAACAAAATAAAATATAGATAATGGCTTGCCTGCTCTACCCCTACCCCTTCCCCTACCCTTACCCCTTCCCCTACCCCTACCCCGACCCCTATCCCTACCCTGTTTCCCACGATTTCGTACGTGTCTATTTCAGAATGTTGGCAAACATACACTTCATACATAGCTTTTGTCATGTTCACCTCTGCTCACCCCGTTCCCGTCGTCATGCCGTGATGTTATATAGCCTATGTTACTCAGGGATAATGTAGCATTCTAATGGTGAAAGAATTATCAAAATCCGTCCAGTAGTTTTTGAGTTTATTCGTAACAAACATACAAAAATACAAATCATTCCTCTTTATAATATTAGTATAGATTAAATTAAGTACTACCGCGGATTTTTTTTGTAGGTCAATTCATGCGGTTCATCAGTTTTAGATAAAAAAAGCTGAAGTCCGCAAAGAAAGTATATTTTTAGCTCTTCTAGAAAAGTAGGCTGTAATAGTCCCCAGTTAAAAGACCGACATTGTACATTATAGCTAGTCTGCGCCCGGTTTCAGATATAATTTAACCAAGTAGTCCCTTTACCTTACCAAGGTAAAACGTGTTGTAAGTTAAAGGGACTACCTACCTGGTTAAATTATAAATTAATAATAAGCCTTTTCCATACTATTTATCTCCTCTAATCGGCCTTCATTTTTACCTTCAATCTCACTTCGTCTTTTAGGTTAGAAAACAATAGAAAAAAACGAACAAACAATACTTTCACATGAAATGTGCTACCAGAATCTTTGGGGAGAGTTGTAGATCTACTTTTACATTTTTTTACACAACAAGAGGGCATTTTGACATCATTTTGACAACTTTTGAAATTTATTATTACACGTCTATCTCGAGTAACGGTAGTATTGCAACTGGGAACGATTTGCTCTTCTATTTCGTTTTGCTCTCAACTTTTGTGGGGTGAGTTTTGACGCTGTTTTACTTCTCTATTCTTTCCTTACTCGTAGGTATGAGGTATTAATTTTAATTTTACCAGCAGTAAAAAGCAATCGTAAAAACAAACACCAATAAATCAATTATAATAAATATACAAGTTATATTGCACTCGAATTACATATGCGCAAACATTTCCCCACTTTTTCGTCGAGCGCTCAAGAACCTATAGTAAATAATTATTTCACGATTGCCATATGGCAACACTGTTTTTCATCGCTATATCTCGGATAATTTATTGTCGATGTCGTCGACGAGTGAATAATTAAATAACATTTTATCAAATTCAGTCTTTATGAAATTGTAAATAAGGTTTAAAATAAATAAATAAGGGCATCGAAAAGATGCTGTGTCCCCTTCATGCACTATGGTCGGCGGTCGCATGCATCCATCACCATCACCCGCCATCATGTCTAGAAGCTCTTTGGTTTTACTTGCTCTGTCTGTGCTCTTTCAATCAGGAAAAAAGTGAAAACAACTTGGACAACTTGGTTCAATTATAATAGAAAACATTGTGTTTTTTTTATTATAACTTATTTAAACGCATTAAATTATCAACTAAAAGTATTTTAGTGTTTACTTTTGTATAACGATAATATTAAAGTCTAAAGAAAATAAATAAATTGGAGCAAATAGTATGTAAGGTAAGTTGCATCAGTATTGCGATAATATTCTATGTCATCCCCTATTTGTTTTTATTATAGAATAAATATATAGCGCTTCATTTTAATTATTTACTATATTCTTTGAAATTTTGAACACTATTGATGTCTGTACCCTTGAACCCTTTATATTTATGGGCAAATGCAACTGCGTAATTTTCTCCCAGTTTTCTACAAAATAATGTTGTTTTAAAAATATAAATAGGTATCTAATATTATTTTGTGGTTAATGTCTTTATTTACTTCTTACATTTCTCTTTTCATTATGCCACAACTCCATTTACAAGCATTTTACCTGCTGTACCTGTAGCTACTATTCTGAAGTTCTTCAGTTTTTGTACAGTTTTGTTATTGAAGCCACTCCTAATTTGATGTCTGTAATACATAATTTGAAAACATTAAGTAATTTTTATGACTGCCAAGAACATAGTATATTTTTTTTACTTGTCTTATTTGGTAAACAAACTTTGCATGTCTTTTTTTTGCATGTAAAACAGGATATTTTACAAAGTTAAGGTGGTTCGTTTTTCATACAAAAATGTAATTAAGATAAACTAATTAACTAATCAGTAAAATGTCTAAATATGGGCTTACTTAACTATTTTCAGCTTTTATGTTGTGCCAAATCAATAAAACATAACTTTTTTATAATAGAAATAATTAATATTAAACATAACTCTTTTTAGAGCATAAAAAGTTAGTTAATTAGTTTATCCTAATTACATTTTTGTATGGAAAACGAACCACCTTAAGCAAAATTACTACTGATGCTAGGCTGTTACAGTATAAAAAAGGGTCTCGTCTATCTGTCTCGCTTTAACATACGAATATCTATATGCTTTTTTGTTTTGCATTGCCAATCTAGTAGAGCACCGCGCGACTATACTAAATCTATGGCCAAGAAGTTACAAGACTACATATATTTTTTCTGAATTTCAGCTGTATTATTGTGTGATAATAATAGAAAAGCAATAATGGAGAAAGAAGATCTATCATTGCCTGTGGAGATGGGAAAGTTAGAGATTGAACCCGCAAAATATGGTGTACCAATCAATGGTGTCAACCCATTTGTTCCTCAACCTCAATACAATAGCTTTATTCGAAGAGACAGCATGACATGTTCGTGTATTGTTTTAAGTAAGGTTCGCAAAAACACATTAACAAGAAAGAAAAAGAATAATGTGCTTAAGGAACCTGTATTAAAGTTATTACAGAGTAACCTGAGGGTTATGCATACAAATACAGAGCATGTGTTAGCTGATAAATTATGTAGGAGTAATTTCAGTAATGATAATTTGGAGAGTTTAAATCTGAGTGCTCTCGTTTATGACTGTAATAAATTGAAGATTTCATCAGACAAACAAAGTAAATGTATAGAGGGAGAGAGTGCTTGTAGGAAGGTGATGCCATACACAGGATACAGTGTGGTAACAGACAGGAATGTAGCTAGTCCTTCATGTTCACAGCAGGCATTAAACCCTCCTTGTGATATCACAATAGATGAATTAGCAAGTTACTTTGAGACTATGGTTCATATACCTAAAAAGATGTCTTCTATGGCAGAGATGATGTATATTTAAAATGTAATATGAATATTAATTAAATATATATTTACAAACTGTTTTTTTTATTTACTTTTTCCCTTGTAGGCACATGTTAGCAATACACACCTTAATTTCTCTGGATTTTTGTTCTATTGTTCTTATTTGTGAATAAGTTTGTTTATAATCATCAAATACAGCACATGCACTCCAATCCTCACAGCCAGATCCACTGACTATTGAAATATTGGAATGTCTGCTATTTTGATTCATCAGCTAAAAATAAAATCATTGCCAGCTTTAGGTCCAAATGTAGTGACAGTTATCTTCATGGGTTGCCTTATGGGCATGGCTTGTTCACCTGCCCCTGGATATCCAGCAGAAGACAAGTCTTCCTTTGCAAAGCATATCTATACTAATAATAAAGTTGAAGAGTTTGTTTGTTTGAATGCGCTAATCTCTGAAACTATGTACCAGTTGGATTTAATAAATATTTTTGCATTTGATAACTTTTGAGGAAGGTTATAGGCTTTATAACACGGCTACAACCTAAAGGGGCGGAGCAGTAACTATTAATGCAGGTGCATATAAAACTTTACAAAGTCTATCAGCTAGGATCTCAGTATGAAGATAAGTGAGTAAGTAATAATTGAGAGTATACACACCTTCTGCAAATTTAATCTTTCAAACACCCATGTCAATAAAACTGACATGGTAATTGTTATTATAGTAATAATTAAATAATTTGATGTATATTTGTATGCATCTATAAAAAATCCATAATAATACAGTCCTGTAAATTAAATATAGCAAAATAAAATAATCTCACTGAAGCAGAAAAAGCTAAGCACCATGTTCCTTTAAGAAGGCTTTAATGAACTTCTGGTGTCAGCACTTCTGAAAATAATAAAATATGTATACCTACCTACTTACTTCTATTTAAAAATAAACTTTCAACCTATCGCAGGGGCATCACACTAAATGTGGACGTCACAGCATCTGAGCATATAATATATATAACTTATATATCATATGCAACAAGGTATATAGGTTTGTTTATAAAAAATTGCCAATTTATCTTCAGCATACTCTCACATTAGGTACCATCAGAACATTAAAAAAAAATTAAACCATGGAATTAAATTAAAATTAAAAATTAAATTAAAAATTAAACTGTCGGAATACTATGTTTTTTGCGATTAATTATCATGGCCTGTAGAACAACTTTAGAAAAATGCCCAACTCGTTTGTTCAACTGTTGTATCAGTAGCAAGGAATATACTACTCTCTCAGTAGTATATTCCTTGGTTGTATCACAGAGAACTAGGGTTGCCATGTATTTTGTTCAGAAATTCGGGACTTGTACTTAAATTAAATAAAAAAATCGGGACAAAGCATTTTGACGCGGGACACAAAAAAGCGAATAAAATTAAAAGAAAGTATATTTGAAGAATTGTTTTATTAATATTATTTTATTGCTTAATGTCATATTTTAATTCGTTTTTCGTTCACTCACTGCAAATAATTCAGAGTGCTTTCAAACACCGCGGGAGTATTTAAACTACAATTACGATACGTGCAAAAAATGTAAGATAAAAACATAAATTCGGTTAAAAGTAATAGTTTCTTTGTTTTATTTTTTGTCTAACTGATAAAATATTAAAGCGGGACATGTACCTGTCCCGGCGGGACATTTGAAAAACGCTTGTTTCGCGGGACGTCTCGCCAAAAGCGGGACACCTGGCAACGCTACAGAGAACTAAAATTATTTATGGTCCAACTAACAGATTAATAGAATATGATTCAAGATATAATTTTTTTGAATAATTATTATCTAACTAGAGAGTAAAATATGTGATAAAGATGATAAGAATGAAATTTATTATTTGAGAACAAAATCCAAATGCGATTATTTAAGCTACCGTTATTGGGTTATGTATTTAGGTACCAAGTTTCAAAATTTTTCGTCTAGTAGATTAGGAGGAAATAAGCTGTGACAGACGGACAGACAGACGCGTATGAGTGATTATCCGCTTTTTCATTGGAGATGTTCGGAACCGTCAGTTATGATATATATGCTTGGCTCATAAATATTTGAGTACAAACTAGAAGTTGCTGGCTTTAATAGAGGCCGAGCTCTCTCTACACAGGCTCTGATGAAACCTGAATATCTTGGAAACTGCTTACCGACTTTCATGAAACATATCTAAACCTGCTCTGAAGTGACACTTATGTACTTAATTGAAAAAACCACATCAAAATCCGTCAAGCCGTTTTGGAGAAAAATGGTAAAAAACATAGAAACACACCCTCTTACTCCAAATACATATACCGTATCCGTTCCGTCGTGGGTAAAAAATATTTAACGATATTGTAGGTCCGACGTTCTTTATTAGACAAGTTGTGAGCAGTGATATTAAATTTTCAAAGTGAATAATATAACTCAATATTCTGTGAATATATTAAGAGTCTACCTGTTGCCGTTATCACTATCGAGCAAAAACGAGTAAAAAATCACGTTTGGTGTATGGGAGCCCCCTTAAATATTTATTTTATTCTGTTTTTTAGTATTTGTTGTTATAGCGGCGACAGAAACACATCATCTGTGAAAATTTCAACTGTCTAACTATCACGGTTCATGAGATACAGCCTGGTGACAGATGGACGGACAGCGGAGCCTTAGTAATAGGGTTTCCGTTTGGGTACGGAACCCTAAAAAAGACGCATTATTGTAATGTCATTCATTGATGTATTGTATATAAGCAACATAATATAAATACCAACCACAAGCTATGTTACAAATATATATAGGTACTTACCTAGCATTAAATAATTTATTGCTATATTAACATTCATACAGTTGTATTTGTTTCAAAATCAACAATTTTCACAAAATATAGAAGAGTTGGAATTGACAGCATTTTAATTTGACATTGTTTTTTGTAATTTTATAGAGAACAGACCACACATTTATCCATCCACTGAGATCCAAAGACTCAAATTCAACAAGTAAAAGAAGACACAAAAGTAAATACTTACACTATATAAAAAAATATTTTAAATATCTACACCATATAAATTATTTTCTCTAATTTTTAAAAAGAGAGCTAGCTTTCCTTATGCATGTATAGTATGTGAATGTATTACAAAACATCGCAAAAGAAATAAAAGAACATTATTAAACCAAACAATTTTATTTGGCGTTTACAAGTATTTAATTCCTTATAGATATATTATGTAAAATTACACTATTTACAATTGATCAATGAAAATCGAAACATTTTTCATTGTGCATGTAGAACATTCCACTTCAAGTCTGTTATAGTTTTAGAACAAAGCTTACATTAAACAACAGTTAATTCTAGAATATCAATAAAGTGTCATACACCTACTATCTATGTGAACTGTGACACAGAACATTATATTAGAAGAAACAAATATCAAACTTAGAGCATTCGTATCCAAACACATTGATATAATGTGATCTGTAGCAAGAATTTAATAAGACGGTTAACAACAGGAGCTGACGTGAAAAATACATATTTCTTTAAATTCAAATATTGAAAATGTCAATCGACATATATACTTATAGTTCCTGTCAGGTAACTTGAGCGTACCATGCGCCATAGTGCAGTGCTACCAGTGATTTGCAGAGAAGTTTAAAATTTAAAACCGTTGGATCGTCGACGGACTAACTCGACAGATTTTAAATGACACGTTTCCTTAAACCCCTGCTGCCGACCGTACAGATTTAGATTCTCGTTCTTTTTAATAAGCTATGCGAAATTATTCTCGAACCACAAGGACAGATACACGCGTACGAAACAGGAACTATACATACTATAACATTTATATTGTAAATAATTATTTTGTATACTATTTACATTTTGCTGTCTTTTAAACATACATATTTCCAGATTGACATTACAATATAAATCGGGTTTTAAAACCCAGACAATAAACAGTATATAAACACTTAATTGGAGATTAAATAAGTTTTAAACTTCCACTTACATACAAACTGAGCTAGTTACTGTATTTCTATACGAGGGCTGTTTCACAATATGTGTATAAAGTATTGTCCACGTAAAAGTTAACGATGGTATATTTAAAAATTTAGATGCAATTTGTCTAATTTACAAACTTTTATGTGTTGCGACCCCCTAAATAGCCAAATAATAAATTTGCGACCCCTTCATCATATTTTAATCGTTAATGTACAATTTTTTAGACAGACAGGGGGTCGCCCTTTAAACCTAAACGATTAATCTAATCATTGAGATAGGAATTTTAATCTAATTGTCTAATTAAAATATTAAAGGTCATGACTCATGACAGTGTAAATTTAAAAAATATAATCTTACTATGTATTTATAATTTTAGCTAGTTTTCAGGTACAAAATCATGTTAATCATATTTTTCATTTAAAAAAAATCACAAATGTTGATTTATTAATTGACAAATCTGATTATAAAACGATTTTGTACCCGAAAATGCATTTTTATCTACACATTGTAAAACAGACTCTTACTAATACATAATTACGTGACATAATAGTAGTACTTCACAAAACTGCAATATGTATTGCAAAACATAATATTACTCTATCAAAAAGAAAATTCAATATGAAGGAAAGTACAATTCTCCGTGTTGGCCTACATCACCCTATATTGTCCGTAGTAAGCGAAGGGTATCTCATTAATTAACGTCAACACAATCAAACAGTTCACGATGCGCACCATTAGAAAAATAAATTACAACAAAGATGATCCTAAAATATTACTATATCTTTATCTTGGCATATATTCACTGCAAACCTGAAAAAGTATGAAAAAACATTACTTAAAAAACTTTTAGTGTGAAGAGCTTTGTAGAGTGATAATAATATATAGAGCGCTTGTATTGGCGCGTCCCAAAGGACCCGTGGCTCTCAGTCATCTTGTATTTGTCAAAAATATGACACTTGACACATTAACTTAGATTTGCCATATTTTTGACAGATACAAGATGACCTTGACCACCACCCCTTAATAAATACTCTAAGCATGCCCCCCTATTGTGTATCTCTGTTGCTAACAAAAACGTGTTGGGGGGGGGGGGGCAGGCAAAAAGGTACAGGCAGAGTACTAATATTGACTTCTCATAAATTACAGTGCGCGACATTGGCGCCCCACGTCTTACTGATCGTCGAGATGAGCTTCTGTTTCTCCGGATTAACGTCGAGTTACTTGCGAAAACTGATCCCAGTTTTGTTTGTTGGTAAATCACCTACCTATTTTATGTTAAAAATAAGACATGAATACCTATGTACTTATGAGTAAGTTTCTTTAGATTAATAAACTATTGTCTTTGTTTTTCCAAAATCTGAGAATGATTATTTAATTTAGTTTTCGGTTGTATTTTTAAATTTTCATGGTTCTGTATTATCATTACAATATCCATGCTTGTTATGATCCAACCAAAAGCTACAGGATTGTATGTATGTATAGTATTTAAAGTTATGTATAATTGTATATATATATGACATTGTAGTACCATTTACGACGGCCAGATGTCGCCACTTCTGTAGACAATATATAGCGAGAGCCGTCTATTGCCTAGTAATACTGTAGTCTGTGTGTGTGAAGACAACTACTGCAATGACCTGTAGAGATGCTTTTTCACATTTCACTTGAAGGAACCAAGGTTGGGTGGGAACACAAGAGGAAGGCAGTTAAGTACTAGTAATCTATATACATATACTGACCGTAGCCGAGCGCGATAGAGGCATATAGTTGCTTTGCGAATTGGGCGACCCGTTGAAGGGGTTGTGCTGGGGCGCGGGTGGGTGAGTCGCCAGCGGAGAGACGGGGGGCGGGGCTCCGTTGGTGGCCGGCCCCATGTTGCTCGGAGTGCCGCCGGTCGACAGACGCTGGAAAGCGGCGAGTGCGTCCGGGAAGTTTGGAGGCGTGGCGGGCGTGTTACACGGCGTCATCAGCTGCTGCAAAACAGTTAGACCTGCATCTCTGTTCACAGGTCGGATTCCCTGGATGGCCCGGTAGAGGACAGGGAAATGTGTTTTACTGACAGTATATATTAATAAACGAAATAAGTATAGTGCACGCCAAATAAATTGAATCAGATTAAGTGCTGGAATGGGAGCACGAATTGTATAGAAAGCAGTATAACCATGATATTTTTATGGTGGAAGCTATACATACAGTATGAAGTTACAACTGTCAGATGGAACACATTTCCTTGTCTATCTATCTATGTATCATCACGCTTTTCATCCCAAGAGGAGTAGGCAGAGACAATCAAATGCCATTTGTTACGATTCTGACATATCTCTTTCGCTTCTTTTATATTCATACATGCTCGGCGATTGTGTGTACTTTTAATATTTCCATCAATCAATATTTTTTATATGTTCAATAAAAGTACATCTAGGTCGTCATTCTTCTCTAATGACATTGTTCAGGATGCCGTCAATGCCGACCGCATTTATTTTACTTTCATGCTTCTTATTCCATACCCAAGTAGATTGCGTAAACCCAATTTCTAAGTATATAGATAGCATATTTTTTCTTGAGCTCTGACGTTCTTAGCCACTGGTACATCTAAGAGCTCAGGAACAGTGCTGATACTTGTAACTATGATTGATTTGCCAGCATGTAAAGATGCCTTTTCGCATTTCAATTGAAAGATCCAAAGCTATATTAGCCAGAAAACAATAAGGTAGGCATACAGTTTCACAGAACTTCAGATGCTATCTAAAATGGAGCGCGGAGTTTTTCTTTATACAAATTTCCGCGCATTGTAGAATGTGACAGCATACCAATAGATGGTGTAGTGTTGCAGAGAAAGAGCAATAATGTACCTGTCTGTAATGTGGGGCTGCTATTCCATTAGCTCCAGTTGGAATAGCCACTTCTTGGAAGAATATTGATAAGGCAGTCTGAAATATAAAAAAAATTTTTAAGGAAAAGTAGTCATGATCTGCTGGAATAAGTTACTGACTGACAATATGAAAACAGTGATAAAATTATATAATTTCATGTTGGTGCTTGACAGTTGTCTCAGGCCAAATTCCAGTTTAATCTTGAGTTATTGTAATTAATTTGTTAATTACCAATCAATATTAATTTCTTTGCCCAAATCATACTATTTATTTGGTTGGACTGCCAGTACTTAAGGAAATAAGATGAAGAATTACTAGTTTTGTCATTGTGTTGTATTCAAACTAGGACTGTGCTATAGGTAAATTAACTGATTAATTATTAAAAAAAATAGACTAATATGGCTAGCCTATAATTTAGGATATGCAAATCTATTGCATGTTTATTTTAAAAAAAACACCATAATTAGTATATTATTAGAGCCAGTGTGAGATAGCAATATGTACCCAACCATACTAATGACAAATATTGAATACTAACACAATTTAAAATTTTAAACTTTCTGAATTAAAGTTACCATAAGTAGGTACCCTTTAGTTTTGCCAGAGGATTTACTAAGATATTATAGGTAATACATTTCTTGATGCAGAACATCGGAAAAAAACAGTTTATAAATGTATTTCATAACTAAGTGACAATGTGACAATGTGAAAAAATGTTATATAATATGTAAATATATTTGGCAATGTTGTGACCCCGAAATGTTACAGCTGCATAAATAGGTTACCAGCAATACCTAATAACCTATATATAATACTACTCTCTTATGGAATAATGGACTTTGGAATATAAACAAATAAACATTAGGAGGCTGTTTATTTTCATTGATAATAGGTATCATCATAACAATCAAGCGGCCTACAAAACTTTCTGTATTGTTTTAATCTATAATCATAAGGCGTAAAGTACGAAACTAATATTTACATACCTACCTAGCACTACCTCATCACGTGTGTATATTTTATTATTGCGATAACAAATTACAGTGTCATATTGTCATAACAATAATAGAATATTATTGTCCTTGATACATACTAATTAATAACTAGTAAGCATGGAATACTATTTATTTTCAGATGAGATTATAAATAACATGGAACAGTAGGACCAAGGCCCATACATACTCATACCAATAAAAGTAATTATGTTGTTACAAAACACGGTCTAGGAAGCAGCCATTTAATGATTAGTGTTTGTTTACATGCGTGATAGTAATAATCACCTCAAATTGCCAATGAGCCGCCTGCAACAGCTGCTTAGCCTGCTCGCGAGCACAACCCGCCGCCAGCACAAATTGGTTAATCATCACTTGTTCGCGAAGAGAGGAATCCATTTTTACGTAAATATTTTGCTAGTTGCGTAGTGTACGCTCGAAAAATATTACACAAATAAATCGGCAGCCGTATAACCTGACCAAATGAAATATAAATGTAAGTAAGAATGGACGGCGCTAGTGTATATGAAATATTGGTGGATTTCAAATTAGGTTTAAGCTAATTTCATAGCTTTTTAATTTTGTTGTATTGTTGTTATCAAACTTTTTTCTTTATTTTTATAGGAAGCAAAGACATTTTGCATTTTATAATAAACATTTAAAAATTTAGAAATCATACATAAATCCATACCAAATCACGCACAATAGTGATGTGTAGTAGTTTGTAAAATTGTAATTTTACTCACGTTTTACATATTTCTTGATTATATAGAACTGTGCAATTAGAAAACTACATTACAATGTATATTTGAACCATGGATTTGTAAATGTTGAAGAGAATGAAGATGATAGAAACAACAGTTTCTTTTGCCTTTCTACATATTTGCATAAAAAATTCACAGTCACTGCCATGACAGTCGCATAGCAGTCGCATGTTCTGTCAACAGGTCAACAGACACCTAATCAATCCAATCAATCAACTCAACAACTCAACCAAACCAAACCAAGTAAACCAATCTCAAACCAACCATCTGTGAGTATGCTGTCATAAAACGTAGTGATTATATTCTCTTTGGCTGTCATTTTAATCATAGAAATAAGTTACTCTATGCCGTCATTCTCTGACTTCCTAAACAGAGAAAAATATTTCAATTATTTTATTAAATAGAATGTCCGTGTACACCGTTGTCCTTCAATTTTACTGTGAAAGTTGCAGCCATAGTTCTATCGTTTAAAATGGAAGTGAAGCACATGAATGTCTGGTATAATACAGTCTTGTACATTTTATTATTATCTCAATCACTTTCCTTTGGATCCGAAATACTAAATCCACAAGCACCTGATGAAGAAAATGACGCCAAGCAAGTAGCAAAAGAAATAAAAGGACCCAAGGAAGATGGTACAGAATATTTTACACGACTGAAACGTGCAGCTCTGAGCGTCGTATCTAATAGCAGTGCAGCGCCTAGTAATTCTACAGAAAATGTTACAATGCCAACAATTGCGACAGGGGATAATAGTAGTATTGTTTATGACATTGGTCCTTCTAATAGTTCCATACTAACAATAACACAAGTAAATATATCTTCATCTGTTGCCACACACAACATCTCATCAGTCAATCCGTCCGATGCTGCCCCTCTACCAGAGAAAAGTTCAGCAGAAGATGAGCACAATAGCTCAATGGCTATATTTTTTGTGTTGTGTGTTTTAGCATTGGGAATCTTATTGATACATCTCATGTTACAAACTGGGTTTTCATATGTACCGGAAAGTGTTGTTATAGTATTTTTAGGAGCACTTATTGGAATGATTATTAATGTGATGTCTATTAAAAATATAGCTAATTGGAGGAAAGAAGAGGCCTTTTCACCGACTGCTTTCTTTTTAGTGTTATTACCCCCTATTATATTTGAATCCGGTTATAATCTACACAAAGGAAACTTTTTTCAAAATATAGGTTCCATACTGTTATTTGCAATAGTTGGAACAGCTATATCAGCGTTTGTTATTGGAGCTGGAATATATTTGTTGGGGTTGGCTCAGGTGGTTTACAAATTAAGTTTTGTTGAGTCATTTGCTTTTGGATCTTTGATATCGGCCGTTGATCCTGTGGCCACAGTGGCAATATTCCATGCTATAGATGTCGACCCAGTCTTAAACATGTTGGTATTCGGAGAGAGTATTTTAAATGATGCAGTTGCCATTGTTCTTACAACTGCAGTACTAGATTCTAATGACCCTATAATGTCAACTGGAGAAGCTATATTGTCTGCAATAAATAGATTTTGGTTAATGTTCTTTGCTTCGGCCGGAATTGGTGTCCTTTTTGCATTGGTCAGTGCATTGCTATTGAAACACATAGATTTAAGGAAACACCCATCCTTAGAATTTGGAATGATGTTGGTATTTACATATGCTCCTTATGTGTTAGCTGAAGGAATTCACCTCTCAGGTAATGTATATGTGTATTTGGTGATAGTTTCATTGTGACTTTCAGTTAAATTTAACAATTTATTAGTATAATATTTAGATAGAGGCATTATCATAGCATAAGATCAAAGATAATAAATGAATCAGGCCATACCAAGATAATAAAATCATTGTTATGAAAAAGACAAATATATCATACTAGCTTTGCCTTGCGGATGTACCCGTATTAACGGTTACTACTCCACTACTTTGTTATGTTATATAGCCTATAACTTCAAGAATTAAGCTATCAGATGTAAATAAAACAATTCCAGAGATTAGCAAGTTCTTCAGCTTCATTATTAGCATAGATGTGGAGTGTGAGTGAACACAGTAATGTCAAGTCCATCACATTTTGTAAAAAGATCTGTCTATTTATATTAGTAGTTATTAATATTGCTTGATTCTTTTATGATTTTTGGTACTTTCCAATGTGTCACAACACTAACTTAACCTATGTAACTTATTACTCTGTCTCTTTTATTATGCTTTTATTGATTTCTTTTTAAAATTTAATAACATTCTTTAAGGAATCTGGGGAACATAACTTGGAAATGTTTTAATAACTGATATTGGTGGAAACTTGGAATCATTAAAACATAAAAGATTAAAATTTAATTTAAAAAGATAAGAGATTAAAATCTAAGATATGTTCTTCTTCTTATTATATTATGGCAGCAGTGTTTATGATGATTTGTGAGACCAAGTTGTAAGATATCTTATTTTATGTGTTCGGCTTTGCATAGAAACTTTGGTAGAAAACTTGTTTATGAAAGCTTCCATTTTTCCAGGGGAATGATTAAAGTAGCCCAGTCCCAACTATCTTTTTTAACTATCTTCATGTCAAGCCTTTGCTCTGTTTTGACGTGAAAGAAGGACAAACAAACAAACAAACACTTTCACATTTACAAATCTTACAATACTAGTATAATATCCGTAATTATGTGTTCCAGGAATCATGGCAATTCTATTTTGTGGTATAGTGATGTCGCACTATACCCACTTCAATCTGTCAACAGTGACTCAAGTGACAATGCAACAAACTATGAGGACCTTGGCTTTCATAGCGGAGACATGTGTGTTTGCATATTTGGGATTGGCATTGTTTAGGTAAGCTCAATTTTTTGTCTTTTTTGTCAAATTGTTTGACATTCTATATAAGCCTGTTTCACAATGTACAGGCAAAATGTGCAATTGTTATCCAATTAACAATAAAAGTCAATAGTTTTGGACAATTTGTGAAAAAAACTCATGGGAACCATTTGACAGTTTAGTTGTAGTTACACTAGAAAATCTACACATTGTGAATCAGCTCCTTATACATTGCGGTTTTAGCAGAGTTTTAGTATTTTAAAATTCCTGTATTAATTTAATACATCATGGCTTGTTGTCATTACAAGAACTTTTCATCTGCTTTTTTGTTTTGTTTTAATTTTATTAGTAACAAGTTTTCCGCCCTGGCTTCGTCCGAGGAGGATTAACTTTCATCCCCTATTATACTAGGTGTCTCCACAATCCCATTGAAAAAAAGTGCTTTTTTTAACCAACTTTGCTAATTTTTCATTTCCTAAAACTTAAAACATAACAAAAAGCCTTTATACCTTGCGGTATGTCCTGAGAACAGTGTCCACTTTTTGCCAGTTGTTCATATTGAACAGAACAGGTGGTAACTTCACTTCTTCAACAGACGTAAATATCTATTATTTTTAGAGGAAGTGCGGACGCCGGCTATACATACGTGCCCTCTGAAGCATGAGGAGTCAATTAAAGCACATATTTTTAAAGAATTAGCATTTTGGAACAAGTGGGAATCTCCCGATTTCAAGACAACACTCTACCAATTAGGCTATTGACTGCTAAAAACTTTATGCAGACTATTATTACTAACGAACAGCATTTAATTTTTATTTATATAGACTAGCTTGCATTAGTGGAGCCCATATTAACTTTCATCCCTTATTATGCTCTTAAGTTCATACAAATTAGAATGTAAATGAATACAATATTTTTTGCATCCAGTTTCAGACACAGAGTGGAGCCTGCACTGGTTGTGTGGAGCATCATCATGTGTTTGGTGGGACGAGCTGCCAACATCTTCCCATTGGCACTGTTGTGTAACAAATTTAGAGAACATAAGATTACTAAGAAAATGATGTTTATAATGTGGTTTAGTGGTAAGTGCCATCTTCAGTTGTGTTTCTGATGGAGATGGTCAACAAATTCAAATTCAAAAGATCATTTATTTCTTAGGTACACAAGATACACTTGAAATCTTGAATTTTACAGCAATTTAAAAATACAATGAATACAAATCAATTGAAAGGTCAAATAAAATTAATATTGATACATGTCAGAAATTCATTAAAAACAACATATTCCTCCATCGGCTGCTTTCTTCTGTTGAAGAGCTGTGGCTGTAGAGGTGGCCAGTCCCTCCACCCTTAGGGCAAGAAATACTTACACCATTTCGAAAAAGAGGTAAACTGTAACCAATATATATAGTAACCTCTTTTACTTGCATACTGTCATAGTTTATATAAACTTATTGCCCCCACACTGTTTTCCGGGATGACAAGTTTAGTCTAGGACCTCTCTATAACTAATACACAATCAAAAAACAAACCGCTCTGATGTTAGAAAGATAATTTATTAATATGTTTACCATTACAGGTCTTCGAGGTGCAATATCTTATGCTTTGTCCTTGCACTTGGGATTCTCTGACGAAACTAGACATGTAATAATTACTACAACTTTAATCATTGTATTGTTTACTACACTCTTTTTTGGTGGATCCACTATGCCATTGTTGAAATTCTTGAGGGTGAGTGTTTGAAATTGGTTCATGAGGTGTGGCCAGAGACACTTGTAAGTGTCCATATTAAACAGAACAAATGGCAAGTCTGTTGCTGCATTTATTAGATGTGTCCTATCTTTAACTGACGCTTTACGTGCCCTTAGAGGACATAAGAAATCTATTTAAGCACATATTATTGAAAATTTGTGCTTAGCATTTTTGGCATGAGTGAGATTTGAACCTGGATTTGAATATCACTTGGGCTTTGTCTGAGCTAGGGGTTGTTGGTTTTTGTAAGTGCACAAAGCGTCTCGGTACATTAGTACGCGCATTGTTACGTTCGCTCTTACTTTACACTCAGGAGGGACAAGAAATGTGGCTCAGCCATGCACAGCCTCTCACATATTCCATCCTATCAGTTCTCAGCCTTGTCCACTTACCACAACAGTTCGCAGTTTCAAGTTGGTTAACATAATAAATGGTTTTTACTATTTTATTTTCAGGCAAATAAAAAGACGAAAAGATCGCGGTCTCAGCGCAAACAAAAGGAAGTTAGTTTATCTAAAACTAAAGAGTGGGGACAAGCCATTGACTCTGAACACCTGTCAGAAATAACAGAAGAGGAGCTTGAGGTATAACTTTTATATTATATTTACCTATGATCATTGATGCGAAAAAGCATGGACAAGCTCGAGTACGCCTTTCTATTTGTACAATCTGTTTTACTATGGAAGTACCATTCTGAGAAGGGATTAAGCATCATCAGAAATAATCCCTGTATTGTCTTTTATATCCTACGTCCGTGAAAGTTAGCAGTTAGACAAATATATTGTGAACAACTGAATTATTTGAAAGACCGTAAAATATCAAGAACATGGGAATTATTGTCAGTCTCTACAAAACAGAGCTGTTTTGTAAAGCGGTTAGCCTTTTTGTATTACAGTGGATTATGCAATTCGGCTGTGACATGTATATTGAGATTTTTAACAGAGACATATCAAGATGTAGATAGGTATATGAATACAGTTGATTTTTAATATTTGTTTTCATATAGGTGAACTACTCAAATGCATCGAGGATTCGTGGTTTTGCGAGGATAGATATGAAGTATTTGACGCCCTTCTTCACACGACGGTTTACCCATCAGGTAAAATTCTATTTATGTAAACAATAAAATAAATGTTGTATTTCTTTGATCATACACACATCTTCACAGCTTTTATATCTTGCTGTGTGGCCAAAGACACTGTGCTAGTTGTCCTTATTAAACAGAACAGGTAGCTAGCCTGTTGTTGCATTTGTTACTCGTCTGGTAAAGCAGACTTATCAGTTATTTTAGAAGGGTGGACGCTGCCCTCTGATACCAATTAAAGACAATTGGTGCTTAGCATTTTTGCCACATGTGCGATTGGAACCTGGACCTCCCAATTTCAAGAGCCAGAGGAAATTGAACAAGACGTACTTAGTCCTTCATGGGAATAATCCCGGGCTGTAATATATTATGCGCTTGAGAAAATGCCGGGAGCTGTGCCTGATTTTATCGAAAGGTAACGAATCCGTCTGCTCTGCCTTATCACATTTGTAAGTTCGCGAGAAGGAATCTAGGGTATTCTGGACCATTTTGAAGTGAATTTGACAGATAAGCCTACTTTGGAAATAGACTAACTACCCGTCTGAAATTTTATATGGAGCGTGCTCTTGACCATATATATCGTTTCGTCAAAAAAAGCAAACGGTTACCGTACCATTCGAAAACCGACTTTACATCAAAATGATCCAGAACAACCTAGATTCCCTCTCGCGAACTTACAAATGTGATGAGATAGTGCATCACTAACAATCGTATTTCACAGAGAGCAGACGAGATCGTTACCTTTCGATAAAATCAATCAGGGAGGTGCCCTGACTAAAACAAACTGACAATCATATAAAAAATAGTAAGCGCTTTATTGAATCCTATATATACCAACACTATATACCAACATAATATATTGCCCCTCCTACTGTTTTACGGGATAAAAAGTAGCCTATGTCACATGATCCATTTTATTGTGAAGTAAAAACAAACAAACGCCCTTTAGCATTTATGATATTAGTTAGGTTATAATACTTAATTTATAATAGTGAATAATAATATGTAGTAATTGTGGTAATAAAATTCTTTAATTTTTCAGGAATTGAAGGATTGCAAGAGTCAAATGACAGACTTAACGAATCAGTGGTATCAGGCCATCAGGATATCAAATGATCGGGATACTGACGAAGAGGAAATTTTACAACAAAGTTCATTGTCAAATTCTCATACGAGTTTGCAATGAGGAGTATAGGTACAAAATGTATTACAGTGAACACTGTCTATAATGAACTCCTTACAAATTATAAATTTAAAAATGTACACATAAAATGTTGATATCCTTGGTTCATTGATTTTTCGTTATAGAGAGTTTTCACTGTATAAATAAATAAATAATGCAGAATTTATATTGTATACACATTTTCTACTTAAAATTTGAATATATCGCTGCTTTAATAAGGAACATACAATATTTATATTATTTGATTACAGGTATTTTAATTTATAACTTTGTGTGCTATAAGATTCTGGTCAAGTACTTAGTAGTTATGTAATACAGACGTGGATTTTCCTAACCAGTTGTGTAAAATGTAGGTTTTCTTTAGTATTTTAGGAAAGGAAAATCTTAATTTTTATAAAGAACTGTTACCAAATTATTTTTTGTTCCTATTTGTTTTTTCGTTAGGACTGTGGATTATATTTAATTATTATATATTCATATATGTCTGCTATAATGTATATTTTTAAATAGGGACTATGTATTTTAACTATATAATGCTTTTCGAAATGGTGTAATTTCGAAATTGTGCTACTAGACCAATTTTATGTACATATTTTTTATTTTAGGTAATACTAAAGACATACAGTATTTGTGATAGTCTGACACCTTTCAGTATGATTTATTTTGATACATATTTGTAAGAATAAAACATTTTTCCAGGTATACCTATTTATATTCAAATTAATGGCAAGTTGGTTGATTGATTGTAAATACGTGTGACATTTGATTTACTGAGTGGATTTCGAAACTCTTTTTCCTCTACGAAAAGTCTGGTAAATGATAAAAATGAAAAAAAAAAACATACGAACGAAGCCGCGTCTTTATAAAAGCAGACCAACTCCACATCCTCCGTTTCTTGGCGGATTTTTTTTACATTGAATACGTCTGATATTTTACCGGCTCATCGCATTGAATAGAACAAGTACTCAAGTTTTCTTCTGACATTTTGGTGGGGGAATGTGGAGTTAATTTACTTTTATAATGACGGAGGTTTTCATTCGTATGTACATTTTTTTTACCCCTCCGTATCTTATCTCCGCTCTCGTCCATTTTCGAGACTTTTCGTAGAGGAAGAGTTTTGAAATCAACTCAGTAAACCAAATACCAATTACTATTTATTACAATAATTACATTTACAATCGATTAACACACATGTGCCATTGCTTTGAATAATTGTTTTTATTTATACAGCATAGTATGTTGTTAATGTTATTGTATCTATTCTTAATTTTTAAATGAATATTTTTATAAAGAATATGTTTTGTAGAAGTATTAGTAGCGGTATTAACAAGGACATAGTTCTTATATTTGTTAAATCAGTAATATTTTTAAGTACATCATATTTATGTAGAACTTTATTTCTTGAAGAATTTAAAATGAATATGAATGTTAAAAATATTTGCTATTGAAATTGTTGTTTTAAAATTGTATTATTTTATAAAATGTACCTACCTAATAACGTTGTGCCTGCATACAATATTTAATTTGTGATCAACTGTGATTTTATTTTATTGTAATGAATGTAATAAAATACAAATTAAATACAATGGTTTTTATTCCATAAAAGTTGTTAAATTCTTTATAGAAACAATGACAATAGATAGATTAACATTAGTAGCAAGGTACAGCAAATATGAGTAAGTAGTTGATTTTAAGCAAGCTTTCAATAGAGAACATTCAATCATCATCCTTTTCTAGATTAATGTGACTTCCAAATCTAGAATACAAATGACCCCTTAATTTGTCCATTGCATCCTTAATTTCTTCACACTTCTTTTCTAAGTCTTGTATTTCTTGCATTTTTTCTGATTTTGTTTCATCTAATGACCGCTGTAATGAGAAAGGACAAATTTTAAAATACAGATTACTTTGCAGGCCTGAGTGGGGTAAAATTTAGAACTAAGCTCTTGAATTAGCTGGAGACTATTACCTTCAAAGTGTCTGTTCCACTACTCTAAGGGCACATATACAAATACATTCACATTTTAATTAATAATAAAAATAAAGTTGTGCTGTATTGTCCCACAAATTATGCTAACTTCACAGACATTTATGCGTAAACTCGCCTAAATTGTGTAGATAGCCTACATGCAAGCCTAGTGCTACCAAGCTGGTTTGTAGTGAGTTTGTTTGAGAGTGGTACAAAACACTAGGAGGTGTAGAACAGACAACACTATTACATAAATATTAAATTCTTTCAGGGAATATTTCAACTATTTAAATCTCTTAAGTCTCATTGACTCTCATCTCGTGTATTTAATAGTTGTATATAGTACCACATTGACATTAAATTATATCCTGATTTAAATTGATGGTCAAGGATTTGATAATTTTATTGTACTTATGTAACTGGTGCATAACAGGTATAATTAAAACATGAATTAAATAATCATTAAGGTATCATTTTCTTAATATAATACTTAAATAATTATTAAAGTATCATTTTGTATGCAACAGGGCATCATCATTTTTTAACCTTTTTATTGTTGCAATCCCCTAAATAGTAAAAAAAAACCTTGCAACCCCCTCATCATAGTATTTTAATCATTATCAAAGTGTTATATTATTTTTGGTTATATTGTGATATAAAACCCGGATTGAGAAACAATGCAGTGGGATATAATCAGGTATAATGTATGCCGCTATAGAAGTGTATTTGATATAAACATGAGATTACTTACCAAAGTATCACCAACTGACATACATAAAAATACTTCTCCAATCATGTATGGGAGTTTGTCCGTTTCATCACACAGAGCAAGCTCTTCTTCAGCTTCTTGTATGTTCTTTACATCACTATGTTTTACTTTTAGTTCTTCTAATAAATCATCTACTTTAGCATTTAGCCTGGCAAACTTATTTATTTTGTCTTGGTCCTCCCGTGCTATATGTACATCAGATTCCTAAAAAAATAGATTTAGAAATAATTCAAATATTTATAGAAGAAAGTGCTATAAAATAAAATATTTTTTTCTGATGTAGGAACTCACCGGTTGGAAAGTACCTTTGCTTGATGTTGCCATTTTATATAATCAAGTAAATAGCGATTTATATTCTCTAATACTTTTAGTTAATATACATATATTGTATGATCTCAGGGATAAAATAAATGAATAAACCAACCAAACCAAATTACAAATCCCACACACAAATTCCATTCAATCAAATGAACTGTCAAGTATCATGTGTCACTTCATTTTGGATGATTAGATTTTTTTTTGGTAGTATTCTTTCCGAGGAAAAGGCAAAGGCCTATGTAACCATACAGCCATGTCTTCATTATCTAGGCCTAAGCCAAGTCTTTAATTGTTTTTCATATAAAGGCCAAAGCCAAGTCTTTAATTGTTTTTCATAGTAAATGCCAAAGCCAAGTCTGTGATTGTTTCTCGTATTATAGGCCAGATTTGATTAATAATTGAGATAGGCAAGAGAACTTATATGAATAAATCAATTTTTCATTATTATGGGAACTAAACCGGCAAACATGCCTGTATGTAAGATTGATAGTAATAATTCACTCCCAAAGTTCCAGGCAGATGGTGTGCAAGAAGATAAAAAATGGTAGATTTTTTGTGTGAGATATAATTACCTAATACTAGCGGACCTGGCAGACGTTGTCCTGCCTAAAAGTTGGCTGGCCTGCACTACTCCTTAAACAGAACTGCCCCCTTATTACGTAGATATCTCGGTTATTAACAAAAAGCGATGGTAACCGTCCACATATTAGTAATGTACGATTTAACGAGAAGAGCGATTCGAGCTTGCACGGTAGGTACACTCACTCTGGCCTCTTATGTTTACTAATTTGTGAACAGTTACCATCGCTTTTTGTTAACCGAGATACATAATACGGGGGCAGGTGGCAAGCACGTCGCTGTACCTACATATTGGACTACCTATTGTTTTAAGAAGAAGTAAAGTGTGCCCTTCGAAGCACGAAAAGTTGTTAAAAAGCACTTATTCTTAAAATAAAATTGGTGCTTAGCATTTTTGTGAATATTAAGTATAAGTAGGTAGGCAGTGCTTATATACCTACCTACTTTTTAAATACTTTTTTAATCTGGGTAGCAAATAATCAAGATCTTTTATTATAACGAAAGACATTTTTATTAATTAATAGTTTTGAATCAGTTTTATTTTTGTATGATTTTCTGTAATCTCAGAATAACGCATTTTGATCTCTGACTTGAGTCGCAAATATGATTTTTTTCATTTCATAATTCTCAAAATAAAAATTTCAAGACCATGTGGTGGGGGCCTCGTTCTGGTGGGGGCATATTAAAGAATCGCGACATCTTTCGTTCGATTCGAAGGCCAAAAACGTCGGGTCCGCGCTAATGGCCAGCCAAGGAATGCCCGGCTCGAGAATGTCCAACACTAGATTCGAATGTCCGAGCAAATTGCTAGACAGACAGTACATGAATTTTCCCGGACATTCTAAGGTTGTACTTTCTCGGACCGACGTAAGATGTCTCGGCGGGGTTAGCATAATATTTAGGGCCGTCTTTGTCCTCGCTACTGAGGTACCTACCTACTGAGGCGCCTCTCCGGTGAAACCTGCTACACTAAAAAGAGCAAATTTAAAATGCATAGTTTAAATTATATTAAAGAAAATATACCTACGAAAATTGAGCGTTCCTTATCTCCGAAACTGAGTCTAAAAAAAAAAAAAAAATAGGAAATATATAGGGCCTGACCTAGCTGTGGACCTGACTCATATCCTGTATTAAAAGACTCACGGAAAACGAAATAGTACGAAACCGGAATCGTATTCAAAAAAATAATAGCAAATTCTCAAATATCACTAGGTAATAAAATTTAGTGTGTTCCAGATTATTTGGTTTTGTCGACCGGCAGGTAAAAGTGCCGGTGATCCCAGACGCCAGACCGACCTTTGTACCTACCGAGTGAAAATCTGAAATTTGAGCCTGCATCTACTAGGTACACATAAACATAAACATCTTTCGCATCATCTTCCATCATCCATCCATTCCATAAATAGGGTAGGTTCTACCTACAATGATGGGTCTCCATTTTTTCATACTATCCGCACATTCATTTATTCCACAGAAAACCGAACACAATTTTCTGTGATTTATTCCATAGTGCTGCATAGTTTAAAGATCCCCTCTCACGGCTCACCCCGCTATCATTAGAAAACAATACACTACTTATACAAAATCGGGTGATAAATATCTTATGTAAACATCATTGTCTAACTAACATTTTTATATACCTAGGTAATAGGTATTATTTGATGAAATTTATTTATTTGTCGAATTGTTTTCTCGAATTTCGTACTTACTATAAGCTACGTGGTACTCTACGCCCACCTCCACGGAGGCCGAGCCGTTCACCCGCAACTCTTGCGCATTCTCGCTCTAGACGTGATATCGTGCGCGCGTTTACAAAACTATATTATTTTTAATTCAACTGTGTGATGGAAAAGGAACATCAACCGGATTCGATGGCGACAGTAACCATGAAGCCGGACTACCCTCCTTCTGAGGTTTACAGCACCTCTGAACCCCCGCCGGTAAGACCCCCAAAATAAAATATTTTTTATATTATTTGTCCTCTGTCATAGGTCACGACACGGTTGAGTTTCATGTTTTTATTTTCGATATAATACCCAAATGAAATTTTTAATTTCAAATGTATAACACAATTATTAAATAGACAATTTTAGTACGAAAGTACCCGCAATTAAAGTTTATCTCGATTTTAAATCGCAATTTAGATATTATGTACGTAGTTGTACATGTTTAGTATCACGCACAAGCCGGGAAAGCGCCTTTCTCTCAGCTTGAGGTTGTGTGTGGTTGCATGTTACGATAGTCGAATGTGCCCACAGTGTCACAGTCCCACACCCGGCGGATGCCTAGCGGTATTTACAAACAAAGAAAATTTGAATAAATATGTCAATATATTGTACGTGTCATTCCAAGTTCCAGACGGTATAATGGGAGTGGCTCTGTATTTAAATTTAAGTAGATACTTATAGACACAAATATAGGAGCAAAAACTAAACATAAAATTAGTATTTTTTATATTATTGACGTGTATAAGATGAGTAGAGTTTGTTATTGTAGTAATTTGCATAACTAGGTAACAGGTAAATATAGTTGTAGGTACAACATACATTTTGATTCAATGTATTCAATGTAATTCAAAAAATGTAATGACAAACGTGACATCTATGCTAATACCTATTATAAAGAGGTAACATTTTATTCTGGGTTCGATCCCGGATCCCGGCCATTATAATTAAAAACTTATGTACGTAATCCGACAAACCACACTTAGAGGCTTTTTTCCATTTAAATATATACATCAAAAATTCTATCGGTTAAAAGAGGGAGACTTGGTCTTCCGCTGGGTACCCTGGGACCGTAACACGGTAAGCCAACCCGTGAAGAAAGAAGAAACAAAAAATTTTTGCATATTTGTTTGTAATGAATAAACTCAAAAAGTACTGAACGGATTCTAAAAAATCTTTCACTAATAGAAAGCTACGATATCGCTGAGTATCGATATGCTATATTTTATATTGTTCGAATATATCCACGGACGGAGCCGGGGGCGGAAAATCTATAACTAAACCGATTCTAAAAATTATTTCACTAATAGAAAGCTTCGATATCCCTGAGTGATATGGGCTATATTTTATATTGTTCCGGGGGCGAAAGTTTCTTATATATTCAAATATCTAACGTGTCAACTATTATTATGTCAACAACCTATATGACTGCCTAAGTACTACTGCTTGATAATGATAAGTAATTAAGTACCTAAAATTAGGGTAAAGATTAAATTAAAAAAATATGGAACCATCTTAATTATAGATTAATTTATCTTTAACTTTACACCATTAGCAAAAAAATAGAATTAAATAATTAGATAATTACATCAGAGTATACTAAGATATAAAAAGTAATTTAATTGTCGATTTCATCTTGATTTAGTCACCTGCCAATGTTCACCTTCTTAAATTGTTTACTTTACAGCAATAATAATCATTCATGCAAGCATTGATATTGACAAGTAACATAATATATCAATGCATGCATATTAGGCATTGTGCCCGTGAATTTAGAGTTACATAATAATAATAAAGCTTTATTTATTCCATACATTACATAATATCAAACAATTCTCAAAAAACACATAAAATATATTAAAAACATAAAATATACATAGGTACATTACTTCATTAGTTTGATACATCTTATTATAAGTTTAATTAAATAAATTTATAAGATATTAACTATTTTAATTCTTGTATGAACCCGGTTTAAGCCTGCTCCAGCAATGGTGGTACAAAATTGGTATTAGGTAGGTTCATTCATACTTACAGTACAGACAAGTTACGAGTGTTACGACCTTTCATTGAAATAAGAGACTGCCCAACCCACGCAGCCTTAAAAACTATTGTAGATATTGTTGGAGGTAGTCAAAAAGAATGGTAAAGTTAAATGCGAAAATCCTTGTTCTCGAATTAAGTGGGCAACAATTTGTCATTGTTCATACAAAGTATAGGTATTTGATTCCAGTCGTTGGATACTCGAGTCACGTTTCATGTGGCCATCCGACGATCACATGCGAGTTCATCTACATTGGCAGTACAAGGCATAAATCACGGTATATACAACATATTAAATATATATGCAATAACTATATCATATATAAAGATATGTTTGTGTCTTGAAACCGTGTCCTTAGGCTTTAAATTATTCTTAAAAGTAAAAAAAAATCTGTTTATTCAAAATTCCGGAAAAACTATGCAACCAATTTTCATGAAAAAATATTGGCACCAATCCGGACGTATACCTACTCTGTCGAATAGTGTCGAAAAAAGAATAAATTATTAAAATCAGTTCACACAACTAAGTAGCATGCCAATATAATATAATAAATATTTTTTGAAGTCGGTTAAAAATAACAGGTACCTACATCATAGATTTTATACCTGTTATTTTTAACGGCTTATTCATAGTAGGTACACACCTACTATGAATAAGCCGACACGGGTTTATTAAAAGATCATTAAATATATATAATAGAAAAAAAAAAATCTAAAATTATAATAAAAAAAACTATACCTACACTTATCTACATATATTATAAAAAGAACTTAAACTTATGAAAATAACTGCAGATTGTAAAAAAAACCCAGTAAATAAGTCTACATTTGTCGGAGCTAATTCTAGACGTCATTATTACAATTTAATCACAGACAGACACTGCATATTTATTTATTTGTACAGGTGGTATTGTTAATATTATTTCAACTTTAAATTTGACTCTTTTGACTCCAACGGATTTCAGATATAACATCATATATATTTTTTTAACTTAGTGTTTACATTTTTAAAACAATAAACATGAGCATTATTGTCATTTTAAAACTAAAACTGCAGTAAAATCACGTCTTATAAATGAAAATATTATGCCATTGTTTACTAAAACAACAATAGGGACAACTGCACGGGTGTCCTCATGGTTCAAAGCAAAGAGGATTTTTTGCAATAATTATGATTGTCTAGAATATCTAGCTAGACACTAATATATAAAATACGAGAAAAATGTAGCGGAAATGATGATGTTTTATTTGAAAATGATATATTTTGTCCTATGGGAGCACAGAACTTCTATTATGGGAGAGTGGCGTGAAGTGTAGATATGTGTATGTATGTAAAATAATAATTTGTTTACATATAAATAAATCAGTATTCGTTTATATTCTAGAAATTTTTAATGGTATCTTAAAATTTCGCATATTTTTTTATTATTGCTGAAAAGTGAATTGTATCTACTTAATTTTCTCTTGTATGTCACACTTCATTAACTTACATTCAAAAACGTAAAGCTGAACTCAATTTATTTTATGAAGTAAAAATAAAAATGTTCATTATTATGTTATTGCAAAATGCGAACATAAAATAAGAAAGAGACAGTCAGTCTAGAACTTTCTTTTACTTAAATACCAAAAAAGAACTTTATCCAAGTGTGAGTTGGATTACCTACATTTGTTGGTAAAATTTTACCATCACGACTTTTATATCTTGCGGCGTATTCACATACACTTTTATAGTCTTTATTCTTACATCTAGTAATTTATGCAACTCATCGTTTATCCCCACATCCCTTTAAAGTCTCATCAAAATTAATTTAGCCGTTTGTATATACAAACATTCAGACATACAGACAATCCGTACGAACTGCTTCCGACAATAGTAAAAATTTTCTTCTTCACGAGTTGCCCAGGTTCCGAAACCGGGTTACGGTCCCAGGGTATCCAGCGGAAGACCAATTCTCCGTCTTTTAGGCTATATCTAACGAGTGGCCAGTTCTGTTGAGGTATATTTAGATGGAAAAGCCTCTTATAAAAATAGTCGGATTACGTACATAAGTTTTTAATTGTAAAAAACCCAGTGTTACATGGTCGAGATCCGGGATCGAACCCGTGGTCTGCCTAGTTAATACCCGACGTCTTAACCACTCGGCCACCGAAGCACAATTTATCTGATCTATTATAGAAGAGACATATAAAAGCGTGTGTCTAGATATTGGTTTTAATTTTGAAATAACAGACACAGCTCTCCCTTACCAGCACGAAACCGTGTTTAACACATCGTTTAACCTGAGTTTTGTTTAAACATAGTTCTGTCTTAGTCTTTCATATTGAATGGCATATTTGTAAGAGAGTGATAAAACATAGTTTGATATTGGTTTTAATTTTGAAATAACAGACACAGCTCTCCCTTACCAGCACGAAACCGTGTTTAACCTGAGTTTTGTTTAAACATAGTTCTGTCTTAGTCTTTCATATTGAATGGCATATTTGTAAGAGAGTGATAAAACATAGTTTAACCAAGTAAGGCCCACTATTTTTATGGGTATATATAATGTATTTTTCACTAATATTTACTATAGTCACTATCATGAAATATTTAGTTATTATTTTTATTGTAGTTACAGGACTTTTTTTTTGTTTGGTTTAGTGAAATCGTTTGTGAGTGCGGAAGTAAACACAATACAATGCAAATGGTCGCGACACGCCAGAGGTCAGCCCAAATAGGTTGTCGCTTGCGTCATGGTTATTGGTGGATTTTGAGAACAAGTTTTAGGTGCTTTTCAGGTTCATTATACAAAATTGCGCTTGGCTCTAAAATCAAAATTTATAAATGCGAATGTGTGTTTGAGCAACGGATCGATGTTTGATTGCACAGATAAATTTTTGGAGGGCTAGTTAGGGACATAGTGAAACAATAAAAAGGCAACGGCAATGAAACAAATATCGGCAATTTTTGAACTGCATCCAGGACTCTGCTTATAGCTAGCTACATTGTTTATCGAAAGGGGTTTGATTAAGTATTCAAAATTCCAATTTCTAATTATCCCCCAGAATCAGAACAGGTATATTTTTGTTTATCTATATCAGTCCGTTTTAAAAATATAAGGGGGGGGGGTTGGTAGGGTGTTTGATTTGATTTTTTAATTAATTTTCTCTTTTTGTTAACCGAGACGGCGAAGCCCGGAAAAAATGTTAAAAACTAAATTTTTGAGTTATGGGCGAGATTATTGTTGGAATCGCTTCGTTTTTCCCTATCTCCGTTCCTGTTAACTTTTAGCGTAACATAATATGTATTATATAATAGGCCAGGGCCGAAGCCTTTCACAATTTTAAAAAGTAAAAAAATATTAGAACAGGAGGTCACCCATTGGAAAAGGAAGAAAATAAAACAAAAATAAGGGGAAAAATAAAGTACGGGCGATTTGGGGTCGGGAAGTGGACTTTTAAGGGTGGAAAACGGTTTATCACGATTTCCGGCAAAACTACAATTCCTATCGAAAAAAGTTAAATTGCAAAGTTGTTGGTAATAAAAAGATCTACAACTAGAACTAAGTAAGTAATAAGCAAGGTCGAAGTAGAAATTGAATAGTCAGGACCTGAGACGCCACCTACGGTCATCTTAAAGTAGGTAAACTTGTATTATAATTATTGTCATTCCGGTAGTATTCGAGGTCAAATCTGTTTATTATTAACTGACTTAAAAAAAAAGAGGAGGTTCTCAATTCGGTTGTATATTTTAAAGTGCTTGTACCTCATAACTCCGTAATTTATAAAGCGATTTGGAAAAATCTTTCATAATGTGAAAATTGGTTCAGTATTGTGATAAACATCAGAAATTTTGAAAAATCTGATTTTAAGGCAATTTTTGTCATAACTCGATGAAATGTATGCCAATTTCGATGATTTATTTTTGTAATGATATTATATTATAGAGCTAAAAGTGCTATCGGATGTTCTAGATATTTATTAAATGTTAATAACAAATTAAATTTATGAAAAATGCTTAAAATTACTATTAGATCAAACGGCGAGGGGATGAGAGTGAATTTTTCGGGTGGGAGAAAGGTTTTAACTGGTTCCTATGTATTTTTTGACGCTAAACAGGAATATAACTACCCGGGAAGCGAAAACCGTGAGCTTTTTTTTAAATTAACAAAGTGTAAAAAAAAACGGGGCGGAAAGCTAGTGTTAAATAAAGTAGGTAAATCTCTACAAATTGTGTTAAGGAAATGTGTATACATGTGTTCACATAATATTTACATTGTTGGGAATAGGAAATAACAGTTTTACGTAAAAATATAACTATGTACACCAATAAACACCTAGTCGTGCACAACGCAGCAACCTGCAATCGTTTGAGTAGGTACCTGATTATGAAAAGTGGTTGGGTTTAGTTTTTACCAGACTATAAAGTTTTGTACTATAATAATATTTTACAATATTTGTTTTAATTCAAATTTTATTATTATTAAATGGTAGGTGGTCACTTATTTGTTTTATTTGTGTGCCCTTCTTTTATGCCACAACAAAGCAACGGATCGACGTGATTTTTTGCACGGGGATAGCTGGAGACATAGGCTAACTTTTTATCCCCGAAGTTCTTCGGGATAAATTATATGCAACATTCTGCGATTATCGACTAATCGGCCCCAAAATAACCGACTATTGGCTGACTAGACGTCGGCTTTACTGACGCATTTTAAGCATTTAATTTACTACTGATTTCTGATATAAAAAGAACGAATTATTATAAAAACAAATTGCTCCACAGCAAAAGCATTTCACTTTGTTTTGTATAACATGTACTAAATTGTGAAAACTTGTTCTTACATCTTCAGCTAAACGGTTACTAATTAGTACATGACTTTCACTTTTTGCTCTTTAATCGAGTTGGCTAACGAAATCGCTGAATTCAGCGCTGTGATCGAATGCAACGATTGATGGAGGTGATGAATTTCTTGAGTGCATTCGTTGGACCCGAACACTTTCACCGGCGCCGGCGCAGACTGCGTTATGTAATAGCCCCCGCCTCGCCGCGACTAAATGACAATAGTGAAAACTGTACCGCCTGTAGGTATAACGCACAATATAACGAGTGACGAGCTCCAAGCAATTTAAGGAGACGCCTCATGATTTTTGTCCCATACAAATCAGATGTTTCGTTTTTAAAGTTTTACGCGATAACTGTATATGCTAGGCTCGAAATTAAAATTGCATTTCAAAGATAAATAGATTCTAAAGTTTCTCATGGAAAGAAAATAACCAAAATCAGTTACACCTAAATTTTATGAAGCTTTGAAAATGCTCAATTTCACGCGTATTTCAGCCAAGTTTGTGACTCGAGTTCTCTTAATATGTTTACTAATTTACAATTTTCTCGACATTAAAATATAGATAATTTCACATACTTTAAGAATGCACTAACTAGAATTTTATAATTATAATAGTTTTTGTATAAAAATAGAGAAGCCGAAGTCCTTATCGTGTTTTTCGAAATATCGAATTTGTTGAGAAATTGTACTTTCTCATGTTTCTGGTACGTGGAAATTGGTCTATCTTATCTTATCCTTGGTTACACACGTCGCCTTAAACAATATTTTAGTAGAGGTACTCTCTACACCCCTCACCTTGCACATCTATCTATCGATCATCTCGCCTTTTATCCCAAGAGGGGTAAGCAGAGACAATCAAATGCCATTTGCTACGGTCCTGACTCCTGACCAACCTTTTTCGCTGCTTTTATATTCATCATATCTTTCATACAGCTCGGCGATTGTGTATATGTTCAATAAAAGTACACCTATAGGTCTTCCTCTGCCAGCATTTCTTTTCACTTTAGCCATATAACCTTTTTAGTAAATTTTACATCCTTCAATCTTTCAACTTGTCCAAACCAGCGTAAACTAATTTTCCCTCATTTTAGTCACAATATCAACTTTCACTCCTCATTCTTCTCTAATGACATCGTTCTGGATGCGGTCAATACGCTTTTTGTTATCCATAATTGCTTCGTCAATTCAAAATTGATAGATATTGAGACAAATAACGAACGATTGTGAATATATAAATACTCTCAACATTCTAAAGACAGTTATTTATATTTCATACTACCTTTCCACAACGGCTTCGCCCGTGGAAATATTTGAAATGTGACATAAGAATTTATCCTATGTCACTATCCTATAATATTAGTTAGGAAATAGGTACACTACATATAGTGTCAATAGCGTATCTCACAATATTCGTATTTACAGTAGAACGGGTAGAACCTCGATTATCCGAACCCTTAATTACCCGAACGATGACTTAGTAACGTTGGCGCGAAAGATGCATTGTTGCTCGCTGCCTCGGCGACGATTTTATAAAAAAAATATTTAAATTTAATATTTATGTATATAAAAAGGTGTCGTGTATGATCTCGTCTCAAAAACCCGCGTTTCGATTATCCGAACTTTTGATTATCCGAACTAGTCTCGGTCCCAATTGGTTCGGATAATTGAGATTCTACTGTATTTTGAAATTACAGACAGCCACTTAAATTTTATTTATTTGTATAGAAGTAATAATTAATGATCTAAAAGTGAGTGTGAATAGTAAATCTATAACACTCTTATTAATAAACTCAAAGTAGCGACGTAGTAACTAACCTGTATTTCGTCTCCCTCTGACAAATCTGCAATTCATTATGATAGACTGAGACGAAACACAGTTTAGTTACTACGTCGCTACTTCGAGTTTATTAATAAGAGTGTCTGTGTAGACCAGGTTTATGCAAATGCAGCAAAGGTCAAAAGTTAGTTCGAGATTGCAAAGTAAAACAAACTTTCGACAGTTTAAAAACATTAAGACGATTATGCAAGCTCATAATATCTTACATAAGTTCACTCTTATCTGTTTACCCCTATGGGAGACAAGAATGAAGAGTATTGTATTTATTGCAACACAAAGTAAACTTTCATTCTGTTACTGAGTTATGTCGTGGTTAACCCGTAATTGATGTGTTGACAATCTAAATTATATTTGATGTGCCTTTCAATATTTCAAAATTAATACATTAATTTATCTCCCAAATTATTTCCGAAAGCAAATGCACAAGTCACTATAAAAAAAATACCCAAATCGCTTCAAGTGTGCCTATAAAATTTGAAGAGTACTCGATTTCTCCAGGATCCCATCATCAGATCCTGGCCTGATTATCATGGGACCATCTTGGAAGTATACCCTTTCAAAGAAAAAAAAAATTCCAAATTGGTCCAGGCGTCTTCAAGTAATCGGGGAATGTATGTAAAAAACATAAAAGATTCCAACGAATTGAGAACCTCCTCCTCTTTTTTTTTTTGAAGTCGGTTAATAAATAACCTCAAGAAAGTCAGAAAAGATAGAGATGTGTGTGACTCAAATATTAGGTATACCCATTGATATAAAAAATATGTTCTCAAACTATGAAAGCGCTATTAGTTCGCTGCGGCAATGTTGTTTATGTTACCTAAATTCTTGCTAATATAGTGGTGACAACTGATCCCATACAGTGTAGTATTAGCAGAGTTTCCTGAGTCGAAGAAGGCACTGATATATTTATTTTAGAGGCGAGAACAACTTTCAGGACAATGAGGCTCGGATTTTGTATGAGCTGAAAACCTTTTAGAAATATAATCCTTCTGAATTATACAATATTTATGTATCTATTCTTTTTATTTGTTTACACAGCTAGTTTTAGGTAGCTTATTTTGAATTTAAATATCTAAGCGTAGATATTATTTGCAAAAAATATAAATAAAAAATAGACATTACAAATAATTGACTTATCATTCAACTAAAATAAGTGGAATCATACAATTACAATCTTTATGGTTAACAAAGTCCAACTCTACAGTATCTAGTAGTTGTACGATGGAATACCTAATCAAGTTATCTGTTTGACTTACTGAACCACGGTATATGGTGCTGAGTTGAGAGGTAGTCACGCGAACTAGACAGCTTTGTATTTAACTTATCTAGGAAATACGTTCAAAGTCAACACTGACTTAAATTGGTAGTTGCAAGTCATTTAAAAATCATAGTGACACAAAAGAAAGTTTGTAATTTATTAGGTGTGTACGGAGTAAAGTTCTGTTTATGTTCTTTTAGGGACCAAGGAATTTTTTAAAAATTCGATCTGCAATCTTCTCTCTTTTCAAATTACTCCCAAACATTTTTTGGCTCTGGTGACTTCTGTAGAACAAGGAAACCAACCGATGATATTAGTTTTATGATTAAATTATTATTTTAGTAGTAGAAATCACTCTTCATAGTTTTATATTTAGATGATGATGATGAAATTTTGAAGATTATTTATACTAAGTATCTAAAGAAATATATAAAATTAGAATGTATTTGTGTGATATGCTATTTTATGTTATTTTACGTTCACTGATTATATGTTTGTTTTGATTGAATACTTGCCAAGAATACGCTTGATAAATAAAATAATAAAGTGTGCATGTAAAATTCCTGCAGCAATCGGTGCAGTGATTTTACAATAGGACAACTGTTAAAATATTTAATTCATTCGCAGGCATACCGGCACAGTGCCTCCTCGTCGGTTCAAATCGCGAGGATTGCTGCGCTGACGGTGGTGGCTGCCTCATTCATTTTGGGCGCCTTTATCCTGGCCAGTAGCTGGGTTTCGGCGCGCGCGTCATGCCACCAATTAGAACAACTTGATGCTATGCTGGACAAGGAATTGGCTTTGGAAGGTCGAGCATACGGGAATGACGGTCTTGTTGCGGTAAGTGTATTTCGTTAAATAACTGTGTCTGCCTGGCCTGTATTTCAGAAGAAATAAATAAATAAACTTCAAAATTCAACAAATACAAAAAATACAAAAAAGGTCCAATTACATAATAATTAAAGAAATATTTTTTAAATTTAAGTATAGATATCTGTAATAATAATATCACCAATATATTGATCAAATCAAGTATCGTGCCATCTAAAGATTCTTGATTTGGTCATGTGCTTGCAAATTCTAAAAAAAAGTTTAGGGGCTTTCTTCACGGGTTACCTTACAGCTCCCAAAACCGTGTTACGGTTCCAAGGTACACATATTATTTTATATATATTTATTTAAAAGACGGATACAGTTTTAGGAACAGCCATTGGCACTTCCAGATTGCCCAAAGCCGTTGGGAAAATAAAGTGTATAATGAGTGGGGTAATCAAATAGCTAAATTTAATACGCATTAAATATTACGAGTGCATAAATAAAAGTAGAAAGTTGCGAGCGTAACTGTTTGGCAAAAGAAATGGAGGCAAACGTTCATAATTGTTTACAGACGACCCGCAATGGATTTACATTGCAACTTTCCAGTTTCACCGATTTCATCTGGTGACGGTAATATACCTACTACTGTATTTGTCATGACACATTATTTATTTTAAAATTTATTAGTGTCATATGAGATTAGCATACTATTAAATCTTCTGTATGATAATAGATTACAATATTTTTTACAAAATAAGAAGACACAGCTAATTTTTAAGAATTATTACAGATTTTTTGAGTTAAGAAATGGTACTTTCGCAAATTTTTGGGAAAGTTATTTAAGTCAAAAACTAAAATTACTAATATTGACAATTTGTCAAAATGTGGATATTGTTACCTAACAATATAACTAAATATATAAAACCGTCGTGTCACTGACTGACTGACAATCAAAGCACAGCCTAAACCACTGAAGATTGGAAGTGGAAGGTATTTAGGAAATTATTTCTTGAAAATCAACCACTAAGGAGGTGAAATGGGGTGTAAACGTTGTATTCCTAATACAACGCGTACGAAGTCGCGGGCAATTGCTAGTATTTTATATATAGGTATTTAACTAAACTGATTTTACTTAACTTTAACTTTAATTTATTGTCAATACGTTTGAATGGCAGTTTCTAAAAGAGATTCTATCATAGAAAGATATTGAAGGTTTGGGTTGGATTGGATGACTTGATTTGATGGAAACTTCCATTTTATTCTCTAATGTATTAGAAATATCCATTAGATATAGGTAGGTTAACTATTTCAATACACTATATACGTAATAGGTTGACAATTTACAAAATTATTGCTCTTCGGTAGTTTTTACTAAAATTAAGAAAAGTGGTTTGCGTTGGTTCTGAATGGACATTAGAAAGATGAAGGATGAAAGATTGAATACCAATTTCTGGAACGGGCAGGAAATATCGGCTATACTTTCATTGAACACATTAAAAACTTGATGTAAAATGAGAAGTACCAGTTAGCCAATTTGCAGTAACTTCAGTATCTTTATTGCATTGAGTTTTTGATAAACTTTCAATTACATTCAATAATTTATTGACAAACAGACAGACAGATGAACAACAAAGGGTATATATAGGGTTCTTCAGTTTTGAGGCGCGTAACTCTACAAAAGTTAATTGTGTAACAAATTAAGGAATAAGGATTATGGCCACTCTGTTGATGGCATATTATCGTTGGAGACAATCGCTGTTTGAAATAAACGAAGGATTGTTAACAAATCTTTAATGTGCTCTGTGGGAAATTTATAATTCGTTGTCGTCACAAATTGTTGCATCCGGATACGAGCAGCCGTTTGAATATATTAGCCAGATCGATTAGTCAGTGTCTAAGTTTTTATTGTAATAAGATTTAACACGGTACCATATGATGGCAAGAGCATTTTTTCTTACAAGATTAAATAATGGTTTTAGTTTTTTATTGTGATGAGACAATACACGATGAGTTTCGTCGATAGGGCGCGTAACGTCCAGACTTCTTTTAAAACATATTTAAGAAGTCGGCAGACTACAATATGTCCTATTAAGTCGGCGATAGTCTTGCCACCCTAGAACGTAAGGCATAAAAACCACGATGATGCAGTTTTTTGTGTGTGAATTTAGAAACATTTGTGATTGTAGACTATCACATAGTTGATAGAAAATGTATAGAGAAGTTCTGAAGCTACTCAGGGTCTTTGTTATCGATTTATTTCTCTTTTGTAGAACTTTGTCCCAATAGTACGACCTAATGTACAAAGTACAAAATAATAGCTTAATTTTACAATGCTGATTTTATACTTACTTATAAGTGATGTCTCATTACATAGTCACACAGTCGATAGGAAATTTATAGGAATAGGATAGATAAACATTGTGCACTGAAAAGTAAGAAATAATTAATGTTTCGTCGTAGAATTAGGATACAAAAAAATTAAGTAAACATCTAAATGTCTGTGAGATAATGCCGAGACATTATATATCCTTAAAAAAAATAAGTCTTCGAAATCGGTACATGTTTCAGATAGATATTAAGAAAAATGGACTTGTAAAGTCAGTTTCTTAAAATTTTTTGCAAAACAAGTGATCAAACTTTTATGAGAAAAAAATGGGACCAATCCGGAAGAATTATCTGTCGAATAAAAAAGAAATCATCCAATTCGGTTCACAACTGACGGAGTAGGTAATCGATGTTCATACATACATATACGGTCCGAATTGAGAACTTTCTCCTTCTTTTTTTGGAAGTCGGTTAAAAATAGGAAATCGCTTTTAATTTTAGTATGTTCAGTATTCTAAGACAACTTTTCATCTTTGACGAGTTTATTGTAATAATGTAATAAGGTTGTTTATATAGTTTTCTATATAAAAGGTTTAGAATATTCGCATAATGTGCGACAATGTAGGCCGCAGTGAACCGAAGCGCTTGAGCACACGGAAGTGTCTCGCAATGAGCGAAGAACCCACAAACTCAGCTGTACTCTTATGTATTAAATTACATAATTGCAATGAGTGTAGGTACAAAACAGTACCGGCGCTAACACTACTGACTCTGTGCATAATTTTCGGGGCAGCATGTTAACTTTCTGCGGACATAAATCTAAATAAATAAAAATTTAATTCTATTCGTTAATTGAGAACGGCTGGACCGATTTTCCAATTTTTAAAAAATTTGAAACCTTGTCCGGAAAATTGGAAAATTCGCAAAGAACTGAACTCGACCATAATGGGTGATATGAGATCATTGTGATAAATAAAGTAGGCGATAGAGGTATGTCAGGATCGTAGCAAGTGGCATTCGATTGTCTGGTACCACCATTCTTGGTAGGTAGGTATTTAGTTGATCAAAATACCTTATCATCTGCTAAACAAGAAAGACCTGTATCTCCCAATAGATACCCTGGAAGACGGGAACGGGTTCTCGGGAATCGTAAGGGTCCTGTGATGGTATTGAATGATTTTGCAACGCCTCTGTCAGGTTTAGCGCTGGTACTGGTACCAAATAAGTATAGTTGAGTTCAAAATAGATGTTTCCTTTTGTTGTTTGTAACCTTGTCAATGTTTACGGTGTTCGTGTTCGACTCATTTGCTTTTTTTACGTCGACAATTCCGAGAAGGAAAACGAGCGTGATAATTCTAGATGGAATTAAACAGTCGTTTTTCATAGCACGTCACGTCTGTGTCCAATGTTATGTAGCTATGTGTATTTACAAATCTAGCGACATCTTTACTTGGCTGTTAGTATGGAAATTCAATATCCCCTCCCTTTGCTTGAATATTTCTTACTAGCGGCTTGCCCCACTTCGCCCGGGGTAACATTTATATATACAAACTTCACACTATGTTTTTAATTTATTTGCGAGTAACGCCACCCTTTGATGAGGTTGAACATTTTTGTATGAGAAAAGTGGTTTTAGTTTTTTTTTCTAAAACCATCTTTGCATTATTGCCTTTCAAATGAAACCGGTTTGAGACACATCGGTTGGATGGTTTCAAAGTCTATAACGGACATAGGTAGAAACATTTTTGTGTTTTATATAGATAGATAGTTTTATGATAGATGGTAACTATATCTTTCAATAATATAAATGTATAAGTTTGGATGTTGGAAACTTTTTATAAGTTTTATCAGGTTAGGTTATTTTGGGTTGTCGTTTTCCTCACGCCTCATTATCCTGATTGAACATAGCAATAACTGTTATGCCATACATAGCCGATGGTATTTTGTGAGATCGAAAGGCCTGTGTGTTTAAAATCGTATAATAATTATGTATGTACAAGCAAAATAAACACACCATCATGACATTTATAACAATGTCCACATTTAGTTAATTGTCCATATTAAACAGATCAGGTCGTTTCACTTAATGAACCCAGAATTTTAACTTTTTTATATTCGAACAATGCAACTAATTGCAATTTTAAATGCAGCATTCGCATATGACTATTTTAGACACTTGTATCTTGTTACATCTTGACTTGACAGCTTGTTTAGATTCATACGAACTCTGTGCTCGCTCACCTTGAAGCTTTATGTCGTTACGCAAACATAACATTACATTTCTAAATAAATTGTTTAGCATCTTATAAGTAGGTATGACTAGAGATTTTTTGCAATCTTACCTTTGTTTGGTCTGTATATAAAACAATGTAAATTGAGTTGTCTGTCTGTTTATCTATAGTAATATTATAATAAGGTAAAGTTTGTAAGTTTGGATGTAGGGGGTAAACTCTGAAACTACGGATCCGATTCTATAAATTATTTCACTAATAGGAATATTAGCTCTGAGTGCTATATGCTATTTATTTATTTTGTTCGAAAATATCCACGGGCGAAGCCGGGGGGGCGGAAAGCTTATATGGATATGAAGTTTTCATAATGCTAGTCAATGAATAAGGATTTATTTGCATATAATCATGACAAATAATTTTGATAAAGTCGAATAATAATTATAAAAAAAAATATAAATGGGGCGTCGGTTCACAACTGAGAAGTCGCGAGTTCGATCCCCCACAACCGACCCATGTACCAATGGGTTTAAAAAAATCTATGTAATGCGACAAACCGTACTAAGAGGCTTTTCCATCTACATACCTCAAAAGAGCTGGCCACTCGTTAGGTATAGCCTCAAAAAAAATATCATCACTGGAAACCCTGGGGCCGGCAACGGTTCCCGGGAGCTGTAAGGTATAACCCGTGTAGAAAAAAAGAAAAAGATTCAGTAAAATAATTGTTGTTAGAATAATTTGTTTATGAAAAAAATAAACCTTTTAAAAAAAAGTGTACCGACTTCAAAAATTTGCACTGAAAAGTAAGAAATAATAAAAATTTCGTCGTAGAATTTGAAGACGGTTGGTGCCAAATTAGAAATAATTTAGTACCCAAATTCACTAATCTAGATAATTCATTAGGAACCTACGATCATCAGTACAAACACAGATAATATTAAACAGATCTTTACGTCCCTAGATGTTTACTTAATTTTGTATCCTAATTTGGCACCAACCGTCTTCAAATTCTACGACGAAATTTTTATTATTTCTTACTTTTCAGTGCAAATTTTTGAAGTCGGTACACTTTTTTTTAAAAGGTTTATTTTTCCCTTTTAAGTGAATTTGTTGCCCTGAGAAATAAATAATAACGCAACTAAAAAAAAATGATGGAAAATTAAAAAAAATACTGCGGTGGATGGGATTTGAACCTCGAGCAATGTGCTGCATTCCATACCTTTAGCCGCTAGACCACCGTCGATACGAAAATTGACAAATTCGTGTCAATAGCAACCGTTGCTAAGGCCTTTCTCTGATATATAATTTTCAGCCGTAAACATAAGCAAATTACTGAATTTCTGGAAAACTACTGAACTGATTTTCGTCATATGTCTGTGAGATGATGACAAGAAATTATTATATCCTTAAAAAAATAAGTCGCCAAAATCAGTATATATTTCATCGAGATATTAAGAAAAAATACTTATAAAGTGTGATTTTTCAAAATTCCTGAAAAACCAGTGAACCAATTTTTATAAGATAAAAATGGGACCAATCCGGAAGAGTTATCTGTCGATTAAAAAAGAAACCATCAAAATCGGTTCACAATTGGCGGAGTTATCGATGTACATACATACATAAAAATACGGTCCGAATTGAGAACCTTCTCCTTCTTTTTTTTTTCGAAGTCGGTTAAAAAAATAAATTGAAAGAAGGAACAAACAAACATTGCTTGGCAACCACTTCTGACTATATAATATAGGAAAAATTCTATATAATATATGTATTTATGCTTCAGTATCGTGTTTAGGCATATTTTTTTCTCAGAAAGTAGTTTAGATTAATGGTATAATAAAAATTTCGTCATTGGCAGGGAATTCCCTGCAGCATTGTCGCATACATATATTGTTATGTATCTGTTTACAAATCAGATCATGTTCATACATAAACAAACGTATGAATTCGATTTGGGATTCCCGTATAGTTCAATTCTATTGTAAAATAAAGCAATGTTTATTTGAATACGGATGAGTTTTTAGGATGTAAGTTGAATTATCAATTGGATATAAATAAGAGAATCTATAAAGTAATGGTTGTGGTAATTGGTGGTTCCAGATTCAATTCAAAAAGGCTAAGCACTATTTGTCTGAATGCCTGAAAATCGCCTTCTTATGGGAGGGAAAATTAATAGGAAGTGACAGCTTTAGTTTTATTGAGTGCAGTGACAGGCCTAAATTACCACCTATTATGCGGGAAGGGAATTTGCAATAGTCCCACGTTGGTATAAGAAGTAAGATGATCGTGCATAGTATAATCACAGACACGATCTTCTACAACTTTTTCATCTTTTCGCAAAAGCCTTCTAAGTGGTTCCTTGTATTTGTAGTAAGGATTATGTTAAAATTGACACTTCGATATTGTACAATTATATAATTTGTTGACAACTTAAGATCTGTGTAATCCTATAGTATCATAGAGTACTAAGCCTATGGAGGGGCCATAGACGGGCTTCCCCTTTCGCCAATTTTTCCCCCTTTGACCAGTTAAACTGACCAGGTGCGCGTAATAAGTAACCTTAGATTTTGTTGGTATCGTTTAGTGTCGCAAGACAGAGCTCTAGGAAAATAGTTAATTGTGATGTTTTAAATGGGAAAGGCGATCTAGGACGTCAAACTTGCTGAAACATAGTGTTTCCAATCATTAATTATAATTATTATGTTTGTATTTTAACATAATCATCATATAACGTAAAATCCGTTGCGCCAATAAAACGACAGAAAAATACAGTGGTACAGGGGCTAGTACTAGACGTTTACCTCCCCTCCCGCCAAAATTGGCAGAAAAAATTGTTCGGTGATTTAGCTCTTCCCGTCTCCAGTCTTAAATACTCAAAGTGTAGTATCAATCAATGAAGACATATCTTTGCCATATATTTTAAGAGAGCCCAGCTCGACTACAATTTCTTTGTATATATTTTACTTATAATTGATGTTTAATAACATAGCCTAAGACTTCGCCTAGAACTAAATTAGTAATTTTCATGGAAATAGAAAATGGACATTTGGGACCAAATAATAATAAAATCACTACATATTATAAAACAACGTCCCCCGCCGTGTCTGTCTGTCTGTGACCTTTTCGTGCAAAAACTACTGAACGGATTTTGTTGAGATTTTCATTATTAGGCGTTTATGAGTATTAAACATGGACCTATCATGTTTAGGAGCTGAGTATTAACAGTATAAGTGTATCAACTCTGTGAAAAAATTAGCCCCAGCGAGTTTTCATGGCGTATGCTGTCTAGAGATATAACAAAATGATGTCGGAAGGAAATTGTGTATAGAGTAAATTAATCTGCAAAAAAGTCCATGGTAGCATATGTCCATGTCTAATAGATAAACCAGTATTGTACCCGTACGAAGTATTAAATAAGATACAAATATCATAGTTTCGCATGTATTCTATTATATATTCTGTGCATGTAGTGTTATACCACAGAATATAAATAATGGTATTACTGATGCACAAAGTCGTAGGCGAAGTCTAACTTACAAGTTTCTTTCACAACATTCGACCGAAAGTTGCCCTATACAATTTAACATGTTTAAATTCTATACATGGTGTTTAAAATTTAACTACTCTGTTACTTTGTGACTACAGATACATGTTACAATGCTACACAGAGTATTTGATGTCTATAGAATGTAGTAACTTTGTCGTTTAGAAATGGTCACGGTTACACCTTTGTTTCTAATCATATAGGACTATTATACTATCACGTGACTCGCATTAGCTTTTATTTACTAACTATACGGCTTTGCCTGTATTTTTTATATCACTGCCTATCCGATCCCGCATCACGACCATAATAAGATAAAAAAGCTTTACAACGATGTTTATCTAGATATTTAATTTATAAAAATATCACATTGATGTATCTAATTTTTTTTAATTTTGTATTATTTATTTAACAATATATTAACCAAGTTTAAATATTATAAAAAAACACACAGGGAACCCTCTACTCATGAATATGTAGTGATACCTCATAAGTAGAAAACCTTCTCGAAATCACTGTCCTGCTGTCCTGCGGTAAAGTGTCAAGCAGCGTTTCCTCGCTGTATGGCCTAGGTATGCTTCAACCATCTTGTTACCTGAAATATCAATTAGATTATTTTTTTTATTTAAACGTACTTATTTATTTTATTTTATCATATTTCTAAAGTGAAGCGTAATAATTACTTGTGATTTTTTGTTATGCTATTTTTTGGTATATTCATAGACTCCCACTCCCGCAGCAATCGTGCTATTCATAAAAGAACCTATTTTGGGTCGGATTTTTATTTTGTTATATATGTGCATAGAATATATAATGTTCGAAAAGTTACTGATTAAAATTCTACATGTAACTATAGCTTTAGTGTAAAAGCCGCGCAAAAATCTAATAGAAAGTGCATATTGTACAGTAGATTATATTCGAAGTTTCCTCAGTAAATTTTACTATTATTTACACTTGTTATTATATATTATAGTTTGTCTGTCTGTTTGATTTTCATACAGTATATTCATATTAGAGGCGAAAGTGTCGGTCGACGAACTGTTCCCAGCAGTCGGCCAGTGAACTTGCTTTACGAGCGGTGTACTCTAATGTACGTACGTCACTTACCTTTCTATATGCAATCAAATGCAATAAAAGTTGTTTTAGTGCAGTTCAGAGGTGCTCCTTTATTGTTAAAGTTTTATAATAAAAGTCTATCTAGAAAATATGTGCTTTTAGAAATGACACGTATTTTATGTAACTATAATTTAAACGTCATGGCGTCAAGTCAATGGAATATTATAAACTTAAAAAGCTCCGTGCTTGCTCAGCTATAATATCCATGCTATTTTTCTTTGTTACGATTTGACTGTAAATGCTGTAATATGTCATGTCAGTATAGAATCTGTCTTAACGTTTCCTGGGATTCAAAGTTGTCTAGGATATTCAACAATGTTTTACTTATTAATGATGAACTAGTTACCCGACCTGTCTTCGCACGAGATAGAAAATGGCCTCTGTCTCTCTCGGTCTCTCTATCTAATAATATAATAAATAAATAATAATAAATAATAAAGCTTCTTTATTCAGAATTCATATGTTACAATCATCATTCTCGAATGTTACAAATGTAAGTAGGTTATTATAGTAAATTAATTTATTATTCTTCTTTTATTGTGGCTCCACCAAATGTTAATCGATGATTTGCCAATGTCAGGTATTAAAGTGTATTTGCCGATTAATCGGTATCTAAAGTGATCCCGCCGACTGTGATATGCCCTATTAATCACTGACTAATCACAACTATCATAGCGCGGACTGGATTAAACTGGATTCCCCATCATGTCACGGCGGGACGCGTGCGCTAGTCGCCATGACATGACGTGGAATCCAATGAATTAATTAATGTTTCGATCATAAATGTCAAAAATTAATAATATCAAACTAAATTAATTAATGTCATAATTTCAATTACATTAATTAAATGTCAAATCTGTTTTTGATGCAACATCGACTTTAGTGTGTCTGTCAACAAAGGCTTCCTCCAACCTCTCCCAGTGTCTATTTTTCCATTTAACTTTGTGCAAAAAATCACGTCGATCCGTTGCTCCGTTATGGCCTGAAAGAAGGACAAACAAACAAACACACTTTTATGTTGTAACATCCTATATAACAAATAATAGTACTTTGTCTGCGATGACAAGATTTAGACACAAAAAGCTTTAGTCATATAAGGACATTTGAATACTAAGAACCTCATTACCTAGATAATATATTTGGAGACTGGTTGCACTGGTTCTATTGTCAATCTGAATTTTAGTTTCACGACGTCCTATTGACCTGAAATTTGGAATTTTGCATAAAGTTTGTATGACACTTTGGTTCAAAAGAACAGAAGTGTATATATGAGCACAACAATCTCATCTTTTATGTTTTTATTAATTCAAACTGAATAGGAAAAGTGAATCGTTTTAATGTCATTTTTTCTACAATTTTGTTTATTAGTCTAGACTCTACATTTTTCTTATTCTATTGGATGTTTATTATGCAATCAAACCGTGACGGCTGAACGAATTTACTAACATGCATACCCTCACGCCCGTTTCTCAAGGGGTTAGGCTGAGAGGATAGAGTACTACTCTTGATTTTTGCACACTTATCGTGATTCATCCACATCCACACATGTACGAATTTAGTTTGGTACACAGAATATATAGTGCGATTTTATATGGAGATTCTGATATTTTGGAAAATGTAACAGGTACATATTTAACATCATAATATGAATTACATTTTTATACAAACTAAAATATCTAAGAACTTAATTAAAGGTCGAAAAGGTCTCGCCCTACTGGCATAGTATGCCAAGAACACTGGCTGCATTTCCTCTTTGGATTGCTATACTTATTTTCTGTGCTAAGTAGGAGCCAGCCCTCTTGTCACCAGAAGCGATAATTATTATTTTTTATTTTTTTTATTTTTTATTTATTATTATATATTTTTATTTAATAATTAAAAATGTACATATAGATATAAATTACTGATGTCAAATAATATATACGGGCTATAATCTCAACTCCTTCTTTGATCGTAATAAAACCTGAATACTAAGGTACTTTTTATCACAGAAAACAGGTCGGGTTAGGGGCGTTTAGGTATTTTAGTGTAATATTGTCAGTGTATAAGTATAATATTTTATAAATAAATATGTAATTTTCAACAAAATGGTAATGGAATGCACAGAACAATGATTACAGTCGGAGTGTTTTCGTTCCAGAAAATTAAAAGAATAATATTTTGGTAGCAGCTGCGCAGTATAATAACTCAGAGAGCAAAAAGCATAAAAGTCCTTGAGGTTTGCCTTGCTCCGTGACCAACTGCATTGTAAATTAACAAGTAGGTAGGTACTTGGCCTGATAAATGTCAGAATTGGAAGCGATGAAATCATTTAGATTTGATAATGAATGGATGCAAGAACAATCCTAGAATAATGACCACAAATAACTAAGAATACTAAAAGCAAAAATAAATATAGAATCCGTCCCGCCCCCCCCCCCCCTTATCTCCGAAAATACTGTGTCTAAAGGCCGATTTAGACGTTACGAGTGTTTAGTAGAGTGCGTAGGTGGCACTCGCATGCCAGTGCATTAGTAGGTTTCCAGTGACGTTTATACTTCTTCCAGTAGATTGCCATTTTGTTGGCCAAAACACACATAACTCTCCTTGTCAACTTGTGCAAGTTACTAAAATTGACCGTTTAGACTACAGCGAGTAGCGAGTCAGGAACGCGCGGGGGGTTGAGCGGGCGCGGGAGGGTGTCACTTGAAACAAAAATAAAAACCGATTCTATTTGATTCTAGTTGAAAGGCGAGTGGAACGTACTAGTACGAGTACTGGAAACTACCGTTTACATGTTTCAACTAATGTACTATCCTAACGCACTCTACTAACCACTAGAACCGTCTAAATCGGCCTTAAATAAAAAAATAAATAAGGAATATAGTTTACAGGAAAACCTAAACGAAAATCCTGTCTTAAAGTTCTGACCGGAAACGGAATGGTACGGAACCCTCAGCGCGCGAGTCGTTCTCGCAACTTAGGCAATTTTTTTTAATATCGTATATTTTCTCAAAATTCCAGTTAGACAATGAAAATCTAGAAAGTGTGAAGAATAAAATGATGTAAGTTTCATATGTAAAAGTTGCAATTTGCAGTGGTGGTTATTCTCACTTTAAATAAATGATCTATAAAAGACTCTGTATCTATATATACATACATACATCTCTCTTTCTTTAATTTGCATGTCTTTCTGTCTGTCTTTTCCGTAATAAAAATCCACAAAACGGATTGTAAACTTTGATTAAATTTTGATGCGGTTTTCACTATTCATTATGGCGTTTATGTAAGTTCTAATTTCATCCTCGAAATGCGAAAGTTTGAGTAATTTTTAATGCAATTACGTCGAAATTAGTTTTTTATTTCGGAAAGAAACGGGGCGGGGTTGGGAAATTAAATATTATACACAATCATGGCCACTTTTTATTTCTTTTTTCTTATAATAGAAAATACATTTTGTACTTGGTATGCTAAAAATCTGTTGTTGAACAGATAAGTGCCACTTAAATAGAGTCAGCATCCGTCCATTAACGTAATATCATCTTTATATTATGCTATGTTAGCATTATAATAATATTTTATCGCTATTGAATATTTTTTCAATGGATGACATGTTCTTACAATAACATTAATTCTTTATGTAACTATAAACATCAAACGTATAACTTTATAATACATCATGATACGACTTTGCATCATCGTGGCCATAGTCATGTCATAATAATATGCCCATATTAATAGAAGAAATATATTTAAAAGAAGTGCGTTAGTCGATTGAAGAGAAAATTGGTTCATACGCTTTTGGTCTAAGTGAGGATTTAATATCTCATTATATCGCAATCGGAACGATTTTTTATGATGTTAAAATTATGGACACCCAACCGTTAGATGTAAAGTCATGTTGAATTGCTAAATTAGTAAAAACGTGATGTCAAGGATGTTTGCACCATGCTAAATGATGTACAAAAGACGTTTGTGTTTAGTGCTAATAGCTATATATTATGTTCATGTGCATGAGATACTGTGACTATGAGCGGAAGAGGTCAATTTTCTATGCACACCCATTATGGCTGACTGGCCTATTTCCGTTTATGAACTATTTACTAGAATTGGCAATTTTTAAAAGCTTTTGCCCGCGGTTTCCAAGACCAAAGGAACCAAGAAATAAGTTTTTTCAAGACTGTAAATATTTTTCAAACCCCTCCCTATTAAATGGGATCGATCATCAATATCAGTTTAGCAGTTTTGATGTGATTTAGTAACAATTGTAGTAGCATATGATATACCCATGTTCCTTTTAGAATGTTCCATCGTTTAATATAAGTAAAACATTTTTGTAATATTAGGCGTTCAAAATCTGATTAATCTAGAAACATCGGCTTTTAAGGCATTTGTGAATGTCATGTATAAAAAATATCAAAACATGGAAACGATTAGTCAAGATAATGATTAATGGCAGTAAAATGTTCAAAAATTTTCAACTGCATTGTGTAAATGTACTTGTATGATTCATTCCTTCACTAACAATAGCATCTTGTTGTTTAGAAATTCTTATATAAGATTGTGTGGTTGTTTCGAAGAAGCGCTAAATAGGATAACTACGAGATCTAACAAAGGTGCAGCAATCAATAATAAAAACATTGCAAACAACTCTAAACTTGGTGTTCAGCTTTTAAAATTCTCTGTAAGATTCTCAGTTAGAACTGTTATTTTGTTTATTGATCATCACCCAATAACATTAACAGCCATATTTGGACAATATATTATTTTGACTTGGACTAACATAGGAGTAGTCAGACATGGTAAATATAGACTAAAACAAGCATAAAATACAAAATCCAGGTAGTTTTAGACAGACACTAAAAATATTTTATATTTTATATTTCACATAAGGTGTAGGTAGGGTATAAGACATAAATAAGACAAGCATAAAAGTGAGGAATTTAAATTATTCTCACCAATAGTTTTTTCAAAATTGAACGAAGAGAGAAAATAGTAACAATATTATTGTAAAGACTACTAGGTGTTTAATATTTTGATGGACATTAGACATAGTAGTGAATTGCATTTAGACGTTCTCAAAGAACCTTGAAGAAATCGGCCCAGTGACTGCAGCATCTGCCACGTTTATTTCGCAACCTCATTATCTATCCAGTATGAATTACATTAAATATGTAAACGATTATTATTCTTATATTTTCTTTAAGTGATTTTCTTTGTATTTTCAAAAATAACGTCGATTTTGCAAAACATTTTTTTTAGATATTTTGTCTGTCTGGATGTCTTTATAGAAGGGATTGTTCAGAATAGTCTCAAAATTAACTGAACCATTATTATTTGTATTTTTTTCTTTGTATCATCTCTTGTATCTTCATCGTAACAATCGTAGGAGTATAAAATATTGTAGCTTTGTGAAATGGTTATTGCAAAGAAACTTTTTATATGATTATCCAACTTTTGACCCAAATAGACCATCTTCGTTATGATTTAAAAACTGCAGGATAGATCATTATGTTTAAATCTTTCTATCATCACGCCTAGTATCATATAAGGGATAGGTAGGTAAAATCGAATGCAATTTGCTACAACCTTAACAATAAGTCTTCACAACACCTCTCATACATGTCCAGCTGTTCATGTCATCAATCATAAATAAATGAAGGTACATAGAAGTTGACCTCTGCCGGTATTTCCGGGCACTCAATCTTTCATCATTCATCCTTTCAATGTATCAAATTCAAATATATAAAACAAATAGTACTCTTTGAGAAATACTTATAAAAACAGACTGACGGACAACGTTATGTATTAGTAGGGATGAATCGCTGTCTGAAAATCTTAGCTTTGCAATTTTTTTTTAAATTTCACTTGCATTATACATGCAGAATTGTAGATGTCATCCCCACTCGTAACTCGTGACCTACTTACAGCAACTTAAGCTCATAATCTCACTTGATAGAAACTAGAAATCTACCTATGTAATTCTACGTCCTGCATGAACCGGTTATGAGGTTTCGTAGACATCTCATTAGATAAACTATACCTATTTGTATATAAGACTCAGGAACTATGATATATGGGACCAAGATGTAATTTTTGCATCAGCCAATCATCGTTTCTTCAGCGAATTAACAAGTCTGATACAAATACCGGCATTACTGTTACGTTAAAATAGGGACACAAAATCTGCCAGAACAGGGTAATAAAATAATTGGTGAATAATTTATAAGAAATAAAGCTATACATTTGGAAAATTATAGTAACTGCAATTTATAGAGAAGAACCCATTAGATAAATTTATTTTAGATAATGTAAAATTTATAGGATTCGAGATTATAGATTTAAAAAATTATACCAACTGAAATTTTACTATAGAAAACAATAAATTAAAGGAATTAAAATTATAAATTCTTGAAATTATATAAAATCTATAATAATCTATATGTTAAAATTACAGGAACTAAAATTATAGAAAATTAATAATTATACCAACTGAAATATATATAATAGAAAGTGAAAATGAGGAAATAATGTGAAAATTGAATCAAATCAATCAAATAGTTTTCGGGCTAGAACATACCAAACAAATAGGCGGAGCAGGGAAAATGGCTAACTGTGTACTAGTTTTACACACGTTTTATTTACTAGCGTTTTTATAACTATCTGATTAAAATTGTATACAAAGGATCTCATATTATCTCCATTAAAGTCGAGAGCAAGGACAGTGAGTTTTCTTATTTGGAGAATCTCAAGTCTGCGATAAAACTTGATTTCATTAATTGGCACACGACTTTTGACTTTCACTTCAATTCTAAAAATGCTATAATATATTATGTTTTCTAGTTTTTTGAAGGCATAGTAGGGTATTCCTATTTTCTTTATACACTCCAGTTATATACTAAGTTTGTGGAGGACGTAGCGAGGTTGGAAAATGGGAATAACTCACAAACCACAAAGTAGCGTAACCCACGTGGTAGAATCGAGCTGGCAGTATGATGAAGGAGGTGGAAGGTGGTGAAGCCCATCAGGGTCTAATTATTTAAAGAGAGAAGTGAAAGGCTTATCATATAGCAAGTGTGCATTGAACAATAATATTTTGTATTACGTATGTAGTTGACATAAAAACGTAATTTTTTTATATCGAACTAAAATATAAATGATTGTTTTCCTTTTAGTGCACTCTGTTTTACTTTTTCTGAATATTTTTTCCAATATGGTGCAGTTGTCTCGTGTTTTAATCTTAGAACAAAATATGACAATGCATCATGTATTTTTCTCTGGTCATGGATGTTATTTGTTTATGACTTTGTGTTTGATATTTCAGGGCCATAGCGATATGTCTGTTTATTTATTTACAATTTTTTGTGAGGTTCTTAATAATTCTGCATTTATTTCGATTTTAATGCAACCATTGTTTGTATATTTAATTGTTTCTAATGAAGGATACTCACGTAATTGATAATGCTCGCTAAGTCCAGGTGCGGCTGTGGGAACGAATGGAGGGTTAACAATGAAGTACTTAACTGAATTCATATTACATAAGCATTAATCATTGACTGAGGGGAGTCAAACGCGAATTCAACATTTTGTGATCATTACTTTTAGAAGGTTTTTGTACTAAAAGTGAACGGCCTCTACCGCGCAATGATTGTTTCTGTACCTAACTGTTACCTACTTCGCAATCGTTTTAGTTGCATCAGTACTCTTTTTACAAACAATTTGAAAACTATTTTTTGCTCTGCAATTTCAGCTATAATATTTTATTTCTCGCGTCTCGGGTTGGTAGCTATTGTTTCAGAGTCCTTATCAAAATAATCAACTGAATGGGAATATTGCCCACGGTCTTCTAAAACTAAATACATTATCTATTCTATTAGTGGTCAGAGATCCTGCCCATGAAGCAGGTTCTAATGACAGAATCTACGTATTGCAAAATATTTATCACAATATTTGTTTCGATTCATGCGTATTATCTATTTAGAACTAGCGACCCGGCACGGATTCGCACGGATAGAACGATTTTGGCGACGGAGTGAAATATTTTCACGGGATAAATAAGTACGTCAATCTCCGGCCCTCCGTACAAAAAATCACGTCGAAGCCCCATATTCACCTCATTATTTACTGTAGAAACTTTGAAAGCTTATATTTCTGGTTTATATTAATGTTTAAGAAATCACGCGTGAAGGAAGGACAAAATAAACAAACAAACAAATACACTTTTGTATTTATAATATTAGTTACGAAATTAGGGTGTTGTCGGTATAGTCTGTGTATTCCAGTTAGGTTAGGGTCAAGGGAAAATTTTAGATATTTATAGCATAGCATTAATCCAATTATATTCTTTCGAGAAACATTATGAATTTTATATTAATATTTTATCATAACTAATGAAGTAGGCCATGATCTTTATTCGCATTCTGGCTGGCTCCAATTGTTGAATATTTATAATGGAAATTTATATCTTGGAAAATATTCACATGCGTTACATACGTGATGCGCCTAGAATATAAGTATGACTAAAATATAATGCAGAAATTCGCAATTCTTGAAAACTTGGCAATGATGCTTACTTTTCTCATAAACTTATGCATATTCGATTTATATACTACGAGTAAGGAAAGTTTATGTAGAGTAAGTACATTATCTGATAAATAATAGTATCTGAAGGACCTAGCCTAAACCTGTTAGCAAATATTGTGTATTTTCATGTTAATTTATATAATTGTATTGATTTGGTTTATTAATTTGATTATTGACTTTGGTATTTATTTATTTAATTCTACTGATTTGACATTTTCATTACAATTAAATTGGTAATTTATGAATTTTGTTAAATATAATGATATTATAAAATTGGTTAACTTACTGAACTTATTTGATATATTGGGTTTATTTTGATTTTAATTTATTGTTACTGTATAGGTGCTTACTGCTTACTAACATAGTTGATGTCGAGCAAGCTTGTTAGCGCAATGAACTCAGTAAACCGCGCGGCTTATTGTGTCGATATCTCTTTTAAAAGTTGTTAGAGAGATACACTGCAAAAAGAATCGATAAAATAACCAAGGGTAAGATAAGATAGGCCAAGATTCACGTACCAAAAACATGAGGAAAAACGATTTCACAAAAAATCGTTCTTGCGAAAATACACAAAACGGACATAAACTATTACAAAAATCAAGTTGTAGTTAATGGTTTCATAAAGTATGTGAAATTATCTATAGGATAAACACGAGAAAATGGTATATTAGTAAATATATTAAGAGAACTCAAGTCGCAAAATCGTTTGAAAATACGCGTATAACACTTTCATTTATTTATTTTTTCTTCTTATTTTTTTCAAATTGATATAGTGTCAAATATATAATGTTCTATAGCTATTTAAATTTCGAAACTAAGACATGTACTTAGTTATCGCGTAATTTAAGAAGTCGAATTTGTATGAGACAAAAGTTATGAGGCGTCTCCATGTATGTACAAAGATGCGAAATAAAGTTATTGTTGTATAGTATTGTATATAATAAAGAAATTTCCTTTGAAATTCCAGGATGAACCTCTACCTAGCGCCCATGCCTTGCACGCAGTACCTTCAATTGCCTCACATCTACTGGAGCCATCGCAAGCACCTGCACAAGCGCCGGTCGCACCTGCCGCCGGTTCTCTTCTTAAAGATGACGCGCTCAATCATGCTGAATCTAAAGTCAATGAAGATAAACTACAGGTATGTCAATACTAAATTCTTAACTTTTTAAGACGAGGAACGACTCAGGAATTTTTAATCGTAAGCCACGCCCTAAACTCGTGGTTCGGGCGCATGAGTGGTTCGAGCGCAACGATCACGTCATGCAAGAAAACGACGGCGCGTTGTCCGTTCTTGCTGCAGAAGTGAGAAGGGCATAATGTATCGCTCGAATAAATGACGTAAGCGACACATTACAAATAAATAATTTATTAAAAAACGATCACATGCAGGGAAAAATCTTCTTAATCAATACTAGGTACAGAAATTACCTACAGATTCGTATAAAATTTAAACGTAAATCCCTTCAGAGTATGGTCGTATGACTAAAAAGGTATTTTTGAAGAGGTGATTTCAAAAATTTAAGTTATCGAGAAAATTTTCACCAGTCATGTTTTCATCCTACACAATACTAGATAAAATCCTCTAGTTTTCGATGCCCAAATTGTATGTTCATAGCATTCGTAAAATTCGGGAATTTCAGTTCAAAAATCAACCAAAATTATTCGTTCCTCCCCTTAACTATCCTTTTTTTGAAACCGGGTGGCCTGAACACAGTAGACTAGTAATTATTAGTGATCGCGGCCCCAAAATGACCGACTATTTACTGACTATAAAAGTGGCCGAATAGTCGGCTTTTTTGATAAGAAGTGGAAAGATTGACAAGAAAATTAAAAGGAGAGTGAAAGCGGGAAGCAAGGTATTTGGTGGACTAAACAATGTATGCAGAAATACAAAACTTACAACTAAAAGTAAAATTAATATACATAATGCTGTTTTAGTTTCATGGAAGCGAGACTTAAATTGGGTATGGAATAAAAAGCATGAAAGTAAGATAAATGCAGTGGAAATGCGGTCTTTACGAAGAATGTGTGATATGGAGCGTATTGACCGCATCCGGAACGACGTCATTAGAAAAGAATGAGGAGTGAAAGATGATGTTGTGACTAAAATGAAGAAAAGTAGTTTACGCTGGTTTGGACACATTGAAATAATGAAGGATAAAAGATTGACTAAATAGGTTTATATACCTGAAGTAAAAGGAAATGCTGGCAGAGGACGACCTAGGTGTACTTTTATTGAACATATAAAAATGTATTGATCGATGGAAATATTAAAAGTACACACAATCGCCGAACATGTATGAAAGGTACCTATGATGAATGAAAAAGAAGCGAAACAGGTATGTCAAGATCGTAACAAATGGCATTCGATTGTCTCTGCCTATATACCCCTCTTCTTTGGTATTGGGAAATTGATTTTACAATGGTAAAGGCAATAATAATAATATTATGATAGTAATTTTATTTGAGAAATGAAAGCTATAGCGTTAAGTAACTGGCTAAATGTGAACATTGTAATATAGACTCTGATTGGTCGGAATACTCGTTAGAAAATGTTCCTTTTCATTTTCCTCAGTCAGTAGTTTTGGAAATTAGCTCTACATAGTATCTAGAGACGGAGATCCGCCCTTTATATAAATATGTAGGTATGAAGGCGGAAGTGTACTTGCCAAGTGCTTACATTTTTGATAAGAAATTTTACTAAACTTAGCATACTTTTACATTCTTTATTTTGATTGTTACATCATTTATTATCTCAAAGTTATAAATATTGATGACACCTATTAGTACGTTAAAATTTTATAACTTTTTTAACATCTTTCTTGTTGAATGTTTAGTCACGTTTATATTTTGTTTATGAGTGGCAGCACGTAATTCTCGCAAGATAAATTCAATTTTTCACAGCTTTTACGAAAATCAAAAGGGCAAGAACCTGGGTGGGAGATACATTTATGTATTCAACTAATCCTAATGCCAACAGTACCAGATTAAAAAAAACAACTTTTTAAAATATATATTTATTTTTTCTACACGGGTGGCCTTACAGCTCCCGAAACCGTATACGGTCCCAGGGTACTCAGCGAAGACCAAGGTCTCCCTCTTTTAGCCAATGGTATTTGTGAGGCTATACCGTGGCCATGCAGTTCTGTTGAGATATTTAAATGGAAACACTCTAAAGGTGCCCACTCATTCGTCTAATCGCCGACGCGCCTCCATACGGTCCGCTGAAATCGACCACAGACTCGTCTAATTCTTGTAACGTATGGTCCGCCATCCGTTTTCAAATCGTTGTATTTGTAGTTGATTTCGATGGCCGGAACGATCTGTCATACACACACACACACACGCGGATGTTTGACACTTTGTTTAATCGATTCTTGTGTATCTGTGTGAGTGAGTGAATTGCATGTAATCTAAATCGTATGATTTACACCGCTAATGTGTGGCCTGTGTTCAATCTCGATCATACCGCTGGCTGGACCAAACATTTTCGTTGAGATACCGTGGGCTACTTAAGTGTGGTTGATCGGATTATGTACAAAGTTTTTAATTATAAAAATACCGTTGGTATTGTACATGTCCGGGATAAATATATTTAGTTTGAATAAATTCAAAACTCCATTAATTGAATTTTATTGATAACAGTTTCAAAATCAAGTGAAATTTCAAATTATATCAGCGTTTCGAGCAGCTCGCTTTCACTGAAGGCGTATTACTCTATCATTTCGATTTCTCTGCCAATAAGAAAACAGATTGCCTTCCTATTAAAGTAATTGTGTGCCAAAATATATTAATGGGCTTGCTTGGTAATATTTTTGATATAAAACATTGTACAACAAGATCGCCTATTGGTGATCGAATCGATGATCATTCGAACAATATCATTGGCTAAAAATACGTTGTTGAATGACAACTTCATTTATTGTGAAATGAAGACTGCGATGAAAAGCTGTTGTGCTTTTTTAGGTTTGGAATGTGTGAATGGACAGAATAAATACTTAGCCAAAATTCAGTTATCTATGCCGTACCAATATGGGAATTAAAAAAACCTAAAATGTTATGAAAATTACATGTGAATCTGGGTTGTGCCTCTTTATAATTTCAACATTGATACAATATTTAAGCTGGATATTTCTGTTTTTTTAATTTCGTGTATAAATGATTGAATGAATATACGCTCCGAAATGGCTGAATGAGTTTTAACGAAGCTTTCAGGAATGACAGTATTTTATAATATAAAAATATGCTGTTTGTTTTATGTCGATATTTTAATTAAAAGGTTTAGTCGCTAAAACATAATTCAGGTACTTTATTTATTATTTAATGAAAATCAGGACCTTTTTGCTATAGCCTTCAGAAATAATTATGCAAATTTCATGACGTTAATCGTTGTTGTTTTCGATAGTTTTTGTTTAGTCTGTCAGTCAGTTAGTAATTGAGTTAATTTAGTCGCCAGTCATGTATAATAATAGTTTACAGTATACTGACATTTGCCCGCTGTTTTACCTGCGTGATACCCTGTTACGCCTGAGAAAGAAAATAACTTTGGTGATATTCATTATTAAACAAGGATAGTGTAGGTTTCTATTAGTGAAAGGATTTTTAGAATCGGTCCAGTGGTTCCAGATGATTTCCTAGATACAAAGAAACAAACAAATTTTAGCTCTAAAATAATATAAGTATAAATCGCGAGACAGCATATAGGTCGAAGTTTCTTGTTCGATAGGTATCATAACAACCAATAAATATAAACAGCGGGTATATCTATAACCTAATAAATTATTTCATAGTCCAGCGATACGATCTTGAATTAATGGCTGAGTTAAGCTTCTTAACTCTACGAACTCTAGGTAATGTAAGGTTCCACTTTCACGAGTAACGATAAATGGGTATTTAATCCTCGAAACAGATATCGGGTGGCACAAAATTACATGTCGAGCTCGAATTATATATAAACAAACCTCTTGAAATACAAGACTTTTATTGTTTTATTGTTATTCGGGTATATTGGTATTCCATTACGATGGGTATCATTATTGGAAGTTTTTTAGCATCATTAATTTATCATTAACTACCTATTGTCACACGTATCATTTCAGAATCAAAGTTCAGGGGTGTTTCTGCATTGTTTCTTTGAGAATTAATAAGCTTATGTTATATCATCTCTTTGATAAAAAAATATGAAAGAATCGATAGTTTTTCTTTCTGAAATTGCTTTTTTATTTTTTATATAAAGTCTGTTTCACTGTCTATATATGATGAGCGTAATGCTGTTTTAGTTCAATCACTTAATACTTAAGAAGCATAAAATAAGATAAATGCAGTAGAAATGCGGTCTTTACGTACAATGTGTGATTGTGTATTGACCGCATCCAGAACGATGTGATTAGAAAAGAATACGGAGTGAAAGATGACGTTGTGACTAAAATGAAGAAAATTAGTTTACGCTGGTTTGGACACGTTGAAAGAATGAAGGACGAAAGATTGACTAAAAAGGCTAAAATAGCTAAAGTGAAAGGAAATGCTGGCAGAGGATGACCTAGGTGTACTTTTATTGAACATATAAAAAATTATTGATCATGGAAAAATTAAAAGTACACAACAATCGCCGAGCATGTATGATGAATATAAAACAAACGAAAGAGGTATGTCAGGATCGTAACAAATGGCACTCGATTGTCTCTGCCTACCCCTCTTGGGATAAAAGGCGTGATGATAATATGGGATACTAACATAACCATTTTAAAATACCTACTATAATTACTACAACTTGTGAATCGAAGTCATGGTGTTGGTTTGAGTTAAGAGTCTAACGCGAAACTTATGCCGTAAGTTATAGTCATATTTGGAATCGATTCAACACATTGAAAGAATTAAGTATGAAATATTACAAGAAAGACTAAAAAGGTTTCTAATGGCAGGAGCAAAAGGAAATGCTGGAAGAGGGCACCCACCTAGGTGTAAGTGTGGCAGAGCATGTATGATGAGTGAGGGGTAAAAGGCGTGATGATAGAGAAATAAATTGTTCACTTTCATTTCCAGTATATAAAATATTGTAAAGAGTTACAACGAGTTTATAACTCATAGAACAAGTATAGCGGGAGCAGCATTGTCTCCCCGAGGCCGGACGTCCGAGTACCGCTCATTGTGTCAGATAAACAGCACAGAACGAAATATTTGTTGCATTCATATTCAATTGATTTATTTTGTAACTGTTTTAGATTCCTGACAACCACGATCACATGATGATAATGTTTTGTCAGATAGGCTTTGTATATTCAAATGTACGTGAATTTTTATGTATACACTAGCGACAGCCCGCGGCTCCGCCCGCGTAGATTCTATTGTGCACAGATTTGGATAAGTTCATATATTTGTGTAAATCGGCCTTAAATCTCGAAACCAATGAAAGAAATGTCACGATTTTTTCAAACGACAACACTGGCATAGACAATGGATTTTTGGCTCGAAATCCGAACTTGCGCTTTTATTTTGCTTAAAATTACACACTAAATATAATATTTTCTTAAGTTTTTAGCGATTCCCGAGATCAAGGAATCGAAATACATACAAATTCCTGAGAATGAGTATGCCGTTTGGGGGAAACGTGTCAATAAAGTTTCGTAGAGCGCCATGCCACTCTGTTTCGTTTTTTTATCTTGTTCTGCTTTTCCGATTTTATTATATAGATAGGGTTTATCTATGTATGTGATGGTTGGAAAGGGTGAGCTACACGCAGTAAATAAGTAAAAAAAAACTGCAGTATAATTTTTGTATTATAATTATATAGGAATTACAGTATAAAGAGGACCACTCTTTTAAATCAGCTGTTTATACCTATTAATTAATAAATAAAAATAAAAAAATCCGTTAAACCGTAGGTATATAAACCATATTATAACATTTAGAATTGTTAGCAAGTATAAATAAATCGGTTCGCCTATTCATTGCACTATTTACACCTGTGTCAAGTCAACTCTTAATGAAATAGATGGCAATACAATAACAAACTCAAGGTCTTTAGGTGACCTTTTCCGATCAGTATTAAAAAAGCAAGCAATAATACCGTTTTATTTTTTTCATTTCAGAAGCTAGATGAAAACTCTAACTCCAAAGATGAAAATAGTTTGGACAGCAGCGAAGACAACTCAGATTCTGACAGCTCAGCGGAAGATGAAGATGAACTGGACGCGCGTGGAATTTTCAAGTTACCCATACAATTTGACTTGGATGATATTGCTGGAGCTTTCTTGGCTAACAATAATCAAAAGTAAGCATATATGTATTAGATTTTTGTACTTTTGGACCAATCAATTTCTGCAAAAGAAGTCAAATAGACATGAAAAGGCTATTCCTGAAAAAAACAAATTGTCAAATTATTTTATACCTTTACTACCTTTCCGGATTTGCCCATAGAAATTGTTAAAATATGTAACATTAGAATGTATCCCCAAGGATTTCCGGGATAAAAATAGCCTGTCACTCTCCAACTATCTTTTTGAAAAAATCACATTTATCCGTTAATTTGTTTTGACATTTTTGACTTGAAAGAAAGACAGGATATTAGTTAGGCTTCTCCAATATACCTTATCAGAATTGGCCACTCGTTAGGTATAGCCTCACAAATACCATCGGCTAAAGGTTCTCTAAAGCCGGTTACCCTGAAAATTAAGTAGGTCAAATACAGGCCCTCTTAAAAATGTGGAACCAAAGAGTAGTAGGTATTATAGACCTATGGTCCTAACGGTTGATAATAGGAAACTTCTCTAGAAAAAATATACGTAGGAGGTTGTTGGTGTTTGGTGTTACTATAATTCTATGAAGAATATAGGATACTAGATGACAACTTGGACAGTTCAACTGATCTCCAATAGATGGCGTCTTTTACAAAATAAATAAATTAGTCTAATTTTAAAAGAAACATTTAATTTAATTTGTTTGTTTATTTTTTGTCATATTTAACATGGCGTATCAAACACTAACTTTGATACAGATATTTGATACTGACAAAAACACATTTGAGAAATAATATATAGACATAGGTACTAATATAACGAAAATAGGTAACATTATTTTTGAATAATGTATGTAATTAAATGTTCCTACCCAAGCAATCTAGCCTTATTATATTTTCATGCCAATTGTTCAAATGTTACTCTGGAAAATTACCTTGTAGAATTTAGATGTTAATATTAATCTAGTGTTGTAAACGATTTTTCATACGTGATTTATTTTATCCTGAAATCTTTATACTTTAAGATTTCAAATATTTACATTTTGGGTCTTACTTATTTTAATTTGGGAAAGCTCTAATCATCGCCATTTTCAAATGTGTTATTCTTAATATTTTTCATATAATTTTTATACCTTTTACTTATGTTATTTTATCTCCTTGTTTATTTTATTCTCTGATTCAATGTTTAAGGGTATACCTCTATAGCTATCTATTGTCTCGATAACAATAGGTCCATTAACTGACGTATTCATCTGTGTACTTGTAATGTAATATTAGCACTTAGCGACCTAGATACTGTCAAGGTCTAATTCAATGCATTTACTTATCAGTCAATTAAAAATAAGGCACCCATCATTAGGGAATATGACCTACATCCTTTGATTACAATTTTTTTTATTAATATCTAAGTAAAATAAATGCTATTAACACGATAAATATACTCGTCTGTCTGGACGTTTGTTTAGAATATTGGAAAAACATTTTTTCCTTTGGACATAATGCCTTGAATATGATATGAACTTTTCCTGGAGAAATCTTTAAACGTTTATAAATTTTCTTGCAGAGGCCGCATGAACTGCATAGTGGAGCGAAGACATGAAGACCCGATTGAGAAAAGATTCCCATTCAACCTCCTGGGTGCGTTTGCTCCACGAGCTTCCCAAGCTGAACGTATTGCTATCATCTGTCACGGCGGTGATGAACCTAGGTAATAAACAAATTAGTTCTGTGCAAGGGCGTAGCAAAGGTTGGTTTTGCGTAAAAAGGGATATGATTCTGAAAAGTGGGTCAAAGGAGGTTACGCTCAAGGTTCTGCTTCATAAAGTCTTTATGGGATGCATTGATGATAACTGTTAATGAGCTAAGGATTAACTTTTGTGGTTTATTGTATTTTGATCATATAATCTAACCTGATAAAAAGAAAACATGATACTTTTAAAATTTTCTCGATATATTTTAATTCCAAAGTAGCCTTTGATTATTCAGATTTTTACCTTTACAAGAATATCAGAAACAATTCTGATCTAGTGTAGTTGGGTGAAGCAGCATTTTAATTTCTCGCTAAATTTTGGGGTTTTTGAAGTTATACTTCTTTGGACGCGTTATGAAAAAAATATATGAGAGTGAAATTTTACGATGTAATAAAAAGTTACAGTATGAAGTTGCTGAGAGTGATATTTCGACAAAATTTCACGATGATGCGCGCATTTTTTTATTATATAAATAGACAATTTAGTACACCTTTCAGTGCATATTTTTTTAAGTTGGTACACTTTTTTTAAAAGGCAATTATTATTTGCGTGCTAAATAAACTTATTTGTATTAAGCCAAAAAGTATAACTTCTAACGCGCGTACATAAGTACACACACCCATTTTTTTATAATTAAAAACTTATGTAAGTACATAATCCGACAAACCACACTTAGAAGCTTTTCCATCTAAAGTTATACCTCAACAGAACTAGCTACTCGTTAGGTGTAGCCTCACAAATACCATCGGCTAAAAGAGGGAGACTTGGTCTTACATAACACGGTTTTGGAAGCTGTAAGTCAACCCGTGGAGAAAAAATTTTTTTTGAGCTAACGCGGTTAGTTTACTTTTCTTTGGTGCGCGAAAGTCTTGTCGGTACATAATAAAGCGTAGCATGGAAAACTGAAGCACCTTTTCGTATACATATAGACATATGGTTGCAATATTTATTCTACATTAAAATGCCTATCCCATAAGTCAATTCATGTAGGTTTTAATTAAGCCAGGCGTTCGCGTTGAAGTAATTCCTACACGAAGCTGATAGGGTGACGCGATGATTTTCATTAAAATGACATCGTTTATCTATACCATTAATATATTCACTGGTAGGCGGTATATTAAATACGACAATTTTGTTTAAATATTAATTAAAATGAGCGAATTAAGCAGAGCTCTTATCTTCTATGTCCGTATTTAGTTCTTGTAAATAATACAGCCTACTCTAAGGCGGTAATTATCTAAGGTTTCATTCAGTACGTATTATATCAATATTATTGCTCATTCCATTCAATGAACTTAGCCATATTTATATTTTAAAGATACAGTAGTGATATTTTCATTATATAACCATATAATTGCTGAAAGTTTAAGTAAGTATATCATGTAATATAATATTATTTTGAATTCACCTACAGACAGTCATATCACAATTTTATTTATTAATTTGACGTTACTTACCAAAACATACTGGGCACCTACTTGCAGTAGAGCTACAATCGTGAAATTTCTAATCGTTGCCATTTTGAAGTGTCAGCTGAATGTGAATAATGGAATAATTTTTTTTCTTTCTTCACGGGTTGACTTATACAGTTCCCGAAACCGTGTTACGGTTCCAGGGTACCCAGCGGAATTTTATGTAATATTTTTTCTTTAGATTTTGTGATCAAAATAGGTACAATATAAAATTCTTATCTCATTTAGGAGTTTCATTATTCATTACGAATACCTCCGGTTTATGCCACCCCTTAAATTGGAAAAATAAACTAAAAAAGCTAGAGCTAAATGTAAAACTATGAATAAAAGTAGTTTTTAATTTATAAGTAGATATATAATGTTTTAAAGAAGTTTTCAATAAAAAAAAACTCGGCCGGGACAGAAATTCTAAGCCAAAAATGCTCGACCCAGGCATACGTAGAAGCCAGTACACGAATTCCTGCTTGGAGATTCTCGGGTCGGGCATACTCGGGCCGGGTAATCTATGGTCGGCATTTGTGCCGAGAGCATGTGGCGAATCCATAAGATTTCCCCCTACCAAAAATCGCTCAAAGCACCTAATGAGGTTTTAACTTTAAAAAAATTCCGAGATGTTAATTGTACACAGATTTCATTTAAATTGCAAGCGACACAAAGTATTATATAGCAGAAGTATGGTATTTACTCGAATAGTCACTCATGGCGTTACATACACATTTTATCTATGTTTTGAACGATTTTTCCCGTGTCTCAACAAAGGGTAATGTTATTGCAAAGGTTACCTAACCCACTAAAAGAAATTTGGCTTATCCATTCGGAAAAAGGATTGTGCAGGGGGTCGTGTTCGTTATACGATATATAATCGGCTTAACATAAAGCAATAAAAATGTATTTGAACTTATTATGGTACTTTTCTAAGGAGATTTTGAGTTTGATTTTTGGGCTGAGAGTAAGTTAACAAAAAGTTTTTTTGTTTATGTTTGCAGTTAGAATTTAGATGATCAACCATAATTAATAGGTGAAAAAATACAAATAAATATTTTGGTGATAATTTATACACAAACATATTATCTTCACGGCCTTTATTACCCTGCGGTGTGGCCAGAGACATCAGTTGTTACACAGTGCAGTTGTCCATATTAAACAGAACAGGTAGCAATAAGCCTAGACCTAGACGTGTCACTTCTTTAACAAACATATCTAAATATCTGTTATTTTTAGAAGAAGTGCATTGATCTCCCGGTTTCAAATCAGCGCTCAAACAATTAGGTTATCGAGTCCTTCTATTTTTATAAAATAAATTTAATAAAAATTGCAATACATAAACACGTCAATTACCTGCTAAGTGAGGAAGACTTGTCATGCGTGAGTAGGTACCCTCGGAACCGGTAATACGCCCCCGTCCCGCGAGAGCTAACAGTCAACGTAAAAATATTTTAATTTTACTTCTTGTTTCAGACCAATGGGCAACTTCCCTGACCCCGCATCTCAGGTGTTTGCCTTCCCGCTAGCTGGTCCCATGCATTTACCACTCCGTCCTCAGGCTGAAAGGAATGGACCTCCGGCACCTTTGGAACAACGTATGCCCTTCAACCCTCAACACAGATCATCGCCGTTCCCACTGCCGGTAAGTGTAACTTTAAATTTCATTAATATGCATGTAATTACTAGAAGTGTAGCGACAGATACGCCATTTTTGGGCTACTGGGTAAATATTGATATTATTACCATTTCGTAACGCAATCGTCACGAAAGGGGCGCAGACGTGACAATATAGTGTATTTTTTTCCGGGACAGGATACAAACAAGTATGACTGGAAATAATGCATTTTTCATACAAATAGTTTGCTTGAGTCTCTAATCCAGGACCGATGAATTCGTGTGTGATTTACTAGTTAAAATCTAATAAATCACTGTCTGTTATTGAAAAAGTGATCAATAATATTCTATCCCGGTTGAGTGATTGAAAAATTAATGGTCTTGCTGAAAAATGTCACTGTCCAGTTTGTATAACGGATTTTTGAAATAACCTTGTTAGTTCCGGTGACGAGCGGCGGTAGCACAATATTTGGAGCGTTGGTCTCCTGAAAATAAATGATACTTCGGTTTAGATGTGATAGTAAGGTGTAACTATTACATCCGACCATGTACCAATGGGTTTTTTCAAACCGTACACAGAGGCTTTTTCATCTACATATCTCAAGAGAGCTGGCTAACTCGTTAGGTATAGCCTCAAATGTCATTGGCTAAATGAGGAAGACTTCGTCTTCTGCTGGGTACCCTGGGACCAAAAACGGTTCCCGGGAGCTGTAAGGTAACCCGTGAAGAAAGAAAAAAAGTAAGGTGTCTATCTAAGCAATAATTTTATTTTAGAACAAAGTACTCAGACTAAAGTAACTCAATAAATTGCATTCAATTTCTATAATGATGCTATACGTCAGTATTTATTATACTTCTTCAGATTCGATTTTTATAATCTGTATCTAATTTCGTCCAGCTATTACGACCTGATAGACTAACAAACATAATCTATACAATATAATAAAATAGTAAAATACTTTTTGTCCGTCTGCCATATCATTATACACGCCAATTTCCACAATGGTTGATAGAAAATATATGTAAAATTTTGTTTACGTGTATAAAACACTTGCTAAATGTAGCAATCCAAACTTACAATGTGATATAGGCGATGAGCACTACAGCTCAAACGGTGATATGAGTGTCATGCTCAAGTTATGACTGCGCGTCATTAATTCGCCGTGGAGACAAGTTAGCGTTTACCTACACGTTTCGATAAAATAATAATATCCCAGTTTTTAAATGAAAGCGCCTATTCCTTTATCTATTAAATCTTGTATACGTGAGTTTCTACGTATTCTCTCTCAAGATTTTATGTTTGCTCTAAAAGTTTATGGAAGTACCTACCTTTTATTCCGAAGAAACCGTATTCTTTAAATCATATTATTAGCTTTGGGAAAATGAAAAATGCCTTTCTTCTTTCTTTAGTTAATTTAGAAGGCTTCACGTTCGCTTATAGTGTAAAGATACTCATTGTGAGATTTTTCTCCTGAAAGCCTGCAATGTGCTGTGAAAGCAGTTATTTCATTCAGTTCAGTACAATTAGGAATATTTACGCAGAGGTTGGAAAAAACCTGCGTCGCTTCGTGTCGCTTTTATTAGCGAGCTCGAGTTTTTACAGTGAATTTTCCGTTGATGGAAAATACAGTGGAATCCGTTCGATTGTTTTAGTTTCATTTGTAAAAAAATATACCAGGCGCTGTAACTAAATAATAACAATAAGCTGTTCCATTCTTACAATCTTATGCACTAATTTAATTTAGGAAGTAAATTAATTAATCCCAGAAAGTTTCATAAATATCTATTTAGCTGTATCTGAACTTATTCTGGAGAAACATTGAAATAGGCAGACAAAAATTCTGGAAATGGTTGTTTATGCTTCAGTATCATGTAAATAAGATACTTGTTTTATTTTGAAATCACAAACAGACATTTATTTGTGTAGATATAAAAGGTACAACGAATTGCTGGCAAGGACAAATAATATCAAACACGTTTAGAAACAAACGCCTACTTACATACACTGTTACATCTATCTATCTATCTATCTATCTATCATCACGCCTTTTATCGCAAGAGGGGTAGGCAGAGACAATCGAATGCCATTTGTTACTTACCATCCTGACATACCTCTTTCGCTTCTTTTATATTAATGCTCGGCGATTGTGTGTACTATTTAACATTTCCTCAGGTCGTCTTCTGCCAGCATTATTCCTTTCACTTCAGCCATATAAACCTTTTAGTCAATCTTTCATCCTTCATTCTTTCAACGAGTCCAAACCAGCGTAAACTACTTTTCTTCATTTTAGTCACAACATCATCTTTCACTCCTCTTTATTCTCTAATGACAACGTTTCGGATGCTGTCAATACGCTTTATATCACACATTCTACGTAAAGACCGCATTTCCACTGCATTTATCTAACTTTCATGCTTCTTATTCCATACCCAAGTCTCGCTTCCATAAGTAAGTGATGGAACTAAAACAGCATTTATGTATATTAATTTTACTTTTAGTTGTAAGTTGTGTATTTCTGCATACATTGTTTAGTCCACCATTGATACAATATCCTTCTTATATAGGTATAAATTTTTTATTGGTCTTTCTCTATCGAATGACAGATTTAATGAAATGACAAAACTATTTTAATAAAAATGTTGTTCATATAATTGCTTAAAAATAATCTTTTGTTGAAACCAATCAAGTTCCTCAATTTAAATAAAAATATTTTGTAAGCAATAGCTCTCGTTCGTTTCCATCAATGGAAATATTCAAATTGATATTGTCCGACAAATTGTTGAATATATTAATATTTATTTGAGGAGCTTTTAATTTGGGACCTCGCCCAAATAAGGTTCAAGTATTTCATTATTTCTCTCGATATTGCTTAAATTACAATATTGAAATTGGGTATTTAAAATTTTTAAATTAAACATAACAGAATTAGGAATAAGATCAAAACAATGAATAAAAGATTCTTGTTTTACGGATTACCCTAGGCTTCGATTCTGTTATACTCGTATATCGAGATTAAACAAAGAGTAGGTACCATTCTATCACTTACTTATGGAAGCGAGACTTGGTTATGGAATAAGAATCATGAAAGTAAGATAAATGCAGTGGAAATGCGGTCTTCACGTAGAATGTGCGATATAAAGCATATTGACCGCATCCGGAACGATGTCATTAGAGAACAATGCGGAATGAAAGATGATGTTGTGACTAAAATGAAGAAAAGATGGTTTAAGCTGGTTTGGACACGTTTAAAGAATGAAGGATGAAAGATTGACTGAAAAGGTTTATATGGCTGAAGTGAATGGAAATGCTGGCAGAGGACGACCTAAGTGTACGTTTATTAAACATATAAAAATATATTGATCGATGGCAATATTAAAAGTACACACAATCACCGAGCATGTATAAAAGGTATAATGAATATAAAAGATGCGAAAGAGATTCGTCAGCATCGTAGAAAATGGCATTCGATTGTCTCTGCCTACCCCTCTTGGGATAAAAGGCGTGATGATAGATAGATAGGTACCAAACTATATTACACAACATACTATTCGATATATTCTATAGTGCTGTTGATAGAGCGATATAATTGAAGCTCGATCCAAAAATACTATGCATCAAATTTTTTTTGGAATAAATACTGTATTTTGGAGGGCACGCAAAGCCGCGCTTCTTCTGAAAATAGAATAGAATATTAAAAGAAGTCACAGCTCTAGGTCCATAAAATGCACCCACGGACTTGTCTTTGGCTAAGAGTTGACACTGTTACTTGTATCTCTGGCGACCCCGCAAGGTATAAAGACTGTGATGATGTGCGTATGTTTTGTTATGATTTATAATTTAAATAAATATTGTAAGAAAGGTTTGAGGTACCCTTTTCCGGCTTATTTAAGGTCAGTGTACTCACTGTTTGAAAAGGCAATGAAATATTTACGAATATGTTTGTACAAAAAATTCGCAACCAGCAGGTCAACGCTCGCAACGGATCCTGCGAAACCAGAATTGAACAGCTTATGCAATCACTTCCGATGCATTTTATTTAAAAGTGCTTTCTTTAAAATCTATACAAATATCTGGATTATATATTATACCTGCCTGTCTGAATAAATTTTCCTGCTCACTGTATTAGCGATAGGATGGCCATATCTAGATATGAAAGTTTGGATGTTAGGGTATAGTGAAAAACATATAATACTTCGCACCGTTAGTTCAAGTGATCTCCAACAGATGGCATCTTTTACAAAGTAAATATATTAATCTAATTTTAAATTTCTTTGTTTATTTTTCGTCATTAGAAGGAAAAATAATATTGGCGTATCAAACATTAACTTTGATATCAAACACAAATTTGATACCGGCAAAAACACCTTTGAGAAATAATATATATATACCTATAGAGATGACCTAGAGATTTTAAATAAAAAGATCGGTAATGTAGAAGAAAATTAATAAAATTACTTGAAACATTTGACTTTCAGAAGTTGTCATAAGGGTAGGTATATATATGTAGTACTCTATAGAGGCTTAGGTCACATCCACATGTGAAGTGTCCTACCGTATCATTAATTCGCCACGGTAACAATTTAAGAGCAGTGTTTTAGAAATAATTCACAATTTCGACTTTTTTAAAACTTCTTAAAAGTATATTTTTAATGAGGTCTTTAAAAGTTGAAGGTTTGATATTTAACCGAGGAATCAAGTGAGGAAGTTAGGAAGTGAATATATTTAATATATTATATTCTTTATATGATAATTAGCAACCTTACTTGGTAATTACAGCTGATGATGCAACTAATGATCATTACGTATTTAATGGCCAGACAACGATTTAAAATAAATACTTACTACCGTTGAATCTAACTTTAAGTAATTTGTATACGTTTTTTACACGTATTTTATGAATTGTTTGAAGATAATACAGTGGCCTTAACTATCTTTAACTGTGTATAATATTTCAATTGCTAACTCTATATAAAAACCTTAAATCAAATCTAAAGATTAAAATTAACTAAATAAACCAGGTCCGCGTGGAATAGTGGCAAGAATACTGGCTGCATTTCCCCGCTGAATCGCGATGCTGAGCCAGCCCTCTTGTCACCAGAAGAGATGATCAGTCGAGGGGATACATCTTTAATAACATTTTTGGCATTTGAACCCCACGGACCTAGAGTTTCTACACCAAACGGCACAAATTTGTAGTTTTCAATAATTGAACTATATTTGCGCCGTTTGTTAGACTCTGCGATTTCCGCCGCAGCTCCCGCTTTGATTGCTGTTTCCCTGAGATGAGACGGGGCTAATGTGTCCACGCACGTAGCATCCCATACAAGGGCCCGACCTCGCTCCCAGGGAATCAGAGTTATTCCATCGGGTCTCTTGCCGTCTTCCCGGATTATTCCCGTTGGCTCTAGGAGAGCAGGGACGTCTATTGACGCAAGAGCCCTTTTGATGGTATCATTGAGGGAGCTGTGGCGAGAAAGCCTGCCTGCACTTTTTATGCAGGAAAGTCCGTGAGTTCCAAATTGATCTACATCTTTTCCACACGGACATTTATGTTCGCAACATACTGGTGCTCCTAACCTTAGGCCTACACTAATTCTAAAAATTTCGTTATCCAAAAATGTACCGACGTTTCGAGATAGTAGAGCGTGTACCAAGTGGCCAGATTCCTTTTCTGATGAAGCCAGAAGCCGAGCGCGGTCGTGATCACTGATTAAATTTTGTGTCAAACGTTTGTGTGTTAGTTGTAATAATGGAGTGTCCCAAAGTTTTTGTTTATTTATTTCCTTCGGGACACCTTCGTTAGGACAACTTAATTCCCAGGCTTCTATAGCCTCAGAAACATAGCTCATTTCACTAAGTTTGGAATTTTTTAGAGAAAGTTCTTTAACACTGTGTACTGAGGATAAGAAGGCTGGTAGAGCAACACTAGAAATTTTTCTCACGCCGATGCCACCTAGTCTAATGGGTAATGTTGCTTGGGTCCAAGAATTTTCATTAAATGTCAAATTTAGATTTTTTTCCATAGTATCTTTTAGAATGGCATCTATTTGTTCGAGCGAGGCCGAAAACTTCTAAATTGGGCTGGCTCGTAGTATATACATCAATTTAGGAACGAAAAGGCAATATTTTAAAATAGTATATGCAATATGAGAATTTAGAATGCCCAATTTGGTACAATTATCTGCAAATAGTCTCATCTTATTATCCAATAAGGGTTGTATTCCTTCTTCTAAGAGAGGCGCACCAAGGAGGCAAAGTGATGCTTTATTTAAATATTTAATATTAGGTGCAATTTCATTAAATTTTTCTATGATGAAATTTACTTCATCATTAGTCAAGTTGTCCGAAACATATAATTCACACTTAGATAAATTTAGTTCTAGACCTATTTTGTGAAATTCTTGTTTAATGTAAATGAGGCCTTTCAGAACTGTATCAGCTTTGCCTCCTAAAGTTCCATCGTCTAGGTACCACACATTAAGTTTAGAATTTAGGGATGAGATGCACCTATGGATACCTAGACTAAATATGGCTGGTCCAAGCGGATCACCTTGCTGAACGCCTACGGCTGATTCTAAAGTATTATTGGCGTATAACAATTTAGAAGAACTGTAACATTGCCAAACATATGGATAAATTTCAGGAAGTTGTGCCTCTACTTCGTTTAGCAAAGCGGCCCTATCTAATGAATTAAAAGCATTCCGCACGTCCACTTTAAGCAGCACCTCAGCTTCTCCTGAAGAGATGAAACTTCGAGTAGCATGAACTGCTGCCTCACAACCTCCTCTGCTACCAAACCCAACTTGAATCGGTTGGAATTTTGATTGTAAAGTGGAGACTATGTGTCTACATGCTAATTTAGAGGCCAAACGTCGGAATGTGCTACCAATTGCTATTGGTCGAATTCCACCATCCTTTTTATTAAATGCACATAGTTTAGCACCATATAATATTGACAAGAAAGTTGTATCAACTGTGCCTGAAAACATGAGATTACATAAACTGGTAATGTCACTTAAGAGGGCTCTACCGGCGTCACATCCAAATGGAAAATATTTAACAAAAAAATCGGATATGACAGGATTTTATTTACATATTGTATAATAAAAAAAGTTTGGTATGCGGCAACAATGAGTGATTTTCAATGGATTTTTAAAAGTTATTAGAGGAATGTTTTTAACATAACGTAAATAAAATTACTCAAATTGCCAAAAGAAAAACAAGTCAGACTTGCGCAACGAGGGTTCCGTTTATTTGAATGTTTGAAACTTCGTATTCTTTTTCCGTAAGATTTATTTCATATTTCGAAAGCTCCTTTTTGGATATATAAAAAGTAATGCGGCTTAAATTAAAAAAATAAAATTAAATAGCTCTTCTTCAAAGACATTATTTCACTGCAAATAGATGAAGGTGAAGTTAGGTACGTCTATTATGTATGACAGACAAACGTTTTGGAAGGAAAATATATCATGTGAAGCTGACTGAATTTTTAAACTTTGGATCAATACGGCTTAACGCTACGGGAGTCATCCCTATTATATGATACCTACTTATCATTACGAAAAGCGAGACAGAGAAGGGACGTCAAATACCTACTAAAGTCACGGAAATGCAGCTACGAAAATAATTACAGAACTAACAAACACAAATATAACCACTCCCCAATTTCGCCAGAGTCGGCTAACATGGCGACCAAAATTGTGTTATCGGCTTCAATACATGTTAGTTACATGTTTGTACTACACTTATAATAGCGTCCTCTTGTGTATTGTCGATGTAGAGCTAGGGTTGCCACATTTTTGGACAAAATATTGCAATTTTATTTATTCTTCTTGACAGATTAATTTTATTATAAATAATGCCAGTATAATATAGTATTCTTTTCAGCAGCATATATCTATTTAATATAGAGACCGAAACACAGTAAAACTATATTGTACCCGCGGCTACACTTGCATGGATATAGAACAGAATAATGATCCACGTCTTGTTGTACGTAATCCCAAACACACAGCCAAATTGTATTATATTTGCTGTGTGACAACCCTACATGGGGCCGACGACCGATTGTTCACACGCCAGCCGAACAGAATTTTGACAGGGGAAATATACGATAATGTTTAGTGTATAAAACTGAACTTCTTGATTCTGTATTGCATTACAGTTATGAAAAATACAGTGTTTTTAAATCAAAGTTATTTGAATCTCGACCTCAAAATGACCGTAAAAGCTTTTAAACCTAACCTTTTCGAAAAATTACTACATACATTAGTTTTCATGAAATATTTTTGAAAAATTGTTTTTCAGACGTATTTCCAGATAAAAGAAAATTATCATGCTTTTATCAATCACTCAATAAAAGGGGTTTCAAACTGAAATTTTCTGGAACTGCTAATGAGATTCAAAAGCACTTAAATGATGCAAACATTTAAAATTGATATATTACATCAAACCTTTGATATAATTTCTGAGAATACGGTTTAATATTATTAATTCACAGAACTTTATTTGTTGAAAGCTTTAATTGTGATTAAAAGTCAATAAGTGATAGAGCAGTCTTAGGGTTCCATTTTATTTTAAACATCCTCTTTTCTCTATCTTCTTTCGTATGAAGTTAAAACGAGAGGTTTCCACAGGGAGGCAACATGGGGTGAGATAGGTAAGATGGGGTGTGTAGAAAGCGTCGAAATTGAAGACATTTAGATTCGAAGGAGCGTCACTCGCGTAAATAAAATGTAAGCGCTCTCCGCGACAGTAAATAATTGGGAGGTCTAGGGATCGACATCGCTGCTGATACACGTGACCTGAGGCGTAAACAGAGATTGATGCTCGAAACACATCTGATGCGCGGTTTATTAAAATTACAAGATATTTGCCAAATTTCCGAACACAAGGCGCGTGGGAAACTCATTAAAGTTATATGTAATTTGTGGAACGCTTTGATGGAGTTATCGTTTGCGGTGTTACAGTGTTTTTGTAATACTAGGAAGTTGGCCTAGTGTCGCTTTTGCCACATAATTTCTTAGGCTTTTTACAACTTCTTAAATAGATTTTATTAGAAACATTTATTTAGTTTGTCGAATCATTAAAAGTTGGAATAAAATACCCGCATCTTCCAACCTGTAATTCTTCAAGCGAAGCGTGAAAAAGCTTTTTATTTAGATTGGCTAATCAACGCTATTGGCAGATTGGATGGCCATATTGTCTGTAAAATATCTAATTGAATATATAAAGACACCTTTGAGGTGCTTGGGGTGGAAACGTTCTGAGACCGTGGGGAGTGGGGACTGAGAACCATCTTTTACATAAAGTATCAGAAAAATACTCATATTTCTTATTTCGGACCAAAAATAAAGTTGTCATGCATCGATGATTTCTAGTTATAACTTCGCCCGCTAAATATTACATTAAATATTTAAATAATTTTCAAATTACAAAAACCTGATACATACCTTACACAAATTACTATCAGATTGTAACTATGATCGCTGCAAATTTCATTCAGCAGTTTCGGAGCTTACTGTGGGCAAACCAGGACAACAAACAATGCATATCCCACGTAGGTATTGGTACTTATATTAATTTTGAAATCAAAGACTTCAATTTATTCTATTAATATGTTTACATATTCTAAAAATAATAAACTACATTCTGTTTTATATCAAGACAAAATAAACGCGTACTAAATATACTATCTACACAGTATCGCGTACAAATCAGAATTCCTAACTTGGTTTAACCTTCGATTTAAAGACTTTTTTACTTCTCGAACTTATTGTTTTATACCAACGCTGACGTAAAACCTGTTTACAATGTGCTAGCAACAATATTATGTAGGCATGTACAGTCCAACATAAAACATACTTTTTGGTCTTATGAAGTGGTGTCGTCTTTTATGACATACACGGAGGTATTAATCTCCCTCGTAGTTCTAACGGACCAATTAAAATAGCATCCTTTATTTTGGCAAGGTGAACGGGCTTTTTGTATTGGCCCAATTAATTGAGTCATAGATAAGCTCCCGAAGCGTACATTTTTACCCTCGCTGATCTTTAATTAATGGTTATATATTTTTAAAGGCTGTGGCATGACTTTAAAAAGGTAAATTAATATTTTGAGAAGAATTAATTAGAAAAAAGTACTAAAAATAGACGTACAATGTACATGTATGAAAAGATGTATGTATGTGAATGAAGCAAGAGAAGTGGCGCTCCATACTCTCTGTCTACCCCTTTGGGAAACAGACGTGAAGATATGTATGTAAGGAGAATTTGACCAGTTCAATTAGTGTCGCTATATGTTCAGCTGTTTCATGTGTTTAGTAGTTGTCGGAAGAAAGTATTGAATGTATTTTTTATCATTTTGGGAATAAAAACCTAATTTACTCTGACATGGGCTGATACGTGATATTAATATTAAAGGTTGGCCTGTTATTTATTTCTGCGTCACTACATGTTTGCGGCATATACAATCATAACATACAGTAACTTTAATTCAGGACAGCTGGTGAATAGGACAAGATGATTGCTGTGTCATTTGGTCACCCACATGTGATAATTTGATTATTTGATACTTTATCATCAGTGGGAAACTAAGTGGATTATTCCGCGAGTCGCTTTTGTGGTATTCCGTAATGAATTTGGAGTGGGCTATTGAAAATGTCATTTACTGGCAGAATTTGGTGCATATGAGTTACTGTTCCGAATACGAAATATGTATGTGTTAATAAAGTAGAATGGATTTATTTATACTTCGTTCGATTTGTCTCAAATCGATTTCCATCCCTTACATTTTCATGACGTAGTGTAGGTACTCAAAAGTTAGAAATAACTGACATATCTAATACAATATTGTCTGTCCGTTAGTCACAGCTTATTTTCTTCGAATCTATTGGACGAAAAATGTTAAAATTTCGTACATATGTAATGTTTGATGACCCAATCACGGACATATAGAATAAATAATCGAATTTCGATTTTGGCGGTAATTATAGGGGAAATATAAAAAAAATTGGTATAGCTTCACAAAAACCATCGGCTAAACTAGGGAAACTAGTACGCTGGGTACCCTGGAGCCGTAACACATTTTCGGGAGCCGTAAGGCAACCGATAAAGAAAGTGAAAAAAAAAATTTCAAGTGCATCACGTGACATATCAAATGAAAGGAACTATTATAAGAAATACTTTTTTTTATAATTTTAAAATGTATAGCTTAATTTATATTAAAGAAAATATACGCCCCGAAACTACTGAGTCAAAATAAAAAATAGGGAATCTTATAGTTTATAGGAAAACCTAAATAAAAATCTTGCCTGAGTTCTGACCGAAAACGCAACGGTACTGAACCCTGAGCGCGCGAGTTGTACTGGACACTTGGCCAACACTTTCTACGAATAATCTCTATTAGCTGGCTTTCATTTCTGTAAATATATTCAGCTTTTTTAAATATATACAAGAGCTGACCTGACTTGCCGACAAGTACCTTAGAGAAAATCTCGTATTGTTTGTTACCTAAATATGTAAAAATGTGAATTTGCTAATATGAACGTTGACCTGAACATAGTGTTATATCAATATTTGTCTTTTAAACATACGCTTCGATAGTGATAACGGCTTATTCATATAAGGTGCCTACGTTATTTTAGAATGTTTTATTGTTTTCTTCGCCAAAATGCAGTCTTTTAATTACTGTTTCATTACAATCAAAATTATTTTATATTACAAATAAATCGTATACACTAGAAAAATGCCAAGAGAGACGCTGTTTCGAAAAATTTAGTAGCATAGATAAATACGAGTAAAATAATCCGATATTTTAAATGTTATAACGTTAATAATAAATAATTTAATTCTCAATTACTAAGACAAAATCCATTATATTATACTGGACTATCTGAGATCAAAGAAAGAAAGTAATTGTGAGATGTAGGTAGAGTACAAATTTTGAGTGTCAGTGGGCCGCTTGGAGGTATGTAATCACTCATGTTTAACAAAGGCTTTAACGGTGCTTGACAAGAGAGGCTCCCACTTGTTAAGAGGCGAATTTGGTCCATACGCTCAAATGATTAATAACGTTATATGTACAGTACTATTATTGTCTATATTTAGACTTAAGAGCATCAATAGCGGTTAGAGTGTACCTACTTGATACTCGGGTCCCAAATTCAAACCTCTAGAATAAAAAGCCCGCCAAGTGCGAGTCGGACCCTTACACGAAGGATTTGGTCTGAACAAATAAGCCCGAGTCCGACTCACACTTGGCCGGATTTTATTATTTGTTGTTTTACTTAAGAGTATGCATTATAGTTATACTAGTTAGACGTTTGTATGTAGGTATTTATATTATTAAAATCGAGCAAAAAACGCCGATTAAAATACGTTTCTTATATGGAGACCCTCTTTTGGTGTTGCTACTAAGTCTTCTGAAAATAACCTACCCACCTCTATTTATTAAACTATTATAAAACTAAGTCCCCCACCGCGTCTGTCTGTCTGTGCCACGCCAAAACTACTGAACGGATTTAGATAGGTTGATTCAAGAGGCAAGTTTACGAGTATTAAACATGGGACCTATCACATTTAGGAATAGAGCATTAGCAGTATTATGAATCAAGTCTGGGAAAAAGTTAGCTCCACCGAGTTTTCATGGCGGATGCTATCTAATCCGTCAGAGATATATAACAAAATAATATAGATAAAATGATCTACAAAAAATTCCGCGGTAGCATATATCTATCTTTAATTCATAGGTAATTACTTTAATAAATTACGTATTGTTGGAGATATTCAAATGAAATTGTTGTAAATCGATAATTATTTTCCCGGGACAAAGCCGGGGGCGGGCTAGTTAGATTATAAATTACAACAAATATAAGACGTTTCAAAATTTCCCAAGAAAATTCTCTTTACCATTTTCTGTAATCGTATAGAGGATTTTCACTTAGCAAAAGTGCCTTTGGGTACCCGTATGTAATGTTCTTTAAAGAGATTTAAACACAATCAAATCTTACTTCGGTCGGGGTGTTCTATTTAAAAATTAAACTCGGCTAATGAGTCCCTAGTGCTACGGGCGCTACTGAAAGTTCCTTGAGGAGCTTTTAATGAAGTGAAGTCACAAAGTTTGGAGGCTTATAAACGTACCTACCCGCGCCATGCCGATACTTAATTAGCTTTTTAGGAGAATATCCGTGGAAAAGAGACTTTTAACTACCAGATAAAAAAGTTTTTTTTCAAAAGACAAGAATTTTTGTACTTGCTATATATTATCTTATAATAAAAACCGGCTAATGGCTCCGTACGCTCTATAGTAAGCACTAAGGTCAGACCAACTTTGACGCCCCTGTATGGCACAGAAACAAAACTTGGCCGGTTTATTAATAGTTATACTAGTTAGACGTTTGTTAGTATCGCCATTATTAAGATCGAGCAAAAAACGCCGAATAAAACACGTTGTTATAGCGGCTGTGAAAATTTCAAGTGTCTATCTATTACGGCTCAAAAGATACAGTCCTGTGACAGACGGACGGACGGATAGCGGAACTTTAGTAATAGGTTTCTCATTAGCACCCTTTGGGTGAAATCCTAAAAATGAAATGTTGGTTGGTTCACTTGAGAACGGCTGGGCCGATTTGGTAATTTTATAAAAATGATTGTAGTCCGCGTCAGGTTTTTAGGGAAAGAAAAAATTGGAAACGTTGCCCGGAAAATTTGGAAAATTCGGGAAAAACTGAAAGTGCTTTTCTCTATGGGATTTTTTTATGAACTCAAGACCATAAATAATATTTAATATGGGACCCACGGGCGAAGCCAGGGGGGAAATCTAGTTTAAAAAACATACGTACCCTATAAAAATCCTTCATAACATGGAAATAACACACTTATGCACCCAGTCTTGGTAAATGTATATATTTATATTTTCAATTTGCTGTTTGTTTCATTTCACATACAGAAATACCTTTACATATAATACAATAATCTGACTCTTTACATACCAACTTGTATATTCATATAAAGTTTCATATTCATATCTATATTTTTTTAGTACATCGACCTTTTTTACATCAAGGTTGAGAAAATGGTTATAGTCATTTTAATTTATAAGTACTATGAAATAAATAAAATGCGAGAAAATGTAATTAAAAGTCGCTTTAAAAAAGTAATTGATTTAAAGTTAGTGTCAAGGATTGCACTCACGAATAAATTTTCTATTATTTTGAAATGGATTTCTGTCCATATAAATTGAATTATTCAGAGATTTTTATTTGTCTAGTATTAGCAGAACTTTTTGGGAATTTTAAAATAAACTACTAAATTTTTTTTACGGTTTGTCTTTTGGCTCCCGAAAATCGTGTTATTAGCCCCAGGGTACCTAGCAGAAGACGAGTCGTCATGATTTAGCCGACAGAAAAGATGCCATGGCTATACTTTTGAGGTAGGTATATATGTGCTCTATTCGAGATTCCAACCCGGGACTTCCATTTATACTAACCACTAGGCTATACTAGTAACAATGTATGCAACCATAATATATTGTTGTTATTTTCTAGCAATGTGGTTTACAAGACAGTAAAAAATGATATTAACTTTAAACGTTCTACTAGTGTTTGTTTCTTTTATGAACTTCATAGCGCACGTAGGATGCAACTTTTTTTTTGTCAACGTAGTTTATGCCAAACTAGTTCTGAGGCTTCGTTCGCATGCAAATTGCATTTTCGAATTCTCTACGGATCGGAATCGGATCCTGGCTTTGATAAAATATAAATATAGATACATTACGTCTTTACATTTAATCAAAAAATCCAGTCCGTCGCAGCTAGACCACACTAATTTAGTTTTTGTTCTTGAGTGATTTGAGAGTGATTTGTACACCCTTGAAACACATAGGATGGCATTATATTAAACGTCTATAAATTTCTAATTTCACTCAATGGCGCACAGTGCAACGATAGCATTGATGATTGCAACGGACAATCTATGAGACCATGGACTCGTAAATTAGGTGTTACAAAAAAGTGATGGTCACATATCTATATATTTTTTATTTTATCAAGATATCCTGGCGAAAATTTACATTCCCAGCATCTAACACATTTGAGATTTGGTGGAATCAATCCCAATATTGCTAAATAATTGCACAGATATAAGATTGATGAATTTTTTGTAATATTTATGTAATAGAAGAGGGGTGACTCCTAACACAAGTAGTTTCATTACTTAAAAGGAAGCATCAGCACATATAATGTATCAGTTTTTTTATAAAGCTAATATAAATATGAAAAACCTATAGATAAGTATTAAAAATTAAAAATACTAACTCTAAAATTTATTGGATAACACTGAGAGTTCAGGACAGAAAATTCTAAATGTAGGTACTTGTTTCCGTATAGTGTCTTTGTAAGTGTAGAGTTTGATTATTGTGATAGCCTAGGTTTGATTCCTACTTTTGTATTTTCCTTCTTTCTTCACGGCCTTTATACCTTGCTGTGGCCAGAGAAACCAGTAACAGTGTCCACTTTTTGCCAGTTGTCCATATTGAACAGAACAGAGTTTAGTATTTCATTTCATACGAAGAGATTATTTCCTAAGCCCATTAATTGTAAGGGTACTTCATTGCTGAAAGTTTCAGAAAGAAACATTGAGCTGTTTTTGACAGACATACAGACATATACTGTATTTACATATCGTGTAAATGAAATCGCATTTTTTTGTGGTTATTGGTATTAATATTGAAATCATAGACAGACACTTCATTTTATTTATTTGTATAGATTCGTGTATCCAAACTAAATGTTAAAAGTTTGTATAACGATGATCACATTAATCACACTAGTTCACTAATTTCTATACAAAATATACACGAACCTGGTTTGTTGCTAAAATGGATGCATCGTCACACATTGAGATCATTTTACGAAACTTCTATTATTTTAATAAATATATAGCAGTATGTTCAGTATGTACGTACATGCCTGTTTACCAATGAAGTAGTACGCTGAGTGGATTTTGGAGAGACCACTTCCTTCAATACGTGTCTTCGTTTCATTTGTAAAAAAATAAATAAAGAATCTCCACGGGTTGCCCTACAGTTGCCGGCCCCAGGGTACCCAGTGGAATGCAAAGTCTTTCTCATTTAGCCAATGATTTTTTGAGGCTATACCTAACGAGTGGCCAGCTATGTTGAGGTATATAGGTGAAAAAGCCGCTTTGTCCGGTTTGGCGGATAATGAACATAGACTTTTTATTATAAAAACCCATCGGTATATGGTCTGATGTGGGGATCGAACCCGCGACTTCTTAGTTGTTACTTTTGTGTAGGTCTATCAAAATCCATTAGGTTCTTAATTCAAGAATCTTCATTTACCGGATATTTCCCGGAACTGTGGTACCTGACCCGGGTAGCCAGCGGAAGACAAGTCTTCAAAGTATCAGCCTAAAGAGGATGTACTATTTCTGTACTGGATGTATGTAGAATAGAGACATTGTATCCAAAAAATATTATTAACAGTATGTGGTAATAAGGTGTAGATAATATATGCCGTATAAAGCCTTACGTTATTATTAATATTTTTATTATTAAAATATATTATTAATTGTGTCAAATACTGTTTGCGATAATCGCGTGGCATGACGGTCAATAAAAATGTTGTAAAATTTTGTACCTATACTTAAAATAATGTATTTTTTTCTTGCTTTACGGGTTGCCTTACAGCTCCTGAAATCGTGTTACGGTTCCAGGGTACCCAGCGGTAGACAAAGTCTCCCTCGTTTAGCCGATGGTATTTTGTGAGGCTATACCTAACTAGTGGCCAGTTCTGTTGAGGAATATTTAGATGGAAAAGCCTCTAAATGTGATTTGTCGGATTATGTACAGTAGTTTTTAATTAAAAAAAAAACCCATATATAATATTTACTCTTATTAACTATCACCTAATCTAATGGGTCATAATAATTTATGTCCAATATAATAGCGTATTTTGATATTTAGTAGACTTCTCGATGTATTAGTACTAAAATGTATACGAGGTATTGCAAAAATATTGCATGTATATGTGATGCGTTAATTACAATCATAAAACAAAGTAGTTTTCTTGATAAATAATTTTATTATAAGTGATAGTTGTTGTATGGGAATGAACTGTTGCATTATTTTGTGTCCTTATTCTTTTGTTGATTGATTTTTTTTAACCTCAAAATAGACAAAGAAATTAGAAATTAAAATCTTATTTTTACATCAGGTTACAACTTTAAACGAAAATCTTATGGTATACTATGGTGGGATTATAAATCTATCTAGATAATTGTCATCTCTGGGAAAACTCTTTTTCAGGGCGGTTTGAGGAATTCTCGTTCTTCATACTGCTTCACACTTATTACATGGAGGAATTATTATATTATGTACATTATCCGACAAACCACACTTAGGCACTTCCATCTATCTATACCTTAACAGAAACTACTATTATATGTACCTAAAGGCAATCAGAACTGGCCACTCGTTAGGTATAGCCTCACAAAGCAAAAATTATAGCTGAAAGTACCCTGGGACCGATAACAATGTTTCGGGAGCCGTAAAGCAACCCGTGAAGATAAAAAAATTTAAAGGCTACAAAATTAAGGTTTTTGTTATTTGTTGATCGGACTATAACAGACTATAACATCGGTTAGTGAAATCGCGTTCTAGAGTAGGCCAGGCCAGGGTGATGTGCGTGGAAGTAGGCAGTACCTATATTTGTTGCTTAACCCTTCTAGTCGAAGGTACAATAGAATCCGTTGGAGCGTGGCCGAATTAATGAGATTCACAATACACGTAGGTACTTAGTCGCTAAATAGTCCGGTCAAAAAGGATTTTTTATGTTCTTGATACATTGCAGTTTGATAAAGTAGATGATGTGTATGTTGTCAAAAACATAAAATCCAGATCAAGCTCTCTATGAAAAATTATTGAAATTCAAACTCTACCTAAAGTTCTCTTTTGAACAGGATTTCATAATATTACATTAAAAATTTAAGTCCATGGTTTTTCATAAGTACAGAAAACTGGAGAACAATGAAACAATTTGATTTAATTTCAAAGAATGCAGGTGATTTTATCCGCACCCTAAACATTTAATACACGGATAAACATTAGAGTTGTATTTTTTACACTTGAATTATATTTTGATCCTCAAACTGCAAAGTATAAAATTGTTTCGTTGATCGGAGTAAACTGCCTACTTAAACCGCCTATATATCGCTCAAAAACATACGCAAATTGCTTTTTCAATGTGTTGTTATTATGTGTTTAAAATTATTGACCTGAGCCGGCTTTAACCAGTGTTTACGTTCAGTGTTCGATCATTTGTAAGCGCTCATTATGTACGCAAAAATTGTGTTAAATGGCTTAAATGTGTTGAAAAGAAAAATTACTAAAATTATCTTTAATTTTAGAGTCGGTAGATGACTTTTATAATAGTCAATTATTAATTGTATGTACAGATTATTAAAACTTTGGCCTTGAAACCAGAGGTCTCGGCTTCAAACCTCAATCTAGATAAAAAGTTAAGCACTAATTTTCAGAGGGCACATAAAGTATTGAAAATAATAGATAGATACATTTAACTTAGTTTTTGACATAAGACTAGTACCTACTTACTTATTAAATGTATTCTAGTGACAATTAACTACTTAGTTCTACTAGGTCGCGTAAAAACCATTTGCGTCAGTTTATTGAAAGTAATTGACGCGAAAAAAAGGTATACAAAAAGTTTTGAATGTAATTAATATCTTATAAGAAAAATGCTGATCATCTACAATTTTTGTTCTATAAATAAAGATAATTGTTGTAGATATTACGGGTACATAATTATATAAAATAGAACAATGAAGAAAAAAGTAACTTTAACTTATCCGAATAACTTTATTTTAACTTAAAACCTATCACTCGGTCCACGCTGCCGGCGGCTACAGAGCCTTCGTTCACAGCCACTGTACAATGTACATATAAATAATAAAATATCAACTAAGTCCTAGTAACCGCGTCGTCGGTACCTAGAGTAGTGAGGTACAGGCAGGTAAGGGTATCGGGCGGGTACCCACACGTTTTCCAGGTTGTAACCGCGTCGTCGCCGCACTTGAGCCGTCTCTTGCTTCCGTCGTGCCGGCTTCACTATATGAACGACATTCGATTCCAGAATTAATCCGTCTGCTGCCACCGCCTCGTCCGCTCTCAACTTGGTCACGAGTTTTCCTCTATTCTTCTGTTGTGTTAGTAGACCGTCGCTCAGCACGTAGCCTGCCAATTTTGGTACTTGGTTGTAATCAGTGGAGTCTATTTCTCTTTCGTAGCCGATTCGATCGCGCGGGGAGGCTGTTGCGCGTGCGACGAATACTAGCGCGGCAAGAGCGAAACACGCGTGCATCGTGCGGGATATTGTGAACGTTTGCGCGCCGCGCGCCCGCCTCTACCTTATATAGCTACCGGTGTTTGATACGACCCGTTCCAAATTTGAATGTGTATTAATTTTGATATAAAGTGCCATAGCCGCTCTTGAACTTGAAGTCCGTAGGGAGAGACGCGTTAACGGTCATAGTCATATAGTGGCCCTATAATTTGTTGCACTCTAGTGGTTACGATTGAACGCTCATGAACCTTGTTCCACTTGCATCACTGGTCTAGGTGCTGTTTTTAATAACGCGATTATAGAACCGTTCTTTACCGACACTTAATAATTATGATCTTTAAACGAGTTCAAAAGACACACTCCTCTGAAAATTATATGTTAATAATGCTTATCTGAAGTACGTGTTCTTATAGATAGATAGCATACAATACAGTGTTGGTATTCTCGCTTGTTGAGGTCGTGGGAGTCATCAAAAAGTATTCAAGTCAATTTTACCTCCTTTACGACTTTGATGGACATAAAGCAGATACGACAAGATCGTTGTAAGAAGAATATTTTTCCACACTTTTGAATTACTATCTACCCTCACGTTACAAGCTCCGAATGAGTTAATCGAAATTCGTTTGCTCGATTCGGAACCTATTCTGGACAAGCATCTATCTATCATCACGCCTTTTATCCCAAGATGGGTAGTCAGAGACAATCGAATGCCATTTGTTACGATCCTGACATAGCTCTTTCGCTCTTTTATATTCATCATACCTTTCATACATTCTCGGCGATTGTGTGTACTTTTAATATTTCCATCGATCAATATTTTTTTTATATGTTCAATAAAAGTAAATCTAGGTCGTCCTTTCACTTCAACCATATAAATCTTTTTAGTCAATCTTTCATCCTTCAGTCTTTCAACGTGTTCAAACCAGCGTAAACTACTTTTCTTCATTTTAGTCACAACATCATCGTTCAATTCCCATTCTTCTCTAATGACATCGTTCCGAATGCGGTCAATACGATTTATATCACACATTGTACGTAAAGACCGCATTTCCACTGCATTTATCTTTGCATTGGAACAGATAACTAAAAACTTAATTAATTTTGAAATGACAGTGACTTCAATTTTTAAAATACTTATTAGAGTACCTACTACGTTATAGATTGTCGAATATAGGTACTATAAGGTCATTAGCATGCATATTAATAATTTGGTACAAAAAATACCAATAATTTACCGTTATAAATACCACTAATTAAATATTAATATAACTGTACATAATTAGGTAAGTTTGAAATGAATAAAATTCTTAATTTGAAGAGCAACGAAAGGCTTGCCATCTGTCTTGTTTAATATAGACAAACAACCGCAAAAATAAAGGCCTTTAATATTTGTGACTTAAGCACCTGAAGAATTATTTGTGTAAATTAACGGCCTTAGTTATTATTAAACTACGAAGTTTTGTTACTAATTATAATGTAAAACATGAGTTTGCAAATGGCTTATGGCTTAACTGAAATAGAAATTAATTTTATAACTTTCATGAGTTATGTTGAAAATTGCTTCAGTGACTTTGGAGCGTTGCATTGCATCCGACTTGCATTCCGGACGTAGTTTTAGTGAAATGAACAAACAAGATTATATATAAATAGTTTGTGTGGTGCGAAGGTAAGCGGGTTTGATTTTGTTTGTCGATTTAATGTAAGTTTTTAAATCTATATGATGTGTATCATCATTGCACCTTATGTCTTCCAAAAACCGTAATATCTGCCCTCAAATGCAATCAGCAGTTAAATCAAAAAAAGAAAAACTAACCTTTCACTTATCAAATTATATAAAATCGTCGTGTCGCTGACTGACTGAAAATCAACGCTCAGCCTAAACCACTGAAGATTTAAATATGAATATAATATATATAGGTGCATTAAGAAAGGATTTTCGAAAATGAATCCTTAAGGGAGTGAAATGTGGTGTAAACGTTTGTATGGAAAATAGTATTAACTTGAAACTTGGTACCTACAAATACTTTTCAAAACATAATAAAACACTTGTTTTAGGATTTTTCAAAACAACCCTCAACAACGGGGTACAACGGGGTGTTGAAATTTGTATGGAGAAAAATGTTGTATTGGTCGGATATAATACTTCTGCTAGAGGACATAGGATGTGACCTAAAGATATTTTTTAGGGTGCAACGGAATGTTAAATTGTGTATTGGAAATATTTTCACGGGGTACGAGAAGATATCTATAGGTACCGAATTTACACATTCTCGAACTTTAACTCACGGGGCATTTACGGGGGCAAAAAATTAAATTAATAGAAATCTCTTTACGTATTTACATAAATTACGCCACTATTCCTAATACAACGCGTACTAAGTCGCGGGCAACTGCTACTAATATATAACGTATATATTATACGTACAGCTTGTTCTAAAAGACAAAAGGAGTCTTTGACATTTATTTTATCGTAAGTAGGTACATTTTGCCAATAAGCGCCTATACTGCCTATACTTAGAAAAATAAAGGTTACTTTTGGAAATGGAACATAATAAAAACGAAAGCGGCCTTTCTCCGAGTTTCTTCTATAGCATCGTTAACAAAATTTATGTTAATTGGTTTTCAATAATATTATATTGGATATCGACCTTTGTCGTCCAATTATTTTACACTAGCTTATGTCTGCGGCTCCTCCTGTCTGCATTACGGAACTTTGCGATGGCGCTAAATATTTTTAATATTTTTTAGCTTGCTGATGTCCCCGCAACAAATATATAGCGATGTTGAAAAGACTATCCACAACGATGCCTGCCCTCAAGCTTTACAAACTATTAAAATTAAATAGGCATTTAAATTTTGAGCAGTAACCAAATAGGCTCGAATATTTTATCGTTTAATTGAACTACCTTGATGAATAATTAACCGGCTGTTAAGTTCCTTAATGAAAATTAGGTGCTAGAACAATTTTAAATCTGTTCATTTATATTTAATATTCATGAAGTTTGTATATTAAAATATCGGAAAGCGGGTACTCTGGTTCCACCGGATATGAAATGAATCGAGGCCATCTTGGAATCACAGAACCATAATGTATAATGTACAAATATATTATCTTAATACGGAAACAAAAATAACCACTTATAACCTTAAGAGGTGCACTGGTAAGGTAATCAACACTGAACATGCAAAATTTGGATTATCTATAATACAAAAAAAAATGAAAATATATTTTTTATTGTATGACAAGCATATGACTCTACCACCACTGAGCTAAAGTGGCGAGTCTATGAGTGAAGGTAGCGAATGCGTACGAAAATATCATATTTATAAATTATACCAATTAAACTTACCCAGCTTTAAATCCAACTTCCAATTAGCATCTTATCCACTATTAACAACAAAGTAATTTTGTTTACAAACACCAGACATAAAGTGGTTTTAGTTACTTATACATTATTATTATTGGCTAAAATCGATTTATGTAGTTTTAATTGACTCCTCGTGCTTTGTAGGGCACATAAAGCACTTCTTTTAAAAAGAACAGATATTTACGTCTGTTACAGAAGTGACACATCTAGGTCCATTAAGTGCAGCATCAGGCTACCACTTTTTCTGTTCTGGCAATAAGTGGATGAAAACTGTATAGTCCAACTGTTTATAATAATATAACATTACAAGATTTAAACAATGCATTAACAAAAACAAAACTACTAATACACGTTGGTATAAGAAAATCTATCAAATAATAATAAATAGGTACTAAGGCGAAATTATTGGGAACAGGAAAATATCGTTCTACTTGAGATATACCTACAGAAGAACTGAAGTTTCCATCATTATTTATAACTAAAGGACATTTAACTTTGGAAATGTTTCAAGGGTCTCCTTCAACCTTATCTCTAGCCTCCCTTCTGATACAAAATCTTAGACCCTTTTAGTTGCGAACCTACGTCACTTTATAAACACTTTGCTCTTATATAACTTTCATTGAAATATATCTATTAAATACAAATAAATCAATGAACTGTTCTGGACGATTTATCCAAATTGATACAAAATTTCAGCTCTATTGGATTAAATCTAAATTTTTTTAAATGTGAACTCTTCATCGCCGGTCACGTAACGTATCCAAATCGTGTCAATATCATTAACTCATTCAACGCCATAGCTCCTAAAATTAAAATTCTAAATAAAAATTCCCTTCGCCTTCTAGGTGCGCCAATATTCCAAGAATCCATACAATCACTTTTAGACGATCATACAAAATATTTTCATACTTCATTAGAGCGATTACTTCAAATTAATATACATATAGCTATAACGATCATCCGATTTTGTTTGTTTGTCCCAAAATTCACATACATTTTAAGATGTAGTCCTTTATGGCAACATCATACATTACTGACATCAATAGACACTATCATAAAAAATACTCTTATAGAAATATTAAACTCTCCATTAAATGACAAAGCCTGGGCCCAAGCTTCACTCCCCATCCGTTTCGGTGGCTTGGTCATTAGAAAAATTTCACATGTCTCATTACCCGGCATTTTTATCCTCCATCCACAGCACGCACACCTTAATAAATAAAATTTTACATACGTCTTCTGACGGTTTTAAGGTGTCGTGTTTGGAGGAGGCAATAAATGCCTGGAAATTGGCCTGTCCAAATCAAAATTTACCTATAAATACAAATTTACAGAAGCAATGGGACGAGCCGCTCTGCAAAAATGTACAAATAATATTATTACAAGACGCAAGTACTAAGCACGAACGTGCTTGTCTCCTTGCTGTAACAGAACGGGAGTCAGGATACTGGCTTCAATCTATTCCAAATTCTAAAATTGGTACTCAATTAGATAACATTACTTTTCGTCTTTCTGTGTGCTTACGACTCGGTATCAAAATTAATGAACCCCATCAATGTCGCTGCGGTCAAAATGTCGATTCTCTGGGACATCACGGACTATCATGTACGAAAAGTGCTGGTAGAATACCACGCCACGCCAGTCTTAATGATGTCATCCGTAGGGCCCTTGCCACTGTCCACGTGACAGCTATATTAGAGCCGCCTGGTATGGCACGTGATGATGGAAAAAAGCCCGACGGTATGACACTCGTGCCCTGGACGCAGGGAAGACCGTTAGTGTGGGACGCTACCTGGGTCGATACATTGGCGGCTTCTCACGTCCAGGCTACATCTAATAATGCTGGCGCAGCAGCAACAACAGCTGAAAACCTCAAACGGCGTAAGCCTTGCACAAGATTACTTGTTTGCACCATTTGGGGTTGAAACCATGGGTCCGTGGGGCCTCGGAGCAAAGAAACTATATAAGGAACTATCATCTCGTCTAATCGACATTTCAGGTGACAATAGGGCTGGAGCATACCTTGGGCAACGATTAGCATAGCTATACAGCGAGGAAACGCTGCTAGCCTTCTTGGCACTTGACCGCAGGACAGTGATTTCGAGAAGGTTTTCTACTTATGAGTATGTATCACTACATATTCATAATTAGAGAGCCACTCATGTTTTTTTTTAATTTTTATTATATTTAAACTTTGTATGTAGATAGATATATATTATTTAATATTTCAATGATCTTCATATATTTCTAGCCGGCTTCGCACGGGTAGTAAAGATTTTTATGACAAATTTTCCGGGGGCATGTTATTCTCCGGCCCTCCAACTAAGTATCCCTGTGCAAAATTCACATCGATCCGTTTCAAAATTATGCTAGCTATATGCGCAAGAGCTTACAAACACAAAACACATTTTCAAGGGTAACCAGCGGTCTCCCATTTTTTTTGGGAAATAAAATTAGTAAAAAAAACTGGGAAGTGGATTTTGCTTCTTATTTACCTCCTGGGTAACAAAAATACGAATAAAATTGTCAAACAAGCTAGAGTAATTAATTATTTTAATCGTGTAGCAACAAGGAAGGCTTATATGAAATTAATTTAATATTTTAAATGAATTTAAGAGGTTGAAATGTAACCAAATTATATTAATTACTAAAGTGAACGGAAGTATGTAGTTTTAAGATTGTAAAATTGAGTTTGTCAAGTGTCGTTGAGGTACGGCTAACGGAGGCTATTGATGCCATTCCGTTTAATTTGGAATTTGATTAACAGTAACAGTAGTAGTATTCTCAAAATGTCATTGACGACTTCGTAGATGTGTTATTTATCGAGTTGCCCCTTAATTAGAACAGGTGGCATGACTTATATTGTGGCTCTACCAATGTTAATCGATGATTTGCCAATGTCAAGTATTATAGCCGATTAATCGGTAAGTATCTAAGATAATCCCGCCGACTATGTCTTATTAATCACAGACTAATCACAACTATCACAGCGCGGGCGGGATTAAACCGGATTCCCATCATATCACGATGGAACGCGTGCATCGGTCGCCATGACATGACGTAGAATCTCGTCAGACTTCTTACTGATGAATCATGATATTCACGGGTTACCTTACAGCTCCCGGTAACTGTTGCCGGCCCCAGGGCTGGGTACCCTTCAGTCGTACCTAATTATAACAAAAATTACTTTATTATCTACTACCTTTCCGCCTTGGCTTCGCCCGTGCAGACTTTTGGTAATGTGACATAATAATTTATCCCGAAGGATTTCAGGGATAAAAAGTAGCCTATGTCGCTCACCGGTCCACCAACTATACTTCGATCCATTTCTCTGTTTTGGAATGAAAGAAGGAAGTTAGGAGGATTAGTACCTGATTGACCGAGTGCGCTACATCATCATTATATCACAGACTAACCCATGACCTGGGTTTTGTACCTGCTATTTTTCTCTACTTAGTATTTGATACCGGAAGACCAAACTCTACCTTGAAGCTATCAATGTGATACAGAATACAACAACCTATACCCTAGAATTTACTTTATCAACGCCCCCATGGTATTTGATTTGTAAATGAGGCTCGAATTAATGGATCTCAATATTGACATTGACAATTATTATCGTTTCTAACAGCCCAGGGCTTAATTAAAACGTTTTTTCTCTAATTTTAGTTTTACTACAATGGAATTGTTTTTTAAAACAACACAAAATTTAATTCTCTAAAATTTCCTTTGCTATTTAATTTTGTCCATCAAAATGGTAATAGCTGATAAGTTAACCTACGACTTCAGATTTCTAAAGGATTTTGTATATTACAATAGAATATGGTGGTTTCTTTCTAAAACTATACTGAGAGCTCTTTAAGCATTTCAAACTCAAAATAGAACGAGATTTTTTTCAGGAATTTCTCTCTTTAATTTTTAAACCAGAAATTTTATTATTTATGAAGAAACAAATTTACTTTTGAAATATAGAGTTTTTTCTCTCTTCACGGATTGCCTTACAGCTCTCGAAACCGTTTTACAATTCCAGAGTACCCAGCGGAAGACCAAGTCTCCTTCTTTTAGCCGATGGTATTTGTGAGGCTATACCTAACGAGTGGCCAGTTCTGTTGAGGTAGGTATATTTAGATGAAAAAACCTATAAGTGTGGTTTGACGGATTATGTACTGCATAAGTTTTTAATAATAAAAAACCCATTGCTACATAATAGAGTTTCTGAGTAATAAACAAACTTTATTATCTACGAAAATTTTGTATAATGGACAACATTTCATTTTTTAAATCACCCATTTTTATTACTTTAATTAAAAATATATTAAAAAATAAGTTACACGTATTTTTATATTTTATTTTTGGTTGAGTTTTTATATTTTTAATTTAATTATGAATTTTTATAAATTCTGAGGACTTATAAACTAAAAACCTTAGCTAGGACTAAAATTAAGAAATATAAACTGTCACCCAAAGAAAGTGACTGATAGTGTCAGTCAAGCCACAGAGTATACGTTATAGAAATGCAAAGAGTATAATATACCGTGTTCCAAATAGGTGTTGCCGTAGCCGGAACTCAAATCGCCTACAACATTATTCATAATGTATATAATAATACTAGCTTTTGTCCGCGGTTTCACTCGTAAATATATTTCCTGTGATAGCCCATTCGAAACTAGCAAAACTTCCACAAAAATATTATATAAAAGAAGTATTTTTATAATTATATTTAAAGAATAATTATTAATTTAGCTTCAAATGGAATAAAAATGGGTAAAAGTAATAGAAGGCAACACTAACTAACAACTCTGACAACAGACATTAGTATTTTTAAATTAGAGGGTTAGCACAGATTAGGGCACCTATTAATCCTTATTTTTCAATATTTCAGTATTTTTAAAATAACTCGAAAATTAAAGGATATAAAAAATTTAAAAAATTAAAAATAAGCTTTCTAGCATGTAATCTCCAAACGGTTTTCGAATTTTGGTACCTTACGAAAAATGAAATGTTGTCCATTATCACGGAGGCAATCAATTAAATCATTTAAACATAGAGCTATAACGATTGCATTACCCTTGCCACAAATGCATCTTCATAAATATTCCGAAATGTACTAATCGATTGTAACTACCTACTTCATATTGAATATTCTATAAATTTGAAAATATGCATTAATATTTAATAGGTGCCAATAAAACCGCGAGCACATCTAATCATGTAATTAAATCATTTATTATTCTCTATTGTGATGGGAACGTGGCCATGGAACTGGTTTCCATCAAGTATTACCTATTGCAATTATATTTACCACAAAACATGACACACTATTCAAGACGAGCACGGTAACCGACTTATAGTAAACTACAGAGAAAACGTGGATTTGTTTGATAAAATATTGAAATGAAATCAATTTTGCAAAACACTGTTTTTATTTTCCTGTAATCTTTACAGGATCTTTTATTCATGATAACTTTTTAAATGTTCAATCCGTGAACATTCGAGATAAATCTTGTTGAACAACTGACATTGTAGATATTTATCTACCTATTTAGGTAGGTATGCATTGGGTAACAATATAGGTTAAATCTGTCGTAAAATACAGTTCTGAATGATGCGTAATTATTCACGCACAGAGTCGCAGGGAATTGCTAGTTTATTCTACGAAGCTAACATTTTGGTAATTGATTTACTTTCGAATTTGCTATATATAAATTAATAAATATGTATATAATGACACAGTTTCAAGGACATATGTAAGGTAAATAAGAAATCTTCCGGGTTTTTGTCTTGTTCCGTATTAAACATAGCATCATCTTTGGAATATTAATGGTCGCATCAATCATGGTACGAATAATTTTGGTATCGCCTATTGTGTACCTACTTAAAATTTATAAGACAATATGTAATAATTTACTCTACTACACGATTAGCCTTAGGCTCCCTTTTTCTTCTCAGTCGTAGTGCTCTTGACTAAGCCGTTGTGGTCAATCATGGTGGTCCACAGCGCGGCGCACCTTGTATTGACTGACCAATCTAACCATGGTTAACTTTCTTGGGAAGAATAGTGCAGTGGTTTCCCCTTGCCTTCTGCACCAGACATTTTGAGACTATTTAGATCTACACGCTTCCAGCCAGTCGCTAAAGCCTCGTTTGTTGTCTAGCAGAGGGTACCAAGCGTGCAGGTGAGGATGAGATTTGGGGTCGGATAGATCTTATTCCGTTCTCCCCTTACCCACCATTCCGTTCTCCCCCTTACCCCTAGGAGTCCTTAATCAGGCTAAAAAGGAGGCATCACGTTTCTAGGTGTTCTTTTGACCCCTCATGATAGCCTAAAAAGGCTAAAACTTTGGATTTTTTACAGCTTGCCTCACGGCTCTCGAAACCGCACCCAAGGTATTAACCTGCATCCCTGTAGGTATCATATATTTTTTGAGATGGGCCTGAATTTTCATAGGCTTCGTGTAAAGCTGACCTATTTTTAGGTAAAAACACAATTTTAGTGTATTTAACATAGGTTACAATACAACTGAGTCATTTGATTTTCATTCTCTTGTGGTGAGACGTGACATGAATTGTAAATTTTCATTTTCCTTTTAGGAGGGGATCGGCAATACGATACGAGTATGGGTGTAACATTTTGCAAGCGCCTGAATCCTGAACTATATAGAGATGTAAACCGATCAATACATCTAAAAACTTTTTGTATGGAGACCCTGACAATAATTTCCCAGTCCCTAATACTTTTTGATAATATAAAGTACTACGTTTACGCCCCTGGCTTTGCCCGTAGATATGTTCGAACAAAATGAAATATAACCTATATTACTCAGGGTATCGTAGCTTTCTATTCGTGAAATAATTTTTAGAATCGGTTCAGTAGTTTGAGAGATGACCCCCTACATAACAAAACTTTACCTATTTATAGACATGATTACTGTGTGAAATAATCCTTATTTTACACTACTTTATTAAATTCAGTATAGTTAGAGAGATGGAGACAGAAAGTGGTTGTACTCGTCTACAAGAATTTGTAGAGGGGGGCTCAGACTACACGAAAAAAAGGTTTTCTGTCGGCAAGTGTTTACAACCACTTTCTGTCTCCATCTCTCTACCTAGTAGTTTCGGAAAGTAAAACAGAGCTTTATTAATTGTATTTCGTGCCCTGGAAAAATTGGGACAGTCCCAGTTGTACAATCAATGGCACAGTTTGATTTTACTAGTGGTCTGGAGCGGAATTAAGTACAAGTTATACTATGAAGTAAACTTAATTCACCCATGTGAATTGACCTACGGAATTATTGTATGCTTCCAAACTTCTACGACCGGACTAATAAACAATTTACAGGAAATGTTATAGTTGGATATGTCGTCGGCCGATCGTAGAATTCGGCTAGTTCATGATATTGCCAAGATATCGTTAAATAATTAACGTTTGTCAATTTATCAGATCACGTGTGACCATATCATAATGTAGAGTGTTTGTGAAGGATTTTTATGTAAATTTTCGCTTTAAATTTTGTACGAATTCAACTAAAATTGTTGGGCATATCATGAAATACTCAATTCTACGATCGGTCCACAACAGATATGAAGTGATAATACAGATAACAGATATAAAGTTTATGGCATGTACGAGTAATATTCTTGTCGTGTCCTTGCTGCGGGCGGTCATTGCTTCCTGATCATCTCATTTGATGAGATAGCTTTGTTTGTATGCCATGTACAATATTGTTATTGTCATCTAAAAATATATGCTATAGTGCAATGGTTAGAGCTGAAACAGCAGGACCTGGGTAGGTACAATTCTCAATCGTGCAAAAAACTGAAAATATTTGAATTAGGGTGCGTCGGTGGCCGAGTGGTTAAGACGTCTGGTATTAACTAGGCAGACCCCGAGTTCGATCCCGGATCCCGGCCATGTACCAATGGGTTTTTTAATTAAAAACTTATGTACATAATCCGACAAACCACACTTAGAGGCTTTTCCATCTAAATATATCTCAACAGAACTAGCCGCTCGTTAGATATAGCCTCACAAATACCATCGGCTAAACGAGGGAGACTTGGTCTTCCGCTGGGTACCCTGGAACCGTAACACGGTTTCGGGAGCTGTAAGGCAACCCGTGAAGAAAGAAAAAAAAAAAAAAAAAAAAAAAAAAAAATATATCTCTATTTCAGAACAGAGTTGCCTGAATGAAAAAAGGAAACTCTATCTTCCACAGTTACTGGGATCGGGCCGTTAATACGATTCCGGAGAGCCATAGGGAACCCGTTATTAAAACAACATACGAAAAAAATAAAAATCAGGGATTTCTAGGAATTCATGAATATTATATGCAATTTTCAATGAGTTCAGATTGGCATCTAGATTGCCAATAGGAAACGGCAAGATGCTGTGAAAAAGATTTATTAGAGATAAATAACTTGTCGCGCAATTGATATGCATTATTCATAACCAATCTACCGAGTCTTTGTTCAACTGTGTATTATAATTTGAAGAACGTATATTTATACAATGCTAATTTACTTGTCAATTTAATGTTGCCTGCTATTGTTAAAATTATTATCTATTATATTATATTGTCTATTATATTTACTAGGAACAAATCTGGCAGACTACTGCCGAGGAAATATTCAGAGTGGATTATTAACTAATTTATATCTATAGACCAAATTTCATAATATTTACAGCAATATTAATAACATAAAATAAAGAATTTGAAATCAGAAATAAGTACATAAGTTTTGGTTTAAATTATGTCGTAGTTGGATTCAAATACAAATCAACAGTCTACTTATACATTAAAAAATAAACCATTAATTAAAACGCCAAGTTTTTGCTTTTATCATCCTCACTTAGCCGATGACAATTATAGCGATCACCCATCCATAATAAATTTGATTTATCTGTTGTTACAGTTGCCATGGGATTCCTCAGAAGAGTCGATGAACGCACCCCGAGAAATGCGCATTCAAGTGCAGAGAGTCATTGCCATCCCCGCTATGAATGGTATGCCACCAGCACAGGAAAATATGCCATTCCCGCAACCACAACATCGTGAACAGAATGAGGTAATTATTAAATATAAGTTCTTCTTGGAAAATTTTGGTGACGCAAAGTCGATGGTTGGGAAACTAATGAAAATGTCACTATTATATTTTATGAATTGCTTGCTAAACTTTCCTGCCTCCTTATTCAATGTACGAACGCTAGTATTATATTCTCTTGGAACGCCAAATCTTATAAGATTAGCCCATGCACTGGGCCGGTATCTCAGTGAATATTTTCTGTCCGGCCGCCGTATGATCGAGATTGAACACAGGCCACACATTAGCGATGTAAATCATACGATTTAGATCACATGCAATTCACTCACTCACACAGACATACAAGATTAGATTAAAAAAAGTGTCAAACATCCGTGTGTGTGACAGATCGTTTCGGCCATCGAAATCAACCACAAATACAACGTTTTGAAAACGTATGGCGAACCGTACGTTACAAGAATTGGACGAGTCTGTGGTCGATTTCGGCGGACCGTATGGCGGTGCGCCGGCGATTGGACGAATGAGTGCCCCTTTAGAGAGATTATAAAAAATTATATGAAAGCGCATACTCAGTCCATAAGAAGCTCAAATTATGCATTTTAACTACTTAAATAATAAAAATTGCAAAAACAGCAACCGGGCATAACCTCAAAAAACTTGCTGATCGACCAAAACCTTCGCACTTTTTTTCAGCTGACGCTAACTTCGCGTTCACGAAAGACGCTAATTTAAGACAAAATGACATTATTACGCTTCGTACAAGAAGTTTATATATCAAGAAGTTTGTATACAATAAGTATATAAACTTCTTGGTTTGGTCAGAGTGAAGGACTGTTTTGTTAGGTCACGTGGTTGTATTTCAGTCGGTCCCATACATTAAAAGTTATCTATTCTACATTCTATTCTATTCGTTTAATTGTACATTGTCTAAGTCCCCTGTACAGTAGTTTATCATGAACGCTTAGATATAATATATCGCTCATGTTCATGTTTCATAGTAACATCATAAATAAAAATCGTCTCTCTATTTACTTAAAAATAAGTCACGGCTTTTGCAACTGCCAGCAATTATTACCCTTCAGCCAGTTGACCACATTACACAGGCACATATATAACTTTCTAAACCATCGATAAACAGATAAATTAAATAATAATTTTGTTTCATTTCAGCAACCGGCAGTAGTTCATCAGTTTGTACCACAACCCGCCCCCACTCAGGAGTTAGAACAACCAAATGTAAGTTTATTTTACTGTCCTTCCCTCCAGCGCTTTCTGTTGGCGGTCTTGGGTTACCTTACAGCCCCCGATACCGTGTTACGGTTTCAGGATATCCAGCGGAAGACGAAGTTTGCCTCGTTTAGCCGATGGTAATTTTGTGCGGCTATACCTAACGAGTGGCCTATACCTGTTGAGGTATATTTAGATGGAAAAGCCTCTAAGTGTGATTTGTCGGATTATGTACATAAGTTTTAATTAAAAAACCCATTGGTACATGGCCGGGATTCTCCGGGATCGAATCCGTGGTCTTTCTTTGCAATCTATCTGAGCTACCAAATTTTATATAAATAAAAAATACTTCTCCATTATCACAATGTTTTCAACATAACTGAGGTTTTTGTGTCGTCAACAATCAAGGGTTTATTTGAGGTATACAATAATTTCTCCATCCATAAAACATGATATAATGGAGTTAAATAGTTATTGATATATGTTGGTACATATTTAAAGCTCAACTACTGAAACGAAAGAACTTAACTTTCATCAGGTTTGCTAGATTAATTAGAACATACTACGAAGAATAAGCAAATGATAAAGGTTAGACTAGACTGATTGACTTCACGTGAAAAGTTAACGAGCCATTCAAAAGTGAAGGAGATAGACACGTTGCAAACAATTAGTATCTAATTAATGTAATTGCAGATGCAGAAAATGGAAGGTGCACCAGTACAGATGGGTCTCCCTTGGGGTCTTACTCCTGAAGACTTGCACATGATCCACAGATCAGCCGAAGATGCAGTAGCCAACCATCAACGTGAACAACAAATTGACAATGACATGCAAGAGGTACAAATGGTACTATTTTTTGTTATGTTATATTTACGCTAAACATTGCTAATTTCCGAAGTGCCTTTACGGCTAAACTTTATGAGCCAAATTTAATAGTCTTCATTAAGATGTTACTTCATTAAATGGTTTACAAATTCTTCGTTCCCAGTAAAACATTTGGTCAGATTCATGATTTTTTTTATGATCCAAATAAAACGATAGGTTTAATAGTAGAGACAGGGGATATTTAAAATAATGTTTGATCAAAAGAGATCGAAGTTATGAACGAGCATTACCGACGAAAGACAAGTCTTTTAACCGATGGTATTTTTGAAGCCACCTTTTCAGTGTAAAATATTATTTTTTTCATTAAAGGTTAAGAATATTGTTAACTCACTAACTGCGGCTGCTGAGGCAGAAGCACAAGACGAGAGGCGCGGAGGCGAAGAATCTAGGATACCGATGCACGAAGATAATGCACGTATGCCCCGTACATTGCTCATTCCTCAAGACGCACCTATTGAGGAAAGGCCACACTGTAAGTATAATTTGAGTTAAGTAGCTACACGCCTTAATTAATTTGGGGAAGGCAAAAGATATTTTTAAAATTTGTTACGATCCTGGTATCTCCTTTTTCGCCTTATTCATCTTTTCGTGCGACGTGCATGCTTGACCACGTAAAATATACCAAGCAATATTCAACCTTATATTGTCCTGCATAAGCATCCGCCCACCGGAGGGCAAATAGTATTTTTTATCGAGGTTGATCCCTGCCTTAACCGTGCGATGGTTATAGGCCATATATAAGTATAACCAAAATGAGGCCTTAAAATTACTTTTAACATTACAAAGAAAATATTTTTTTATGCACCACAATATGGGCATCATATGAAAGGGCTCGTCGAGGATTCCGAAAATATATATTTGTTTTTTTGGGAAATAATAAATTAATACAATAATAATAAAAATAAAAACGTTTGAAATAAAAAAATATTAAATAAACCAAGAAACCCGACTGAAAGTGAAAAACAAGCCATTAAATCTAGAATGTTAAATTAAATGGTATTGCAGGCGGGACAAATAAAAAGCTACTACATAATACTTTTGTTCCAGAAATGAAACTAAAATCGCTATCAATCTATTGTAGTTGTTGGTTTGTTACATTTTATTTAAAATTATAGATTCTATACCTTGTTTTTTACTTTTCAGTTATTTATGCAGTCGGGTTTTTGTTTTATTTAATTATTTTCCTTTATCAAAAATATCACTGATTTGATTTTTTAATTTCTTGTGAGGCACCCTCGGACAGATTAACCTGTTCTACATCATTCGTAAATCTTTTGTCATCCATATTTTCCGCATGACCAAACTATTTAGGCATACTTTTCGCGATCTGATGTACTACATCTTCTGTTCCTTTATCACACTAATTCATAAAAATAATGATATTTCAAACTCCCTCACTCTCATTTTCCAATGATCGCATTTCAACTGCTTTGATGGTACTATGATTCCCTTTAGATATCAGCACTACATCATAAATGGACAGTTTAGCCTTTTTGGCTATAACAGCTCGTTCGGAAGAGGCATCCACACATTTTAATAAATATCATTTACATTGATAAAAAAGAACGAACCTTCCAAGTCCTTAAAAAATGCATTTTTATTTAACAAAAAATTTAGTAGGTACAGTACATACTTATTTATTTATTTACAGATGTACAGCCTCGTTCGGTGCGTAGCGTAGATGCCCTGTTGCACCGAGAGAAGAGAATGAAGCGTTGCGCTTGCGACTGTGCTTAAGCGATATTTCATCCAAGCTTCAGTCTAATTTCCGTCCATCCTTGTAAAGTATTATACTAATAAATTCTGTAATGACAGCGTACAAAATTTCATTTTTAATTAAATTGTTGACATTCTGCTTTTTCAATTGAAGTGTTTTATTACTTTTAATATTAATTGTAATGGTGGCTGGTTGTAGATATTGTTAATCTGTATTAATTATTAAAACTTTTTTTTCAATATTTGTTTTGTCATAATTCGTAACTTTGGCTCCAGTTATGTTTGTACGTATATTTTATATTAGATTAATGGTTTTAATGAAAGTGATAATATTAAAATACCTGCAGTGCAGTTATAAAGATCTTATAATTTATGTTATGTTAGAAAATATGTTTAAAGTTTTCCAGGAAAAGCAATCGTTACTACTTTGGGGTCAGCGATGTAAAAATAAGAAACTACATAATTATCTTTTAACTTAGTCGGAATTTAAAGCATTAATACATTATTGTTACAATACATTATTAGTGGTATTCTTTTTGTGATCAAATTAAAATTGTGATTCTGAATTAAATTCCATTTATTAAACACCTAATATTGTTTCATTTCTAAATGGCAACTACTAAAAGTTCGAAGGTATATATTCTATAGATACTTTTCACTATTCACTGTAGATATTGAGAAAAATATGACACTGAAACCAACAAACTCATGATAGCACGACATGTGACTCGCCATCCACTTGGTGGAAAGTGACAATGGGAGGTGACTATGTTGGCTTATCGATAACACATTGGTTATGCACGAGCCAAGGCAAAGGAACGGTGTTTGTTGTGTATAGATGTTCGATTAAAGCTAATCAAATGTTATAGACATTAAAATAAAGTCTTTCATTTGCTTATATAAACAGTGAGTAAAAAGTATCCTTCTTAGAAAAGGTTTATATTTGGAGAATTTTCCTTAGCTTGACTAAGCATAAGCATCGAATCCAGAACTTCCGTTTTCAAGTCCAATAAGAACTATTCTAACCATTTTTAACCGAACTTCAAAAGAAGGAGGAAGTAGATCAATTTTTTTTTGTTTTTTTTTTGATAGGGTATACTTTCCCATGGTCCCATGGTCATCAGGTCAGGATCTGATGATGGGATCCTGGATAAATCGAGAACTCTTCAAATTTTATAGGCACAGTTAAAGCGATTTGGCTATTTTTTTTATAGTGACTTAATTGTGCTTTTGGTTTTGAAGGCGGTTTTTTTCTTCATCATAATAATAAATTAAGTTCATTTCATATTCAAGTCATTGTGAAAATAAATACAGTTAATAATACAGTTCAGTGACTTCTCCCCGAATAAAATGATAAGGTAATATTGTAAACGGAAACTTATGTTAACGTTTCGTCAACTACAGTTTCAATGTAGTAAAATAAATAATTTGTTTTATTACGCAATACATTGGAACATATAACTTACACTTTAAAATGACTAGGAACTAAAACCGACAATGTATATGAAAGTTTTTTATCTAAAGCTCAACTTTATGCAAGACTTGTTACGTATCGTGGGCGGATGAATACGTGTTCTTCGAGTAGATATATCTAGAGGTTATTCACTGGATGTCATGCGTACACAGTCCCTTATTTGTGCGATTATTGATAAGTACTCCAAATAAACCAAAATCTATCTTTGTATCTATCTATCGTCACGCATTTTATCCCAGGAGGGGTAGGCAGAGACAATCGAATGCCATTTGTTACGATCCTGACATACCTCTTTCGCTTCTTTTATATCTATAATGCCTTTCATACATGTACTTTTAATATTTCCATCGATCAATACATTCTTTATATTTTCAATAAAAGTACACCTAGGTCGTCCTCTGCCAGCATTTCCTTTCACTTCAGCCATATAAACCTTTTTAAACAATCTTTCATCCTTCATTCTTTCAACGTGTCCAAACCAGCGTAAACTATTTTCTTCATTTTAGTCGCAACATCATCTTTCACTCCGCATTCTTCTCTTATGACATCGTTCCAGATGCGGTCAATACGTTTTATAATATAATTTATTTTTTTATAATTAATTTATAATATAAACCATAGGTAAATGATTTCTAATATCGTTTTGTATAATATAGGATTTATGATGACTAATTCAAACAATAACGATATTATCATAAATATAGTGTAATTGGTTTTATTTGAATAGTGTTGGATTTGAAACCGAAGGATCCTGGTTCAAATCGCACTCTAATAAAAAGTAAGCATCTAAAAATAATAATTCTTCCGAAAATAATAGATGTTTTAAAAAATTAACAAAACTTGCTATAGACATTGATACCAGTACCGCAAGGGAGAATGGTCGTGAAGGTGTCTTTTATAAGAAAGTACATACATAGAATCATTTTGTTGGGAAAAATTATAATAGGGCTTTATTTTAATCCACTTCGTTTGTGTTTGAATTCAATAACTTAAAACAAAGTAGATTTCGAGATAAGCTCGAATATACAGAACAGCGGTGGACAAAATATAGTACGTTTCGCTTTGAAGGACAACGGTTATGAGAGGGAAAACCCAATTCATGAAAAGGTAAAATACCTTTTTATGATACAAAGAAACTTGAAAAACTTTCCTACTTTTGCTTGGGCTTGATGCTTCAGACAAATATAAAATATTTTGTTTTTTATGCAATATAACAATTTATATATACAATTTTTTTTGTTGTTTATTTTTAGACACTGGTCAATCCAATCTTACAATATCAAAAATTGAACTACCTTAAAGCTTGTCACAGACGACGCAGATAATATAAGATATCTGCATATCTTACGTTATCGCTCTTCATGTAAATCTTTGGTAGTACACACACGACGCAGATAAAGATTTCTATGAAGAGCGATACAGATATCTTATATTATCTGCGTCGTCTGTGACAAGCTTTAGGTAGTTATTTTGACAATATATAAAATATTATACACGGCTAACATTTATTAATATTGCCATATTTAAACATCATAAATATGTACTGATTTGAAAATGTGGAAAACTGGATCCTGAAAATTTTAGTTTTTGTATATTTTGTATTTATAATAATGCATATAATAGTATAAATAACATCTTTCTAATTTCCACATTTTTTTAAATTTTTTTTATTCCTCATGGGTTACCTTACAGCTCCCGGGAACCGTTGTCGGCTCCAGGGTACCCAGTGGAAGACAAAGTCTTCCTCATTTAGCCAATGATTTTTATTTTCCTGTACGAAAGTGAATTTTGGATATGGCAGAAGAAGCATACTAGTAAATGCTGTTGAAATGAGATCATTAAGAAAGACGTGTAATATATCACTCGGAGAAATGATGATGTACGTGAAAAGTGTGGAGTGACTGGTAGTGTTGTATATAAAATTGAAAGAAGAATGCTGAGATGGACATGTTGAGCGAATGTGTGATAAAGGAATGACGAAGCCAATATATAAAGCTATAGTACCGATAAAACAAACAAGGAAAGGACGACCAAGGCGAACTTTCATTCGTAGTACTATAAATAGACGTGCGTGTATGAAACGATGTATGGATGAAGCAAGAGGGTATGCAAAAATCGTGAGAAGTGGCGCTACATACTTTCAGTCTACTCCTTTGGAAACAGGCGTGGAGGTATGTATTTACAAGCAAATAACATCTATAGTTTTAGATACAATATCACTTTGTACCACTAAAAGTTGTACCTACTACAATACAAAAATCAACAATATTCAAACAAACAAATGCTTTCAATGTAAATTATTCACACTAGGACAAATTTAAAAAGAAGTAAGAGTTTATTTACGGTGCAAAGGTGAACGAGACATGAATACACGCTCGCAATATCTACCCTTTGTATCTACTGAAGCTAGAATACACAATTTGAGGTGAAAGAGTCGGCCTCCCTTAATATCGTCATTCACTGCTAAGAAAATCCGATTACAGCGAAGATATGGGGCATCTCAGCATAATATACTTTATTTTATGGATACGTAATATAATCACGACATACAAAATTCTGAATAATGTACTGTCAGCATGAAAATTATGAAAATATATGTTTCAGTTTTCTGTTGGGTTATTACTAAATTGTAGGTTGAATTGTTGAGGTTTTCCATACAAACTTTAATCCTCTTTTCAGCTAGCCTTATAGGTATTACCCCACCATATCTTTTGGGTCTGATTAGATTTTCACAGACAGGAAATTCTATACATATGGGGAAATTCTCTATATTTTTCCTCGCATGACTTTTTTAACTGACTTCAAAAATAAACGAGGAGGTTTTCAATTCGGTTGTTTTCCTCACTCCGTCATTTAGACAATACTTTTTTATTTGAAAGGATATAGGTACTTCCAGATTGGTTCCATTTTTGTTTTGGTGAAAAAAGGTTCAGAAATTTTGAAAAAACGGCAATTTTTCTTATAACTCGATGGAAATATATTATATATATGATGTTATTAATAGCAAAATCACTTACAAGGGTAAAATAAATTAACTTTTTTAAAAGATACCGACTCTAACATCACAGAAAACCAAGAACTAATTATATATTTCGTTTCGCCGTTGAATTTGAAGACGGTTGGTGCCAAATTAGAAATTACCTAGCTCTAAATTTCACTAACCTAGATAATTACAAACATAGATAACATTGAACAGATCTTCTTTAGAATCTATTTTAATTTTGTAACCAAAAGATACATTTTTTCCAACCATTATAAATAAAAGATCTGAATAAATATTAACGATTATTTTTCAGTTAGAGGTTACCTACCAATACCAACAAACGATTCCTTGATTCAAAGCCATAAGGTTGATACTGTACCTACCTGATTTTTAATAATCCTCACTTATAACAATCAGTTCTACTATGTGAGACTGTTTAATGTCTTGGTTAATTTTGTTATCAATATCTCAAAGAAATACTCATTCATTATTGTGCTATTCCAAAATGAGTAATTAAGAGATGAAGTGAACTGCGGTCGGTGCTTGCCTACTCATTTCTGTAATCAATCGATAATCACTAACAGCGCCCACCGATGCGAACATTTATGTGTTCGGAGTACGGACTTGACACATTCAATATTTCCTACGTAATTGGGCCAAAACAATATTTGAAGATTTTCTTTCTACCCTTTTTTAAATCCATTATGTTCCAGTTTTTTTTCTGCACGGATTGCCTTACAGCTGCTCCAAAACCGGGTTCCAGGGTACCCAGCGGAAGACCAAGTCTCTCTCGTTTAGACGATGGTATAGTGGCCTAACGAGTAGCCCAGTTCTGTTGATGTATATTCGATCTCGGATCCCGGCCATGTAGCAATGGGTTTTTTTTATTAAAAACTTATTGTGTACATAATCAGACAAACCACAATTACTGGGTTTTCCATCTGAATATATGTTGCGATTAGTAACAAACAACAAAACATACAAACTTTAAATTTTACATCTACTACTTTTTAAGGACATAATTTCTTTTATCATAGACGTCCTTTCATTCCACTATCACCATATACAAAACAAAAACGACATTGATAATTTTAGAAATCTTTAGAAATATTTTTCATGTCATTAATTTAATTCCAACTGAAACGTGAATATGTAAGAAGAATATTTTAGGTACCTTTAGGCACACGCTTTATGGAGCTATATTTATATTTAAAGCGGATTATAAGAGATATTTCTATAATAAGTCCTTTGTGACAAAACACTTTGTACCTCGAATATAGAATTATATTACACGTATATAAAATAATAACTTGTTCAAAGAAAATATTACCTGCCTTTTTTCTCCATCTAGATACAATTAGTGTGGAATCCTTGAAAGTCTACAATTCCTGGCTTCGGCCTTGTCTACAACCTTGTCTTTTAAAAGAACAACATACGAGAAGATTGCTAATTTGACGTAATTAATTGTGATGGGACTTCTTATATATGAGATTCAAGCCTTGGTCCTTATCCTGTCTTAATTACATGATGTATGCGTCCATTCAAAATCGAAATTCAGGGTTGAAATTATTGTTTCTTCGCGGGTTGCCTTACAGCTCCCGAAATCGTGTTATCGGTTCCAGGGTACCCAGCGGAAGTCTTTTAGCCAATGGTATTTGTGAGGCTATATTTGCAAAGTAAGTAAAGCAAAAAAATGCATAGGCAGTCATGGGGACGGCCGACAGAAGTGAAACGATTTAACTATGAATAACAGTGGTTTTTAATTTATAAGTAACTAGCGGACCCGGCAGACGTTGTCCTGCCCAAACGTTGGCTTGCCTGCACTACTCCTACCCCTACCCTACCCTACCCCTACACCTACCCCTACTCCTACCCCTACTCCTACTCCTACTCCTACTCCTACTCCTACTCCTACTCCTACTCCTACTCCTACTCCTACTCCTACTCCTACTCCTACTCCTACTCCTACCCCTACCCCTACCCCTACTCCTACTCCTACTCCTACTCCTACCTCTACCCCTACCCCTACCCCTACCCCTTACCCTACCCCTACCCCTACCCCTACCCCTACCCCTACCCCTACCCCTACCCCTACCCCTACCCCTACCCCTACCCCTATATCTACTCCTACCCCTACCACTACTCCTACCACTACCCCTACCACTACCCCTACCACTACTCCTACCCTACTCCTACCTCTACTCCTACTCCTACCCCTACCACTACCACTAACATTTTCCAACTTTTTTTTTCTTCTAAACCACCCCTGTGTTGTAACGAACAAAACAAAAAAGAATCAGCCAAATCGGTTCAGCCGTTCTCGAGTTTTAGCGAGACAAACAAACAGCAATTCATTTTTATATATATAGAAGATAGAAGATGTATAATAACGTCATCTAAGATTGCTAGTATCTACCTATATTACTTACATATAGAGGTATTTGAGTGAAATATGTTTGGCATGCCATCCAAAGGGTTTCACAATAATTAATATGTGATAGGTTGGGGTCAAGCGGTTGCTATACAATATTTCCAGTTATATTGCTTAGACTCTACAGATAATGAAAATTCCATCAAGCATCTGTGGTTTATTATACTCTGGAACGATGTATGATTCACTTGATAGGACTTTTCGCTATGGTGTTGGCCACAGCTTTAGTATAGAAGATCTGTGGTGTTGGCTAACTAGGTAACCTGTATTTATAAGCTAAAAGTAGCTGAATCAGAGCTGTTCTCGTTCTTAAGGGCCGTTGGTCGAGGTCAACTTATAACTGTAAAAATATGGCAAATCTTAGTTAATCCTGGAAAGGTGAGTTTATTTATACAACATTTCCTGAGAGCAACGGTCCTTAATCAAGAAAGATCAGACGCGTAAATACAATTTTATTACAACTAAATAAATAAGTACAGAGTTTACGTGTAGAAATGATGTCTTTGTTTCGAGGTCAACAGTTATTTTACGACATACCTATCATAATCATAGTCAGAGGCTGGAGATGGACAAGTTAACAACATTTTTACAGCGCCGTGTTTATGACATGAGAACACTTCATAACATTCAATATTCCTGTTTACCGCTCTCGCTTAATAAAACTTGGCATATCGATGTCGGACTAAGCCCGTGTTACTTTTATTACTTTAGTTGTTGTCGTCAAAATGCACTTTATTTATTATTTAAAGGACAGTGAATTGTGTCGAGGTCGAATGTGATCGATAATTGAGATCTCTATAATATTTCATTCCAAATCACTCAATATTAACCACTCCAAGAAAATAAATAATATTTTTAATATAGTTTATAACTGAAAAAAATGTTTATTTATTTGTTTAATAAATATTTCTTTTTTTTAATATAAATGAAAAATCTTCCGGTCACGTGACCGCAAACGGTAAGTGACGTCATTTTCCATCTAAATTAACCACAGACTACTTACTATATAATAATAACTGTCTGTCAATCTGTCACTGACTAAGTTGTTTTCTGTGTATTTTATCTAATCTGTGACCATCATTTTGTTGGTTTCCGAGATATGATGTCATCAGCGTATGAAATTACAAGTATAATATTATTTTATTAGTAGGTACTAAGCTGTGCCTTGCGATTGCACCCGAGTAAAATAATAGTTATTGCTCCGTTCCTTTGGGACATAGCGTCCTCCTCAAGAATTGGGCTATCAAATGCAAAAAAAATATTTTAGAAATCCGATCGGTAGGTAGTTCCAGAGATTAGCGCGTTTAAACAAACAAACAAACAAACTGTTAGTGTACAGCTATAATTTTAAAGTATTTCCAAAAAAATGTCCACACCCCTGTATTATGTATTAGTATTATGCTGCGTTTAATGGACGGAGTGCATGATGACAACTAGTAAAAGCAAGAATCTGCCGTAAGAATTAGCACAAAAGATTGCTGAGTGACAAAATATACGTGGAGTCACGTGGAGTGATGGTTATAGAATGAATAAAACATTAAGACTTGGGACTATCCGGTCTATTAATAATATAATATACTTTTGCATGAAATTTTTGGCACTATCCGTGCGAATGAATTGTCTTTACTAAAAGTTAGGGTTTGTTAAAGTAAACAGGGCTTTAGTTTAGTTTAGGTTAAAAGCAATTTGTATAACAAAATGAAAATAAATTGTTACTTATATTTAAGTTAGACAGGTAATTAATTTCGTGATTCAGGCAGATCTTTCATAAAAGGATTTCAGAGATTTGTGCTAAAAGGATACCAAATTTTAGAGCCTTTTCCCGTTGTTTACCACAAATTGTTACCTTAATGAGATTACCTTGACATATTTTTACCCTTCCTAGAACTTGATTTGAAATATCTCGGAATTTTCAGCGAGAGAATTTCCCTTCTGTGTGATAACCATAATTAATATTGCCACAAAATCTTACTAATATTATAAAGTTAGGCATCGATCGCAAGATTTATAAATTATCAAAATCATTATTTAATTTCAAAGCCAGACGGACAAACAGTAAAAAAAAAAAAACATCTAGCCAGACGGACAAACAGTAAAAACCGAGTGAATAAGTTCATATAGATGTGAACACTGCAACGGAGTTGAACACATTTATATGCTATTTGATTAGATAGAAGAGGGGTGCCGCATACTTTTCCATGCGAGCACAAACTAGTAATCAATAACGTTTAGTAACGAAAAACGTTTGAATTGTAAAGACAATCTAGTCAGTCAATTTAGACATTTTGCCAACGCAAAAGATACAATATCCTAGAATACGTAGATATTTGTTATAATAAGATGACTGAACTATAATGTAGGTTGTTATTCTTGTACTAAATTGCTTAGCTTTGTTCTGACTCCCTGTGGCTTCCTCAATCCATTTGATCGTTGGGGTTTCATTTTCTTTCTCGGTATTTTTTCATTATTATAATTGAGGTTAAGTGTTTGATATCGTTTGGACTATCTGCGTAAGATAATTTAAATGACTTTTCTGTTGATCTACTTTTCCAAGGAAAACAACTTTTATATGAAATATTTTTTTAAATAGTTTGATTATTTTGTTTCACTTAATTTTTTTCTTTTTCTACAAACACGGTGGTATGAAAATAGGTGTACAAAACCGACCATCCAAATTAAAGCTCAGAATAAAAAACCATGAGTAAACTAGCAAAGCGGTATTAAAATAATATTAAATAATTTGTTATAAATTTGGTAACTGTTTCTTACGCATTTAAAAAAAACTACTTATACAAATAAATTAAGTTAAAATGTCTGTTTTATCTAAAGGTATCGTACGGTCGCCGTACGGTCCACCGAAACCGACCACAGACTCGTCTAAATCTCGTCAAATTCAACGGTCCGCCTAGCGATGCCGAAGCAACGTGTGGCCTACTTGAGAATTGTTGTCTGGATATTTGTCAAGAATAAGTTTCGAAAACACTCTTTTGCAACATTCTACTTTTCGTATCATAGAGTTTTGAAGATAATAATTAATTTACATATTTTATTTATATATTTATGTGACGTGCGAAGTCGGGGCTTATCGCTAGTGGTAAATATAATATTCAATATTTGAGTTATTCAAGCTGGGACATGTTACTTGCTTAGCTTAGTCTTGACTTTGTAAGTTCACATTGAGCCGACCTACGTTGTCCGACAACAATCTAGAAGTAAAAAGTTTATTGTTCTTTTACAAATGTTTATTGTGCGTGGACGAAACTTACGATTTCGTGTGTATTATAAAGTGAAATATTAAACTAATTTATATTTATGGATGCGTAAAAATGGTGTCTGTTTCAGACTTTAGAAGTGTACCTACGTTATAAATATTTTTTATTTTAGCAAATTACGATACGAAACTAGTAATAGCTAGGATTAACTTAAGTAGGCCACACATTGGTCTGTCGCCGTATGATCGTTCGTTACAAGAATTGGACGAGTCTGTGGTCGATTTCGGTGGACCGTACGGCGGCGCGCCGGTGATTGGACGAATGGGTGGGCACCTTTAGGGTCAGCGCAGACCATTACAATAATTGAAACTCAATTTTGTACACTTTTATACTCTTTTGACTGTCAACGAAATCGGAGTTTCGTAAACCTAGTTGTGATATAGGAATTATTTTTAATTGTACGATAAATTATGCACCACTTACGTGACGCACTACGCACATTCAATGCAGAACGCAAATGTAGCAACAAAACGTAGATATAGATGTGCACGTTTCACGTTCAATATTATGCAAAAATTAAAATAAAATTTAAACTAAAATTAAAAACTGGGTAAAAAAGTCAATTTTTTTTTGTTAAATTTTGTCATTTATTAATTTATAATATTATATACATATTATGCATCTATCATATTGGTTTTAATATCTATATTTATATTTTTTGATAATTTAGATTTTCATAACACTCAAAGTTTACTAGGTTCGATCTCTGGACTTTGATAACAGACAATATTTATTTTTTAGTATTCTACTATTTCCATACTATAAATTGAATTGCATTTAGAAAATTCATTATGAGAGCGAAATGCTACTGTGCATTTAATTAAGAATTCAATTATTGTTTAGGTGAAACAGAAAAGCGCAGCTCACATCTTTGAATAAACGATAATTGGTTTTATAATGAAACTGATTTTAAAGGAAGCTGTTTAAAGATATATGGTCTATCTGTATCTATACTAATAATTAGCTGGAGATAATAAAAATAACTACCAGTCGGATTTGAAAGATTTTTGCATTTGATAGCCTTGAGGAAGGTTATATAACACCACGATACGACCCAAAGGAACTGAGCAGTAACCATGAACGCGGATGCAACCGTAAGGCATAACTAGTTTATACTTAAATTATAAAGAGGAAAGATTTGTATTTTTGTATGTTTGTATATTTGTTACGAATAAACTCAAAAACTACTGGACGGATTTTGATCATTCTTTCACCATTGGAATGCTACATTATCCCTGAGTAACATAGGCTATATACCATCACGGCATGACAAAAGCTATGTATGAAGTGTATGTTTGCCAACATTCTGAAATAGTTACGTACGAAGTCGTGGGAAACAGTTAGTACCTAACTAATATATCTAAGATACTGCGTCGGTATATTTTTGTTGAAATTACTGAATATCCTTTCCTATCAAGCTACGTCATTATTGGTAAGCTACTACGACGATGATGATGATGACGGAGTGAAAGATAATGTTGTGACTAAAATTAAGAAAATAATGAAGGATGAAAGATTGACTATAAAGGTTTATATGGCTGAAGTGAAAGGAAATGCTGGCAGAGGACGACTTAGGTGTACTTTTACTGAACAAATAAAAAATGTATTGATCGATGGAAATATTAAAAGTACACACAATCGCCGAGCATGTATAAAAGGTATGATGAATATTTAAGAAGCGAAAGAGGTATGTCATGATTGTAACAGATAGCATTCAATCTGCCTACCCCTCTTGGGATAGATAGATAGATGAAAGGCCGGAAAGTAATTTTCATCTCGAAAATCCTTCGAAATAAATTATTATGTCACATTTAAAAAAAAACAGGTTTCAGTCTCAATAGTATTTGTAATGAAAGGCTGACCAAAATAAATTTATAACTGCTGTGACAATACGCAGGTATATTTTTTAATAGGTCAAGACGCAGTACTAAAATTAGACGCACATGTATGATACACTGCGTGGATGTAGATGAAGCAGTCTGGAAAATATCGTGAGCCTGGTTTATAGGTTATGAAAATCTTCGTTTTTGTGACTTTATTAACATACCTACAATCTGCTTTAGAGTACTGCGCCAGATAAATAATTTCTAATGTATCTATCTATCTATCTATCTATCTATCTATCATCACGCCTTTCATCCCAAGAGGGGTAGGCAGAGACAATCGAATGCCATTTGTTACGATCCTGACATATCTCTTTTGCTTCTTTTATATTCATCATACCTTTCATACATGCTCGGCGATTGTGTGTACTTTTAATATTTCCATGGATCAACATATTTTTTATATGTTCAATAAAAGTACATCTAGGTCGTCCTCTGCCAGCATTTTTTTTTTATTTTTTTTTTTGTTTTTTTTTTTGTATTATTTTAATGTAATTAGATGTAAAAAAAAACTTTTACCGTTTTCTTCTTTATAATATATACTAACAGTGCGGCATTAGTTCAAGTTATCTTCAACAGATGGCGTCTTTTACAAAATACATAAATTAGTCTACTTTTAAAAGAAACATTTAATTTTGATTTGTTTTATTATTTTTCGTGATTAGAAGGGAAAATAATATTCAAAATGGCGTATCAAACACAATAATATATAGCGATAATTCTTCTGTACTTACGATTGTGGACGATTTTGATGTAATTTTTTGTGTGTTTGAGTGGATCCCTGGATGTTTTAGATTCAGAATTGGACTCGGTAGGTGGCCCTGCAATTTAGGAAATGTTTTTTCATTTCATTATACTCGAAAATAACCAACGGCGAAGCCGGTGGCGGAAAGCTAATTTAATATAAAATGATTCGCTTACATGACTACATAATTTCAGTTTCAAAGCTTACTTGGTACAGCGACTTCATCACACTTTTATTAAATCTCGATTTAATTTTAGAATAATCAATTTAGCACGCTCCGTCCGACTTACATTAATGTCACAATCACAGATATAAAGAGTCACAACTACCCTTTATTCCGTTCTTACTTCAACACATTTTCCTCATTTTCTCTACAGTGTTTCCATCCTCCTCAACCCTACTTGCTTAGAAATAAGTTATATTTTTTACAATACAATCATTATATAAATTAACTATATTGATAAATAAATACAAATTTACATACAAATAGATTGGTTGGCGACACCAAGAGAGAAGTGGCGCCCCATTCTTTCTGCCTTCCAGAACAACAAGAGTGAAGGTATGTATAAGTAGTTAAATTGTAACATTTTTAACCGACTTAAAAAAAAGGAGGAGGTTCTCTATTCTTCGGAATATTAAAAAAAAAATATTTCCCGATTACTTGAAGACTCCTGGACCGACTTGGATTTTTTTTTGTTTGAAAAGGTATACTTTCCAGGTGGTCCAATGGTCATGTCAGGATCTGATGATGCAATGGGATCTTGTAGAAATCAGAACTCTTAAAATTTTATAGGCACACTTGAAGCGATTTAGGTATTTTTTTTATAGTGACTTGTGCATTTGCTTTCGGAAAGCACATTTTTCAGTGCATACCTATTTTTTTAATATAAAGGCATGTGTTCCAATCTTGTAATTGGTTTTGTTGATATTTATCTTCAAGCTTTATTTGAGGTTTGGCAATTAAAAAGTTTTATGAAATTGGAGATAGTCATAAGAAGTGCTTCGAAGTTTCTTGTGTTTAGAAACAAACATCTTAACTTTAAAATTTAAAAAGTTTTGCGTTAAATACCACAAATTTATATAATTTTACTAAGGATTTTGTTTATAATTTATTTATTTCACCTTTTAAACGAATAGATGGCGTTTAATCGATTTAAATGTAATAAGTAAAAAATAAGTATAGATATAATTTTTTTTAATTACAGTGTTAAACTGCAGATTAGTAATTTTAGACGATTTTTTACGAAGTTTTAAAACAAAATAGTTCAAAAACAAAGTAGATTGTGAAGTGTCTAGTTCTACAACAGAATTCGTAGCACAATCGATTATTTCCTCTACGAGTCTACGAGTATTAGTTACTTTGTTTCAGGTTGTTTTACTGTCAGATTGAGTTTCGACAGACATTTCAATCTCGAAAATGTTTTTATTAACAACTGAACAAAATATCTTTTACTTAGTTTTTAGCTGTGGTTTTTAACCGACTTCCAAAAAAAGAAGGAGAAGGTTCTCAATTCGAACCGTATGTTTTTTTTTTAATGTATGTATGGACATCGATTACTCCGCCAGTTGTGAACCGATTTTGATGGTTTCTTTTTTTCTATACCTACAACAAAATAATACTGTCAGATTCTACCTAAGTAATATAGAGTATTATCTAGATCCCTTTTATTCTCTTATAATTTTTTTTCGTAAAAATTCACACAAATTTTTACGTTAAATAGCACTATGCAAATTAATAGTGCAGGTCTGTCACTGCACGAAAGTGCAGACACTAGGTACTGTCGGGTGTGGGGTAGCCAGGCCGGGTAGGTATTGCAGGAAAACTCGTAGTAAACTTTCACCATTCGTTTATTGGTCGAATTAACAAGGAAGGAACAAGCAGGAGCAGCAAAAGAACAACCAGTAAAAGCATCCGTAAGGAGCCAAGGAGAAGGAGCCGTAAGCAGAAGGAGCCGTCAAAGGAGCGCACTGTAATAAAAATGAACTACACATTACTACAGGGCGTTAAGCTATTGAAGTAACACAATACAAAGTATGATAAAAATACTTAATATACTTATTTGCGCTCCTTTTATATTAACATAGATATTAGTTCTTGAATATTGATTCAATACATTTTATATAGTTATTTACTTAGTTGATAAAATAGAAATATAATAAATTTTACAATTGGCAGAGTACTGCCTAAGTCAACAGTTTGTGAAGGAATGAGTAAAATTTTAATTTAGGTTCCACACATCGAATATTTGAAAATAACATACAATGTTCTATTGAATTAAAATGAACAATATCGTGTTCTAAAATCAAAATAAATGCTATTTATGATGGCCAGCTTGTAAGCGGCCAGGAAAATAAGGTCGTATCATCACAATACCGGGGTTCCCCCGAAAAAATCCTGACCTTAATGAAGGATTTTATTCAGAGAATTAATAAAATAAAGTTTGATGATGAGACTTATATAAATATACTAATGAATGAAATGAAAAGATAAATTTACAAGTTTTATTATAAATAAAACTAATTATTTTACAAGAGGAACGATTTCCACAATCACACAAATCACAAACATTCATCTTCATTTAATCTGTTTAATCTGTTATTAGTAAGTACAGTAAACTCATTTATAATATAGAGTAATTCCCATTTAATAAGGAATGACTCAAAAACGTTCTCAAATTTAGTAAGGGCTTAGTTATACAGTTACCATCCGCTGTTTTAAGTTTATTTATATATAATACAATAGACGAAGGCTTGTTTAAAGAGTCGCAATCCGCTCATACGAACACCCATGGGAAATACATCCACAGATATAATAAGTAGTAATAATAGACGAAGGCTTTTTTAACGAGTCGCAATCCGCTCTAAAAGACACCCATGAATACCCTGATATTCATAGATATAATAATAATAAACGAACGTTTATTTAAAGAGCCGTAATTTGCTCTAATAAACACCCATGGAAATACATCCACAGATATTAGGTATAATATTTATAATAGACGAAGGCTTTTTTAACGAGTCGCAATCCGCTCTAAAAGACACCCATGAATACCCTGATATTCATAGATATAATAATAATAAACAAATGTTTATTTAAAGAGCCGTAATTTGCTCTAATAAACACCCATGGAAATACATCCACAGATATTAGGTATAATATTTATAATAGACGAAGGCTTTTTTAAAGAGTCGCAATCCGCTCTAAATAATTACAAGTATTTACAATAAATGAAATCATGAGAATGAAATAAGGAAAATAGTAATTATTAATCATGGTTATATATTTAACCTGTAATTTGAAAATATGTAAAAGTTTTAGTTGTTTAGTTAAAATTATGTTTACAACCAAATTGTGAAATTGAAATAAATTTAACCTCCCTTGTAACCATAAGGTTATAAATTCAATTTAATAAATTGTTAATAAAATAAAGAAAAAATGTAAAATAATATACACTCATGGACAAATTTAGAGGAACGCAAAAAAAAGTATGATTTCTCCTGTTGTAATTATCGCGCGTACTAGCCACAAACATTGGTAAATGAATTAAAAAAAAATAAAGTCGTGGAATGTTTTTTTTTTTTCGAATTTCATTTGTTTTTATGTAATTACTGCGTCATACTAGGTTCATTCATACTGTGAAAAAAATTTCTAAACTTTTGAATTTGAGCTAAAATGTAGGGTTTGTTTAAATTTTTGCCTTGTCTGTCTTGTATCGTGTTAAGTGTGAGAATTGTTGTTGCAAATAAACTCAAAATGCCAGAACTAAACGCCACTGAAGTTGCTAAAGCTGTAACTTTAATAGAAATGGGGTACACCTACAAACATGTAGCCCAAACATTACGAGTATCAAAATCTGTGATACACCGAGTTGTCAAGAGGTATCGACAGACCGGACGGTATACGAGACTCGCAGGACAGGGACGGAAACGGAAGACTGTGGCCAGAAATGACCGGTTCATTGTAACCAGTGTACTTAGAAACCGGACCTTAACTTTTTCTGAGGTAAGAATGAGGCTCCAAGAAGTTCGAGGGGTTGCAGTAAGCACTAAAACTGTGAGAAGAAGACTGAAAGCTGCCGGAATAAATTCACACTTACCTGCCCGAGGTCCCCTTCTTGCCACATGCCATCGAGTAGCTCGAGTTAATTTTACTCGCAATCATGAAAATTGGAATGACGAAGCATGGAGTCAAGTTTTATTCACAGATGAGTCTAGATTCTGTCTGAAGCCAGATGATGGAAGGATTAAAGTGTGGAGACGCCCGGGAGAGAGATACGCTCAGTGCAACATCATTGGAAAAGAGGCATATGGTGGTGGGTCAGTTATGGTATGGGGAGGTATTTGTATGGGGGCACGTACGGAAGTCTATGTTGTTGAGAATGGGTCACTAACAGCGGCACGGTATATAACTGAGATTTTGGAAGAAATTGTAGTACCATTTGCCCCTTTAATAGGAGATGGATTTGTTTTTATGCATGATAATGCACGTCCTCATACTGCGGCCATAGTAATCGAATACCTTCGAGACGTTGAAATCAATGCTATGGGGTGGCCAGCGCGCTCGCCAGACTTAAATCCTATAGAGCATGTATGGGATAAGCTGGGGAGACAAATTAAGAAAAGAAATCCTGCCCCAGCAAATTTGAGAGATCTTAAAAATGCATTACAAGAAGAATGGACCGCAATTCCTCAAGATTTTATTCATAATTTGATTAAGGGTATGCCAAGTAGACTGAAAGCAGTTCGAAGAGCTAGAGAGGGCAACACTATGTACTGAGTATAGTCAAAGTTATAGCCTTTCATATAAAACTACAAAAATGTACAAAAGTACAAAAAGTTTGTTTCCTGTAAAATTCTTATTTTTTCTTAATTTGGTTAATTTTTGTCATTTAATAAATTCTTTTGTCAAAATTTTATTTTTAAATTAACGAATTATAAGCAAAATCCTAATTAATAAACTTATTTGTCACAAATATCTAAGATTTTTTGTTTTATACTTGCGTTCCTCTAAATTTGTCCATGAGTGTAGATATAAAAAATTCCTCAGTTTAAGTAAGTGTAACTCATTCATATTGAAAGAGAAAAAAAAATTATGAAATAAAATCAACGCATGCGTTAAGGTATGCGCTAACTCTAACTATCCACGAGCAAAGCCAGTGAAAAGTTAATAATATAAGTATATGAAATAAAATAGTATTTAAATTTAATCAACATGACTACCCCTAGTTGTAATAAGAGCGTAATCATATGTCTATGAAATAGACTTCATAGTAAAAACAATTGAAAATTAAAAGAAAATCGAACGTCGTCGATTCAAAATTTAAAAATTTGTCAATGACAAAGAAATTATATAGGATCAATGACGTACTATAAGTAGACACGTTATACCCATACTAAGTGCAGATAATAAACAGCTTGAACAATACTATAGCTACCTATTAATTACTTACGTTTATATATTCAAGCGATGAAAGGGATAGAGAAACACAGCTCAATACCGAAATCCATTTGTTAAAAAGAGATAAATATATGTTTTAAGTTGCGACACGTCATCGACGCGTGACCTTCTCCGGAGGAATAGGGGAAGATTGTCTAAATGGAACACTCAATATTTTACTTAGAAATATTTTTGGAATAATAAAATATACAATATGTAATTAAAAAACTTTTATTTTACTAATAAATATAATGTAATAATGTAAAAATAATTGTAATAATGTCTTTCAATCACGCTCAGAACGCTGAACAGTTCTAAATGAAATTTAGCATAGAGGTAGATTATGGCTTGGTATAGGACATTAGTATGCTACTTATTTATGTATTATGTAGTATAATTTAAAATTAAGTCTTTAAATTTTTTTTTTATTTCTTTTATTCTGGACAACAAACAACTATACAACAAACATTACTACAACATAGATACATTTAAAAAAAATAACTGTCATATAGTCAGTGACGTTTGTTTATACAGACGTATTGTTTATACATACATTCAAAACAGGATATTTTTATGCAAATTCCAAAAATATAGAAATAACAAATAATACAAAAAAAAGTTTACTACAATTAACTACTATTTAGAATGTTACAGATATTTTTCCTAAATATATACAAAGAATGTGAAAATATGTCCACTTCGCAAAACTGCTGGTTGTATCGTTGCACCATACGTCTAAATCTTAGAGTAAAAACTTGGCAACCAATCATATTCTCGTCTTTGGGTTCTGATTATCTCTATCCATTTTTCTCTTATTAATCCGCTTCTAGGGAGACTAAAAGATAAATAAATACAATAAGATCATGATACTATACATACAACAATAATATAATATATAAATTTATAATAATGTAAATATAATTATGTATATACATTTTCCGTACATTTAATAAAATATATATTTTTTTTAAATAGGTTCATGTAATTTATTGACAGGTCCGATATTGCCAACCATCCCCATAATCAGTCGCTGAGTCTGTCGCGGCCATTTCGTTTTGTCTTCTCTATCACTCTCATACAAAATGCATCGTTCGTCTCGCTCAGGCAAGCGGCGAACTGGCAACAGCGCATTATTATTAATAAAATATTGTTATGTCCATAATTATAAAATTTCTGTACTTACCAATGAAATGAGATATCATTTCTATCCTTTACAGTTGCAGTATAATTTCTGCAAAAGCGGAACACACAAGATGTCATTTTTCTTGATGTTTTTGCGGATTATTCTACTCAAGAGAGACATGTACACTAGTCGTAGGACTGTGCGTGACTGTGCGCGACCAAATTTATAGTGGGACACTTACCTCTCATTTGCCTTGCTATAGCTTGAGCGTCAATCACGCATCTACCTCAGTTTATATAGTATATCATTGTATAGGATACATTTGAAAATCGAATATTCCAATGCAATATTGCTGAGCAAAACAAATTGTGTAAAACAAAGAAAAATCAAGTGAGTTCAAATTCTGATATCGAGGTGCTTTTATGTGTATCATTTAATTTATTTGAAATTTATTATTATATATTAAATTTATTCTCGGAAATATTTTAATTGCCTTACTTATGTAAACTGTAATGTAATATTAGAAATCATTAAAATAAGAATGGACAAATTGTTTTGGATATTTTAAAAATGTATTAAAAAAATCGCAATTAATGAAATTTTTTGAATTAAATAATATTTATTTATGTATTATTTTATGGAATCACGATAGACTTTTAGGATAAAAATAGATATTTTAGCAATTATAAGAAAAAATAATATATATTATTTTTCTTGAAAAAATTACGACTATAAAAAGAACCTTTTTCTATTAAGAGATATTGAATTGACGGGATATGATAATGGAAATTAAATTAATATCATTTACGGTATAAGTTTAAGTTATGGGAAGTAATCTATAGATTTCAGATATATATGATGAAAATCTCACATACAACCATACATTCAATGTGAATATATAATCTGAATTTACGAAATTAATAAGTAAATTTAGTGTAAAATGATTCAAGAATACTGCCTTTATATAGAAATTAAAAATATCCTCTTCAATAATGGAATCTGACCAAGATCATCAGACTTGTCAACCTCGAAGGTTTGCCGACATAACCTTGATTCAGAACCATCATCTCCAAGAAATATTCTACTGAATTTAAATAGAATTACCTTATATATTGAGATTATATAGACATTACATATCCTGAAATAAAAGTTTGTATTAAAATAAATATTATGTTCTCTTACTTCGTTATTCTTTCTTCTTTATTCCTTCTTCCTGCAGTATTTTAATCACGTTTGGGCGCCATTGTCGGGTGTGGGGTAGCCAGGCCGGGTAGGTATTGCAGGAAAACTCGTAGTAAACTTTCACCATTCGTTTATTGGTCGAATTAACAAGGAAGGAACAAGCAGGAGCAGCAAAAGAACAACCAGTAAAAGCATCCGTAAGGAGCCAAGGAGAAGGAGCCGTAAGCAGAAGGAGCCGTCAAAGGAGCGCACTGTAATAAAAATGAACTACACATTACTACAGGGCGTTAAGCTATTGAAGTAACACAATACAAAGTATGATAAAAATACTTACAATACTTATTTGCGCTCCTTTTATATTAACATAGATATTAGTTCTTGAATATTGATTCAATACATTTTATATAGTTATTTACTTAGTTGATAAAATAGAAATATAATAAATTTTACAATTGGCAGAGTACTGCCTAAGTCAACAGTTTGTGAAGGAATGAGTAAAATTTTAATTTAGGTTCCACACATCGAATATTTGAAAATAACATACAATGTTCTATTGAATTAAAATGAACAATATCGTGTTCTAAAATCAAAATAAATGCTATTTATGATGGCCAGCTTGTAAGCGGCCAGGAAAATAAGGTCGTATCATCACAGTACACATGCCCTCCGTAGCTCTAATAAAGCTTATTGATGAAGTGTAAAAACGGAAACCCTATTACCAAGACTCCGCTGTCCGTCCGTCTGTCTGTCTGTCTGTCCGTCCGTCTGTCTGTCCGTCTGTCTGTCCGTCTGTCACTAGGCTGTATCTCATGAACCGTTATAGTTAGACAGTTGAAATTTTCACAGATGATGTATTTCTGTTGCCGCTATAACAACAAATTTTAAGAAACAGAATAAAATAAATATTTAAGGGGGCTCCCATACAACAAACGTGATTTTTTTGCCGTTTTTATAGATAACTAGCGGACTCGGCAGACGTTGTCCTGCCCAAACGTTGGCTTGCCTGCACTACCCCTACCCCTACCCTACCCCTACCCTACCCCCTACCCCTACCCCTACCCCTACCCCTACCCCTACCCTACCCTACCCTACCCCTACACCTACCCCTACTCCTACTCCTACTCCTACCCCTACCCCTACCCCTACCCCTACCCTACCCTACCCCTACCCCTACCCCTACCCCTACCCCTACCCCTACCCCTACCCTACCCTACCCTACCCTACCCTACCCTACCACTACACCTACCTCTACTCCTACCCCTACTCCTAGGCAAAATTAAGTTTCGCGAAGCCGACCAAACTGAAAATCAGTACTACTAATGATCTATTAAATTACTTAAATTACATTTTGTGACTATTCAATTTGGTCGCGTTCGCGATATTATCACTTTTGTTGAGTGTCGGAACGCGACATTAGATTCTCCAACACGCACGCGAATTTTAACTTTGTGCGGTGACATTAGGAACACATCTACATTGCATAGACAACAATGAGTGCTTTTAATTTAAAATTAACTTTATTGAATAGCAATAAGGTTCAAATTGACTCTGTTATTATGGGAAAAAGAAAAGGGCTGTTTTTAGGGGTTTTTCGGCAATTATTCGAATTGTCTCACCTTTTAAACCTTCCCTGGATATCTAGGAATATTTTAAGACTAAAATCAGCCAAATCGGTTCAGCCGTTTTCATGTTATGTCGTGACAACGGAAAACGGGTTTCATTTTTATATGTATAGATGGTACGGAGTGAGGATTGAACCCGGAACCTCCTGTTTCAAGTCCAACGATTGCTCGACGCTAATTTATTTTCATCGCAACATTATATTTATTTCTTTATTAAAATCGATTCGTGGATGTAAATGAACAACCGATCTTTTAGATTTCTTTGACATTTACGAGTAAGTCCCCTTCTTCAAGAATAAATTGGCAAAAGTTCCTCCAAAATAACTCGTAATTAGGCTGCCTTGAAGTTATCAACCAGTAACAAGCTGATAAAAGACACAGATTTGTATATTCTAAGTAACTTTGCAGACAGACGAAAAATTTGTGTTTTAAAATTAGTTACATTACAATTAAACATACCAACGGTTAATTAAGAGTGACAATCTATCAATTATATTCTATTTTATCGTAGTGTCCATCCAAATAAACATGTCGATTTTGCCAATTACTAGTATAATAGATAAAATAAATATAGATGTAATAAAATAGATTGGTCGGTAAGTGGTTAATATAATAAAATATATTTACGTATGTTAAAGAAATGACACACCTAGGTCTATTAAGTGCAGCAACAGGCTTGTCACCTCTGGTCACACTGCAAGGCACAAAGGCCGTAAAGGTGTGTTGTTGGTTAGTTGTTGTATAATAAAGTTCATTGGTAATTGATACAGTTTTTAGTAATTAAATAGTTTCAAATATGCAAGTTATAAGTAGGTAGCCATAGTTTTTGAAATAAGACTAGGTACTTTGTTTATAAAATTTAGGCAAAGATCTCTGCTCCAGTTTCATTCAATACATTAAAATTTAACAAATAAGTCAGAGGAGATATTTTTTATAAAAAGAACAAGTGGTTATATAACGGAAATAAAATGGCCGACTCATATGGACTCTTATACTTGATGTATAGCATAATTTGTTAGAGCATCATAAGGGTCATTTTTTTTTAAATTTTCAGTTGATATTGGCAAAATAATTGTATTTGATATATACAATGGAAGACAAGTATTTTACCCTATGACATAGGTATTTTAAGGCGGGCGGCGGCGATCGAAATTTGTATTCGACTAGCTTTCCACCCTGTTTTCGTACATTTTGATATCACTGCTCACCCCGCATATGTTGGCAATACATTTTATTTATTTATCTATCTATCTATCTATTCTATCTATAATCACAATAATTCTATCTTTCATCCCAAGAGGGGTAGGCAGAGACAATCGAATGCCATTTGTTACGATTCTGACATATCTCTTTCGCTTCTTTTATATTCATCATACCTTTCATACATGCTCGTCGATTGTGTGTACTTTTAATATTTCCATCGATCAATATATTTTTTATATGTTCAATAAAAGTACATCTAGGTCGTCCTCTGCCAGTATTTCCTTTCACTTCAGCAATATAAACCTTTTTAGTCAATCTTTCATCCTTTATTATTCCAACGTGTCCAAACCAGCGGAGCGATGTTATTACACAAAAAATATTTTAACATCAAATCAAACCGTCATTTATGTTTCAGTAATGTAAATAACATATACATACATTATAATTTTAATTATTGCACTCCAGTGCTTAACAAAATCCACAACAAAACCACTATTTTGTCGGTCGTGAATCGATAAGAAGGTCGGAGATGTCGGAGCTGATTACTTCGCGAAGTGGAGATCACCTGTCGCGTTGATCAACAGGAAAGACAGCGGGCGCGGCAGGAGCTACGAAGGACGCTCTACGCCTACGCTTATTCAGTTACCGCCCAAACGCCGTAAGCGATAACCGTGTCGCTGGAAATATCTATCAAAACAACTCATTTATTACTAAACTTTATCTTTATCTATCAATAAGTTGACAATACATAACGGGAATATTGGTTTTGTATTAAAAACTCTTTGAAAAAACTGTTTATTTGAAAACGTAATTATTGTGTGGTTTCTGAAGAGCTGTTGATTGTAAGTATCGGTTAGTTTGATTTTTTTTATATTGGTACTCTTTATTTATGTTTCTTGTGGTATTTAAAAGCAAATATACAAAAGTTAGGTAGCTACATAGGTATTTACCAATTATTTACCACGGCTTTATGTGTTCTCGGAAGCACAAAATTTATTTTGAATAATTGAGAAAAAAAATATCACAGGTTGCCTTACATCTCCCGGGAACCGTTGCCGGCCCCAGGGTACTCAGCTAAAAACAAAGTCTTCCTCACTTAGCCGAAGATTTTTTGAGACTATACCTAACGAGTGGTCATCTCTGTTGAAGTATGTAGATGGAAACCCCCTTTATACGGTTTGTCGGATAATGTACATAGATTTTTTATTATAAAAAACTCATTGGTACATGTTGGATGTAGCGATCGAACCTGCGACTTATCTGTTGTGAGCCGACACTTTACCCACTCGACCACCGACGCCCCAATAATTGAGAATATAAAGAACTCAAGTCCAAATTCCAACCGTTGCGCTATTGATGATCTTGTAAATTATGGATATTTTAATAAGAATTCAATGCGAAAATATATTTGATCAATCAAAGTGCGAGTTTAAAATTACCAGTAATGGGTATCAGAGGATATATTTAGATTGTTGTATAACCAATGACACGAACATTTCTATTAAATGGAGGAGTTGAAGGTTGCAAGTGCAGCGTTCCGTGAAATAATAATTGGCACCTTGTGTGTCCTTAGCCCTTTACGCTTCGCTACAATATTACAAAACATATATTCTATCACCCTTTTCGGGGTAAGCAAAATTAAGCTTAAAACGACTTTTTTTTTCAATATCTTAAGGATTATAAGCTGAAAAGGATTTTTTTCCATAAAACTTAAGTGAAAGTATTTTTGCTTGATTTGTAAAGTGTTGTGCAATCAAGGCTATAAATTCTGTCAGTAATTTTATTATGCCTTGCGGTTGCACCCGCATTTATGGTTACTGTTCAGCTCATTTGGGTCGCAGCGTGATGTTACATACATAGCCTTCCTCAAGAAATGGGATATCAATGGGATAATTTCAGAGATTATCGCGTTCAAACAAACAAACTCTTTAGCTTTATTACACTAGCTGTCCGCCCCCAGCTTCGCCCGTGCATATTTTCGAACAAATTAAAATATAGCCTATAGCGCTCGGGGATAAAGTAGCTTTTTATTAGTGAAAGAATTTTCAAAATCGGTTCAGTAGATCCAGAAATTACCCCCTACAATCTCACAAACTCACTTTACCTCTTTATAATATTAGTATAGATATATATGTAGAAGATAGATGAGATGTTTTTGCTTACTTCAAACTAAAATAAACGGAGTTCCAAGTAATTATTATATTAAAATAAACACAGAAATAAGTGTTTATAGTAGAGAATTGGTTTGAAACATCTTTAAACATTGATAAACAAGTTATTAATAGTAATTTGATGACAAGTGTTTCCAATTATTAAGCCGGGTTTCAATCTTAGTATATCAAAAATGTAGGTGTGATTGTGAGATTTATCTGTGATGTCGTTGCTATTGGTACATTTTATTTATTATTTCATACAAAATAATAAATAGTCTTACAAAACTGTTTTACATAGCATAGGATATCCTAGTTTGGGACCAGTATGTGGGTCTGAATGGTACCTAGTTATTTCCTTCTTAGAAAGCCATTTAAAAAAGTCTTGTGCTTTAATGTGATTTTGAACTATTCTTATAAGAGCAAGCTTGTTAACGCAATGAACTCAGTAAACCGAGCGGCTTATTTTGTCGATATCTCTTTAAAAAGTTGTTAGAGAGATAATCTATAAAAAAATCGATAAAATAACTAAGGATAACCTAAGATAGGCCAAGATTCACGTACCAGAAACATGAGAAAGAACGATTTCACAAAAAATCGGTCTTGCGAAAATACACAAAACTGATATACTTATGCTCTTCTAGTATTAAACAAAAACTATTAGAAATAGCAAGTTGTAGTTAATGTATGTATCTATGTTGATGTAATGAAATAAAGACCAAATTTTCAATGTAATCACTTAAAAATTCATCGAAGTAGATGGAAAAATATTCTAAAAACTATTTATACGTTATAAATTTTAAAATAATATAAAAAAGAATAAAATCGAATCAGAAACCTTCTCTGCTGAGATTTTTGGTTCGAGTTATTTTAAGCTCATTACTCCAAAGTGTAGGGAAGGGGAGAGGTGTAGCAGCGAATATCTCTGGTTCTACGAAATTTACCAAATTTACGCACCGCTCGATAGGTCAACCTTCCCAAAGAAGTAGAGGTGATAGCATACCGTTATTATAAGGGCAGCGAGCTTAAACTAAAGGAAAATATAAATTATGAACCAAGCACAACCAATTTTAACCTAATTTATAGATTTTATAAATATTTATTAGTCTATATAATATAACGACAAAAGCACATCTCAGGTTTAATACCTTGTGTGGTTTTCAGAGTCACTGGTAACAATGTCTACATTTATCCATCTGTGATATAAATGAACGATGTCATTAGAGAAGAATGCGGAGTGAAAGATAATAATGTGACTAAAATAAAGAAAACTAGGTAGTTTACGCTGGTTTGGACACGTTGAAAGAATGAAGCATGAAAGGTTGACTAAAAAGGTTTAGGTATATGACTGAAGTGAGAGGAAATGCTGGCAGAGGACGACCTAGATGTACTTTTATTGAACATGTATGAAAGGTATAATGAATATTTATATGTATTTATATTCGGTATAAAGCGAAAGAGATATGTCAGGATCGTAACAAATAGCATTCGATTGTCTCTGCCTACCCCTCTTGGGATGAAAGGCGTGATGATAGATAGATAGATTAGCCATCTGTAGATGGTAATTTTCGCTTTTTGTTAGTAACTGAGATACGTAATACGAGGGCTGGTGGCGAGCCTGTCGCTTGGTTTTACCTGTCACTTCTTAAACGCTTCGTGGTCTCTGAACCTTCTTTTTTTTTTAGAGGAAATTGGTATTTAACCTTCTTCGATCGAGTTGGAGTTGAACCCGTGACAGCAAATTTCCAGTTCAGAATCCATAATATAATCTATATAAATCTCAAAACTACTGGACCGATTTAAAAAAATCTTTCATAATGAAATAATTTAGCTTCAAAAAAGCTAGGTTTAAGTATTTTATAGCAATAGCACTAGCATCTAAACCCCAAGAAAAACGACCGAACGGTTTAAAATAGAAGATTTTACAAATTAAAAAAATTCACGAGCGAAACCGGGACGAAAGTTAGTATTTTAAAATGCAATAGCAGTTGAATAATAAGAAAGAGCGACACCAAGTGGCGAATAGCAAGTAAAATTTAATGATATCTCGTGTATTGGTTTCTACGAGAAAGCGAATGCTACGAGAAAATCGTCTACAGACGTAGCGTCCTTGCCTACGACTTTCCGTAGCAAGAGCAGGGATTTCATTGTGAAGTAAAATATGAAAGTATATTTTGTAGCAGAATACACTTTTATCAAACTACGTGGTAATAATACGACTGCTTGGTTTTGTTATTGTAGAAATAAACTAGCAATGTTCAAATGGTTTCATTTGAAATAAGTTTCGGATTTATATTTATAAAAAGAATATAGTGTCTCAAGTCAATTTAATATTTTTACGTATTTATATTTAGAAGATTAAAATCTTTATGTTCTGAAATGGTCCCATATGAAAAAAAGTGCGATGCGATGAATCGAATTTAATACGAAATTCGTTCTTTAATTTCTTAAATTCCGGTTACACACTTGCGTTCCATTTGAAATAGGGGTGATGACAGTGAAAGAAAATAAATACACAATAATATTTTTTATATAATCTATAACGTATAATCACTGAAAATAATGTTTATTTATTTTTTAATATCTAAATGAAAAATATTTATTTCATACTTCCGGTCACATGACCACAAACGTTAAGTGACGTTATTTCAAAGTAAATGTCAAATAAATAACCACAGACTAGTAACTATATTATAATAACCGTCTGCCATCTGTCATTGACTAAGTTATTTTCTTGTTATTTTATCTAATCTGTGACCATAATTTTGTTTGTTTTCTAGATGTGACGTCATCATAGTTTTCGCGGGGATTAAAATTAAAACCATGATTTTTAAATGAAAATACAAATATAAATTTTTCTAATTATTTTATTAGGTACCTATAATAAGTCTTACAGCTATAATTTAAAAGTATTTTCAAAAAATTGTCAACATCCCTGAAGGTTAGCATATTTTTGACGTGACTTCTTTCGTTTCGGCCGAATATGTTTATTTCCAACAAGGACCGGCCAGAGAAAGCCCGGGCCGAGAGGTCCGGCCCAACAATGTGCGTGCAAATTTGCTATGCCGGGCAAAGACAAGTACACAGAATTTGCCCGCACATTGTTGGGCCGGACATTCTCGGACCGGGCATGTCCTGCACAAGAATGCCGAGCAATTTGCTTGGCCGTATAAAGACAAGTACACAAAATTTGTCCGCACACTGTTGGGCCGGACCTCTCGGCCCGGGCAATCTTTGGCCGGTCCTTGTATGGACATAATGGGGACAAAACGATGGTATCATGGTACCATCGATGGTACCGTGAAATGTAAATATATATTTAATGGCTTGGATGGTAGACCTTTTATCCATCTCTTTAGTTTCATTGCAAATTAATTTTTAAATTTAATATAACATTATGTTTATTTTGACTTATATTTTAATTAATTAATAAATAAATCAATAAAAAAATAAATTACTAAAATGGAAGCCAAAATAACGAAGATTTTTTTATGTGACATCAAATTCATAGACAATTTTTTGTTTCCTTTCGTTTTACCATTTTTTACCACTTTCGTTCGACCGAAAACGAAAGTGTCGCTGTCAAGATTTGTGCTCACCCCGCCTATTACACATTCTAGCTTATTAATTATTATGTACTATATTTTAACTGATATAATTAGGTATATGATAAATACTTTATACTTTTTGATATAGAGTCATGAGAAAAAAAGCAAACAACATACGTTAACAATGTCTCTCACAGATAAAATAACAAGCAGAAATAAACCGCATAGTAGATGTGAGAGAAACATACTTTGGAACGTAATCAAAGAACTAAGAACCCTTGGTAATAGTATATCTAAGTCTATAATACAAAGCGTACTGATAGCGAAATTAGCAACTCAAGTTTCAAGACGAATGGATATACTCAATATTGGGAGGTAAAGTTTACTTTGTTTTGATTGTAGCAATATAATACTTCTAGGTACAAATGGAGATTTTGAAGAAATAACAACGGAGAGATTCGGAGCCAACTTGAAATTCTGGTAATGTAACATTTCTCTCTCGAGTCAGTGCCATTTAACTAGTTGTTTCGAGAATAATTATTTCCATTGTTCTGGGTCCTCCGCCGCCTCAGATAACAAGATGGATTTGTTCTTCGTAATCATTTTCCAAATTAAATTTTCGAGGGGATCCCTGGTGCGAGTAGAATTAATATTGTAAACAATAAATTAGATTAAATGAAAGATGTTTCATATTCGACTTTTGGAAGCAACCATTTATCTTTTGTTTTGTTATTACTTGCTATCAATTATTGTGGCATCTATATAATTCTTTTATATAACTCCTCCTAAACGGCTGGACCGATTTTGATGTCATTTTGTGTGTGTGTGTGTTGAGTGGGTCCCTGGATGGTTTATATTCACAATTGGACCCGGTAGGTGGCGCTGCAATCGGTTTCTAGGTTTTTTTTCATTTAATAAGTAAGCCGCGGACGGAAAACTAGTGTATTATAGCTTGTTTTTTTGAAATTAGACTTTTGCTGAACATCATGTTTTATTAATTAAGAAACATGGGAAATAGCCATTATTTTCTAAGTAAGTAGAGAAGAGATAATTCTTTATTTACATGCCTTCGTGTTATTTATATGCGTCGTTATTTTTGGTGCTTCGTGTACTTGACCTTTTTAAGTTCGTCCGTATCTTATTTCCATTTAATTTAAAATTATGGGAGAATTTCCAGAAACAATTAAATTACGAATTTGATACGTTGCGATCATAATTAAACAAATAGGCCGGACGACACGATCAGGCAACCTTAACACTGTTGTATTTAAATTAATGCTTTTTCCTCTTCAATTCTTCAGAAAATAAATTTATATCGCGATCTCAAGCAAAAGTTTAGAAAGAACAAAAAAAAAAATGAAAGGAAAATCCATTTCTGGACTTTGTGGAAGTTTTGCAACAACACTCTGCGGTCTTTTGTGAGTGAATCAGAAATTTTGCAAGTTTTATGAATACAAATAAGAACGCATCGCTCCTAACGAATTTACCTCGAGCTTTTAACGTTTAGGAAAATTAGAACTACTTTCAACTAGTTGAGCCTGCGCTGCGACCCATGCGCTCATATACCTCTAGTGATATGTCATATACATATTCTTTCTTATAAGTTTACTCATAGATCTGAAAAAGCCATAAGCAATCACGTGGACTGTTAACAGAAGTGAAAACTTAAAACTAAGAATCACAGTTGTTTTTAATTAATAAGTATTAACGTGTAATAACGTCATATAGCGCGCGCCGAATGAAGTTTTCAATAAAAAATATCTCGGCCCTGACCGAGAATTGCCGGTCAGAAATGGACAACCAAAAATGCGTTACATATTCGTGCCCGGACATTCTCGGGCCGGGCAATCCATGGCATTGTGCCGTAAGAATGTCGTAGCGCGAACCCATAAGATTTCCTCCAACCAAAAATCGCTCAACGTGCATAAAGAAGTTTTCTCTTCAAGAACTATGAATAACAGTGGTTTTTAATTTTATTTATAACGTATAATAACGCCACCTAGCGATCATTTCACATATAAATGTATCTATGTCCAGACCAAAGAATTGGCGGCCAGAAATGCGCAGTCAAAAATGCCCGACCCAGGGATACCTGGAAGCCATGTACACGAATTCCTGCCCGGATATTTTCGGTCGAGCATACTCGGGCCGGGTAATCCATTAGTCTTGTGCCGAAAACATGTCGCGAACACAGGTCGCGAATCCATAAGATTTCACCCCACCAAAAATCGAAGCTTTCACTTAGAAAATGGACTTCAAGTTATGCATCAAGTCCCACCAGTTTTTACGTGATGCCTGCTCCAACAACAAACAAATGTGGCCATTGCCACCAGAGCTGGCAACAAAATGATGGTGTTACGTATGAAACTTTGAATATGAATAGTAGTTAACTATAGTAAACTCCAATCCCATTGGCTAACTAATGCCTTTAACTATATAATGGAGTTTGAAACATTTTCTCAAAACATTTACAAAATATATACTGGAGGCAGCTGACAACTCTACAATCGACTTCACCACATATTCAAAACTATGTACTTTACTGGCCAATACAAAATGAACCTTATTCCTTTATCTTAAAATTCAGAACACAATGCTTTTCTTATTTAAAAGCTTATTTGTATACACATTCAGACCTATAAAGTTCAAGTAACAGAATCACATGTGGTTTTCTTTGTTGTGGTTGACATGAAATGTTCGTAAATTTATTCAAAAATTTTGTATGTGATGTGATATGGAATTGTTAAACGCAATCTCTATGTGAGATAGAGCTATTTGGGTTCAGTACGCCAAATGGAAAAACAGAACCTTTACCATATATATCACTGTCTGTCTGTTGTCAGACGGTTTTATCGAAAACATGTAACCGTAGAAATTTTAAAACGATAGATTATGATATGTGCCATTTTTGAAAAAGCTACTTTTAGGATCCAAGAAATATTTACACATAGCGAGCATTTCACATATAATTGTATCTGATATTGATAGTAGGATCCAGCCTGGTTCAGTTCAGCGGATAGATGGCGCTGTTATAGCTGTTCCACGGGCTTTGTTTTAAGATAACATAGCGTAATGCTACAGCCACACACTCGACGAGTAGCATGGGAAGTGGCGAGGAAAGGAGGCAGACGCGAAGTGTGGCTACATTACTCCCCATACCGCACGTAATGCTACTCGTCATGATCACTGCTGCCTTTTTATCGGTTTTTGTGCGCGAGTCACAGGACCGAGTGCCAAACGTGTGTGGCTGCTAAGGGCAACATCGCGGCAGCGCGATGAGCAGAGCGAGGAACATAGTCTGGCTGTAGCGTTTGATACCATAGCATGTCGGTGACGCGAACCCATAATATACCAAAAATCACTCAACCCGTCTAAAGAAGTTCTCACTTCAAAAACGTTACCTTGTTTTTTATTATAAAGGTGCCATTCATTCGTCAAATCGCCGGCGCGCCGCCATACGGTCCGCCGAAATCGATTCTTGTAACGTACGGTCCGCCTCCGTTTTCAAATCGTTGTATTTGTGGTTGAAATTGATGGCCGGAACGATCTGTTACACACACACACACGGATGTTTGACACTTTGTTTAATCGAATCTTGTGTGTCTGTGTCAGTGAGTGATCTAAACAGTTTGATTTACATTGCTAATGTGTGGCCTGTGCTCAATCTCGATCATACGGCTGGCCGGACCGAAAATTTATGCGGACCAATGCATGGGCTACTTTAGCTACGATAATCAGTATTAATAGGTGTAGAATCATAAATAACAGGGAATCTGCCGCGTATTATATGCCGATCACCTTTCAATATGTGTATAGAATATCCACCATCCCCAAAAACAAATATAAAGGCAATAAACGTGAGAGATTAACGAAAATTACTCCATGTTAAGTTCTCATTAAGCGACCCATAGACACAACGTACAAAATGAAATTGGCCACTTGTTGCCCAAGTTGCTCTTACTAGGTAAGCTCGTAACATCGCCGCCTACTGAGGCACCTACGCGACATGACACTTTATTTCTCGGTAGGACAAGGGTCCCCGGCAATTCTCTTCGCTCGTTCTACACGTCAAAAGTGATCTACGATTCCTTTTATTAGAAAACAGGGTTTATAGTCCTCTACTTTATTTAAGATTAGTTTTGTTACCTACTAATTTTGGGGTTTTTAGTAATTGCATTATATGAAGAAAGCTTTTGTGTATTTTTCCTATTCATATATCGATACTAATATTATAAATGCGAAAGTAACTCTGTCTGCTATGCTTTCATGGCTAAACCACTAAACCGATTTTGATAAAATTTGATACGAAGAAAACTTGACATAGACTAATTCTTTTTAAAATCCATCCCTCAAGGAGGTATAATTTAAAGTCAGTATGGGCTCCATGGGTTAAGCCCGGGCGTAAAGGAGTCTGACATATTTTATTCTTATAGATTTTTTTCGTCACGGGTTGCCTTGCAGCTTCCGAAACCGTGTTACGGTTCCAGGGTACCCAGCGGAAGACCAAGTCTCCCCGTTTAGCCGATGGGATTTTTGAGGTTATACCTACATAAGGAGTGGCTGCTTTACTTATATGAAAATAATAAATATGGATTAATATAATTCATTCTATTAATGGGTATTTTAATTAAAAACTTATGTACATAATCCGACAAAACGAGTATAAGGAGAAATCTCCTATTTTGTTTGTCTTTACCTTCTTACTGAAGTACCTATCCTAACAACAAAGAGGTTGTTTTGCAAAAAGTTTTATATACAAGGTTCTTTCGAGGTTGCTTTGACCTGCTCTTGAAAGGAGGTTGCGTTGCAAAGAGAACTCTTCAAATTCCAAGGAGATTTATTTTAATTCAACAATGGTTCCGTGTCGAGTCATACTTTTTACCTACTTGTCTATCTGTCTGTTTAATATATAGACATAAAAAATAAAAATTGCGATACAAAAATGCTACAATTCACTCAAAACTTTTAAGTAAATGAGGCGAGGCAATAAATGCAACTCGATACAAGCGTAATGAAGGTTGTTTACGGCACGAAAATACTGAAAGATGTTTATGTACACTGTACAATTTTCCGATATTTCCCTCGACGGAAACATCTGCGGCGGAGATTGAAATTGTTTTGCCGATAAAAGGTCCTCCATTAGAGAATGTACTAGCGAATTAATATTCAGTTCCTTAATTAGTAATCCTTTATGTAACCGACATATTTATCTTTACCACCTAGTATTTATTATTCAGATGGAAACAGGACGTCCTGTTAATAAGTGCTATTGAAGAAATCCTTTTACTTTTAAAAATAAGTTGAGAACTTTTTTTATATTACCTTTAAGAGCCATAAATATAGGTCAATCAATGAAGCTCTGAGTACCAATGTAGATTGTGGAGGTGTATATTTTGCACCCGGATTATTCAAAATCCGCAATCAATATACGATTCTAAAATTTAAATCGGCGGTGGCCGAGTGGTTAAGACGTCTGGTATTAACTAGGCAGACCACGGGTTCGATCCCGGATCCCGGCCATGTATCAATGGGTTTTTTAATTAAAAACTTATGTACATAATTCGACAAACCACATCACTTAAAGGCTTTTCCATCTAAATATACCTCAACAGAACTGGCCACTCGTTAGGTATAGCCTCACAAATTCCATCGGTCAAACGAGGGAGACTTGGTCTTCCGCTGGTACCCTAGAACCGTACCATGGATTAGTATTATTTAAATTTTAACCACTCGAAGTACACCTCATTAAGATTATCATATTTAGAAGTTATAAGTAATTTGTACAGTCATATATCATAATATTAATTAATGTAAATCATCTAGGAACATTAGGGAGTAGTTATAATGGTACCGTTAAATGTCTTACAAACTAAGTGGAACATAAATTATGTCTCCCATAAGGATTCCTTAGGAAGTTAAGAAAAGTTTCACATATGTAGGTAATGTTAAGTTTCCATTACTGAGAATCTTTGAATGAAATTACTTGGGATATAGATGGAACGATAGAGCAATGGTTAGAGCAATGGATGAAACAGAAGCTCCAGGGTTGTTCAATGCATACCAAAAGAGCTAAGCATGCTTCGGAAGCTATCTAAAGCCATCCACACTCCTTCAGAAAACAATAAGAAGTGACACTAATCTATACGTCACGTTGCAGTGCTCGACGGTCATTTATTTTATGTAGAACAAGCTGTTCGCCCCGGCTTCACCCGTATTTTTATAGACCATAAAATTAATCTAAACATTAAAAATAACTAAATAAACCAGGTCCGCGTGGAATAGTGGCAAGAATACTGTCTGCATTTCCCCGCTGAATCGCCATGCTGATTCGTTGAGCGAGGAAGGAGCCAGCCTTCTTGTCACCAGAAGACATGATCAGTCGAGGGCGAGGGGATATATCTTTAATAAACTTTTTAGCCTTTGAACCCCACGGACATAGAGTTACTATACCAAACGGCACACATTTGTCATTTTCAATAATTGAACTATATTTGCACCGTTTGTTACTCTGCGATTTCTGCCGCAGCTCGCGCTTTGATTACTGTTTCTCTGGGTTCTTGGAAAGCTACCCCGATGTAAAGGTTCGTTTTACTCATTTGTATATTAGCTACGAAACCCTAAAAATTTGCCACATTCTTTGCTCGTAATTTTTTTCTTGTAAGTTTTTAAGATCTCTGATCAAGGATTCTTGTTCTGTTTAATATAGGCCTAATTACTAACGTATAATTGCCACGCCGCAAAGTGCAAGGTGCGTTGCATTTTATGTTTATTCACTTTTTTATTCTGCACATAATAACATCACCTATTTGAAAGCACAATATATTATTACAGAGTGGTACTTCAGAGATAAGGATACGCATATTGTTTGTGATACAACTATTGTGATCAATATTATCTTTGTGGATATTGCATGTGCTTCACAATATAATAGTAGCAATATTACAATGACAATATCAGCTTTCTAAACAATCTATATTATTATCTATACATACATATAAAAATTTAAATGTTCTGTGCAGTCTGTGATATCAGAAATGTTAATAATACACGCGCACTGCACATCCATTATGTGGCCGTATATTGACTGACAATCAACGCACAGCCTACACCACTGAATATATAAATATCAAAACTGGAAGGCATATTCCTTAAAAGCAAGCTTGTTAGCGCATGAACTTAGTAAACTTCGTGATATCTCTTTAAAAAGTTGCAAAAATAATCGATAAAATAACTAAAGTTAGGCCAAGATTCACGTACCAGAAACATGAGTAAGAACGATTTCACAAGAAATCATTCTTGCGAAAATACACAAAATGGATATATATGTATATACTCTTCCAGTATTATACAAAGACTATTAGAAATATAGCAAGTTGTAATGAATGTTTCCATAAAGTATGTGAAATTGTCTATAGAATAAATATGAGGAAATGGTACATTCGAGTCGCAAAGTCGGTTGAAAATACGCATGAAATTGATGACTTTCAGGGTTTCATAAAACTTAGGTGTAACTTATTATCATATTTTTTTAAAATTGGTATTGTGTCAAATATATTTATCTTTCGAACGCTATATAAATTTCGAAGAAGCATGTAATTTGTATGGGACAAAAGTTATGAAGCGACTCGTTAAGGTGAAGTGGTAGATGGGAAAATGAGTGATGAAAGAGCAGAACGCATTTATATAGAATCGCAACCACGCGAGCAGGATAGAAACAGTAAGCGATTCAACGTAAAACGATTAATATACAGCATAGAAATAATTTTAGAATGAAAAGATAGATAATTACCAATAATTTTTATAATGATACCATCTATATTATAGCCATAGAATTTGATAAATAAAGTTTTCAGAGGTGTTTTAGGATTTTTTACTATCGAGTAAAATGTTTCTAATTATATTTTCAAAACAATAAAAAGATTTGTCATGTCTTTAAAATCAATATACATATTTTCAGTTTCGTAAATAGATCAGGTTTTCTGAAAAAATTTTCCTACATCGTTTTGTTATATCTCTGACGGATTTGTAGATTTTGTTATATTAATATCTGACTAGCTATGCCTTGCGGTTGCACCCGCGTTAATGGTTACCGCTCCGTTACCGTGATGTTATTTGGCTATCAAATGCTAAAATATTTTATACAAAACCGACTGGTAGTTCCAGAGATTAGCGCGTTCAAACAAACAAACTCTCCACCTTTATTATTAGTATAGATGATGATAGATATATACGTAAAGTAGCTGGGGCTAACTTTTCCCCCCACTTGATTCACTTATACTGTTAATGCTCAGCTCCTAAACATGATAGGTCCATGTTTAATACCCATACACCTATCTAATCATGAAAACCGCATCAATATCCGTTTAGTACTTTTTGCGAGAAAAGGTCACAGACAGAAGCGACAGGGGACTTTGTTTTATTAACCGAACTCCAAAAAAATAAGGAGGTTTACAATTCGTTCCAGGGTACCCAGCGGAAGACCAAGTCCCCCTCGTTTAACCGATGGTATTTGTGAGGCTATACCTAACGAGTGGCCAGTTCTGTTGAGGTATATTTTGATGGGAAAACCTCCAAGTGTGGTTTGATATCTACATAAGTTTTTAATTTTAAAAACCCATTAATCATAGACGGACGTATTTTTAAATAGATTATATTATTGTTTCAATAAAGTATCGGACGTACCAGCTTTTATCAATCGAGCTATAGCAATACCTGTAGGTTAGTTTGTCTTCGACGACCGCTGTCCAATATAGACTGAAATAACAGGATTAAGTGTACGGTCTAGGCTCAGATCTTAATGGATTTACCCAAAATGAACGTATACAATACATTCTAAGTTTAATTACAATTTCTGAAGAAATGTTATTCGGCACATCTGTTGTGGAGGGTCTAAAAGCCTAATTATGGAATATCAGAAAATCCAACTAAGTTGAAACAATAATTTCACAATGTATTTTTTGTCCTTGTTGTCCAAACCGATTAATTGACTTGATTTTTTGCACAGAGATGGTTGGAGAGGCCAGTAGATAGGTTTGGTTTATCCCGGGAAAATTATAGTTGTAATTCCTATCGTGCGAAGCCGGGGATGGTCGCTAGTGTATACAATAATATAACAACTGAAAAGCAACTATTATTAAAATGTTAGAAAGTATTGAAATAATATGAGATGTTGTAGATTTAAAAATAGAAATCCGACGATTTAGTTTTAAAGGATAATTTTTGCTTCGGGGGCTTTTTAATTGTTAAATTTTTATTCTCTCACTTATGATACGATGCTTGGTAGGGGGATTTATTTAGGGGGGGGGGGGTAAAGTAGAAGGATAATGCATGATCTCGTAAATATTTGACTATAACGTCGCTAGCTAATTAATAGTATAGACGCCGACTTTACACAGGCTCTCATAAAACTTGACATCTTGGAAACGGCTTGCCCGATTTTCATCTAACATATAAGAACCTGCTCTGAAATGACACTGTGTTATGTAATGCAAAAACCGCATCAAAATCGATCCAGTACTTTTTGGTTAAAAATTGTTACAGACAAACACACAAACAACGTCTTACCCCAAACGCATATAATTCCGTCGTGGGTTGGGTACTTAAGACAGACAGAAGAGTTTCCATTATCTCTGCCCTATCCTAAGGGAATCAGGCGTGAAGGTCTCCGTATAACAGACTTCCGGTTTTAGTCTTAAAAAGTATACCTATATAAAAAGTAGCTTTATAACAGTGAAATATTTTTTAAATCGGTCCAGTAGTTTTGAGTTCATTTCTTTTCAACAAACAAACACTACTACTCACATCTCTATTTATATTAGTATTTCTATATATTATTTCTTAAAGTTAATGTTTGATACGCCATTTTGAAGATTATTTTACCCTCTAATGACGAAAAATAAACGAACATATATAATCAAATGTTTCTTTTAAAATTACACAATTTTTTTTAAATTATCTTTTTTGTTAAAGACGTCATCTGTTGGGGATCTATTGAAATAACGATGCGAAGTACTGGCATATAACAGTGTAATTAATTTAAAGGGGTACAAGGATACCTTTGGATTAACCTAGTATAGAATACAATTGGGATATTCGTGTGACCGGAACCGCAACAAAAGCTAGATTATCATATCTACCCATGTAGATATAGTCTCAACCCATGGCTTGCTCTTATTATTTTGATACTGTTTAATTATAATATCAGTATAAAACAAAGGACACATTTTAAATATAAATATCCACATCGCTGAAAGTGTCATCAAAAAATATTCAGAAATTTGGGAGCTTATTTTGGACAATATTTTGAAAAATTCTGAAAACAATTTTTACGTATCCCAGATATAGATTAATTTAATACATTTGAGGGTTTATCTCAAGTCATTATTTTATTTTTTCCAAACCACTATCGGATTAATTTAGACTTAACTCATACAGGCATATGTCCCGGGAATAATCTATCATCATAGCCTTTATATATTACGTGGTGGCTATATATAAGTGTTTTAAATAATAAAGTATAGGTTACTCTTGCTTTACTACATGATAATTGATTTCTTCCTAGATAATCTAACATTCCATGGTCAGATTGCCGCAGGTGAAACTAAATATTTATACAAAAATATCAGGAATTTGTAAGGGTAAGAAATGTTTGATTATTTCCTATAGGTAGATACTGCAGCAAAATAAAACTTTTAAAATTACATAGACATCTATTTATAATCTAGGTTCTCATGGAAAATGCTAATGTACTAGCATTCCGCCCCCGTCTTCGCCAGTAGATATTTTCGAACAAAATAAAATAATAGCCTATATTACTCAGGGATAATGTAGCTTCCTATTATTGGAAGAGTTTATCCAAACTTACAAAGTTTACCTCTTTATGATATTAGTATAGATATACTGTTTTTTATTATTTTTGTAATGGAATAATTGTTGTTTGTTACAGGTAGGGTGAAGTGCTGTAGAAACAATGTTTACAATTCAAAACTTAATTGTGAATTAAAAAATATAGCAATGATTGTTAGTGTGAAGTGAAAGTGACAGTGTAACCATGAGTTTTTTCTCATCCATTGGAAATTATGTGGCTGGGGTGGCTGATAGCGTGGCTGGACTGGCACTATCGCCACGACGAGCCCCACCTTCCAGACATCGGTCGGCTGAAGAGGCACAACAACCACCGCCTCAGCCATCAACAGCTACGATGCGCGGTTAGTATTTAAAATGCTTATTTTTTTTAAATCACACACATGTGTAATTGGAATAAACAATAGGAGGCAGTATTTGGAAGAAATTTTTACGGTACTCGTGAAATTATTGTAATTAATATTCATATAGAAGGATTTTGAACCTCAAAAAATATCGGCTCAATGAGGAAGGCTTGCATTCCGCCGGGTACTCTTGTAACACGGTTACCGGCCCAGGAAGGGTAAGGCTATATGATAAGTAATAAAATATTATTGCATAATTTGTGGCATCAATTGGTTGACATTACCTAGTTAGTAGTGACCAATGATATACTAGTAGTGGCAAATAATCGGCACGGGCCATAACCGTTTCGATAAATTTAAAGGTCTTTGTTCTTGGCTACTTCTAGTGAAATTTTAATGAATATATTCAACAATTTTCATAACCAAAATGTAAATTATGAAAGTAGTGAAGCGTTTTCATGTTCCGCCAACCGTGACTCGACGCTTTAATATTATTTAGTATCTATGCCTCTGTTAAGCTAAGTTAAAAAATAATAGGTAATAAATTAAAAAATATATTTATAAGAACAGTTGAAACAAAGTGCATATTGTTCTAAATATAAAAATAATTCAGCCGTTTTTGAGCCAATTCTAGACAAACATTAATTCAGACAGATTTTATAGGCAGCTAAAAAGTTGATAATTACAACATTTTTGTCAAAAGTAAACCACGGGTCCTTATGAAATTTACGTTTTTACATCATCGCAGTATGGATCGGAGCTTTTATATAAGTGTTTACAATTATCCTGATTAACTTATAATCACTGAAAACAATTTATTTTTAAATTTTTAGTGCAACATCAGACTTACCCAAATATCTTCACAGATACAGTGAGACGAACCTATCTGCACACTGGTACGGAATAGATTACTTAATACGTCATCCAGTGATGCAGAACCAGCTCGTATCTTAGCTGTTTCTAAATGGGAGTCTGGATTGTGACTACAGGCATTACCGTCACTTAAGGGTTGGAACCTTATTAAAACGCACTACATTCAGAATTTCTGTAGCATTAAGATTAGGGGCAACAGTAAATGTTGCTCATCGCTGTCACTACGGAGAGCATGTAGATCAACTAGGTCACCATGGTCTATCATGTAGTCGCAGTGCTTGCCGCATACCAAGACACCATCTGTCTGGCTCTTGTCAGCAGCAATATGTCATCCGTTTTAGAACCAAATGGTTTTGCACGTGATGATGCAGATGGCATGACACTTGCACCAAGGAAGATGGGGCGGTCAATAGTATGGGATGCTACATGTGTAGATACTCTCGCACCGTTCCATCTTTCATATACAATGTTAAAAGCGGACAATGCGGCCTACAATGCTGAAATGGCGAAACGTCGCAAATTTGTAATGTCTCCGTAATATAACGTCAATAGAGTGGAAATCCATTTGTGGCATTATGTTTTGCTTGTTTTTCATTATGATTGTATTGTGGAGTGCTGTGGATTTTTGTGAAGGTATAAATAAATATCCATCTCTTCCGAAAGAATACATATTTGAAGCGTTTGGTGTGAAAACGATGGGACCGTGGGGACCTAGTGCACACAGTCTGTTCCAAGAATTAGTAAACGACTAAGTAATAGAAAGTTCCATGACCAACGAGCTGGCTCTTATTCCGGTCAAATAATAAACATTGGGTACCCTAAAGTCTGTTGGGTACTCTCCCAGTAGATAGTGATTTACCTGAATTTTTTTATTTGTGATTTTATTTTATTTTTGTAATTTAGTCCTACCTATTTAAGATAATTTTAATACCTACAGTTCTATATGTAAATAAAAAAAACGTGATGTTCAGCGGCAATGATTATTTATTTCATATCATACTAGCTAGACCAATATTTTCTGTCTCAGAATACAGTTCGACGACATTTTATGACCAATAGAAAGATTACATTTTGTAACCTAGTAGGTACCTATGAATAGAGAGTACTCCTAGAATTAAATTTAGTAGGTAAAGTAAAAACTAGGGTTTGATTATTTGAATATTTTTGTTTTCTAAGCAGTAGTTTTTTCACAATAAACTTTCAACGTACGGCGACATAGTGACTTCATAATTTAGGTAAAGTAGCGTTTCTGTCCGTGGTAGGTAATATTCGTTCGTGATAAAAGTAGTACCACCGCTTGTGGTACTACCAGTTAGACAAATGAGTTAAGGAATGGGGCAGATTGGCTCTTTTACCTAAATTATGATGTCACTCGGCAAAATTTTGAAAATTTATTATAAAAAATATTCAAAATAGTTTCTTAAAATAACTTACTAGGTAAATATAAAAAAAAACATACCTTAGTTTTTACTTTACACACCGAATTAGGTGTCTTTGGGTTAGGATTGTATGTATATAAATCAAAATGAGTTAAGTTATTTAAAAAAACAATATTTTCAGGATTTCCTCGCGTCGTACCAACGGAGGGCGTATCCGCTTTAAGTTCTAGACGTCGAACCTTGGACTGCCTCGCTCCGGCCGCCCCGCCTCGCCGAGGGGGCTCTCTACGAGTCCCACGTCATCAGCTTACTCAAGAAAAACCTACTATGGCCTTCTGTAAACGAAGACTATCGTGGCCGGAAGTCGATAATTCTGTTAATTCTGGGTAAGTGATACTCTTCATACCTACTTGGATAATCTCAAGAAAATGGGTGTACTACTCACCCCTTCATTCCCTGTCACTATTTGGCTACCACGTGATATAATTAAGCCGATTTAATTACGTAAAATGTCTGCAAATATTACGTTTGCGAATTCAGTCAAGGGTCGGGATATAAAAAAAATGAGTAAGTAGAAAAAGAAACTAGCAAGCTGCACAGAACCACAGCAAAAAAATTGTTTTCTTTCTTTAAATCCATATGGCTCCCGAAACCGTGTTATCTGTCCAAGGGTACCCAGCGGAAGACCAAGTCTCCCTCTTTTATTATTAGTATAAAATATTTAAAAAAAAAACGAATCGTGGCTTATTGTTAATTGTTTCGGTATTTATATTATTTACGTCTATTTTTAAGTTTACAATATGTAAATCCAAAAATATAAAGAGATATAATATTATTTGGGATTTTTGTTAGGTTTATTTCTAAAAGGAATTTGTTGTTCCTTTACGAAACAGTGCACTCTACGGTTTCTTAACTTTGTCATCTTGTTTCCTGTCGAATTAACTTTATTTAACGCGAAAATATTAGAGTTGAGTACTTAGTAACAGACGTTCATAAATAAAGGGGCTGACAGCGCGGGAAGAATCTTCACGAGATGAGACAATTTATCAGACAGAGACTCATTTGGTTGAATATAAAAATTTGATTAAAATTTTTATTTAGACCTCGCCTTCAGTTAATTAAAGTTAAAATTAACAAATAAATTTCTAGATTTAATCTAGACTTATCATCTCTTCCTGGTAATATTTAATTTTAATAATAATTAGAGATAGTTTTTGTTTTTGTTTGCTGCGGACGGATAGCTTATATTATCAATTGATCTATTCTATTATGCAATTTGATTAACAGTGCATTAATTAAAACGATGTATTTTTCTAGGACAAGCCATTAAACTAAACCACACCCCTAGAGACTCGTAGTACATACAAACACTGCAAAGTTCACCTACTTTCATACGAATCTATATTATTATGTTATAATATTCTTCAAGCGTAACGTGGAGTAACTTTTATACTTGATATGAGGCTATAAATATTAAAGAGAGCTGTCATTTTAGATTTTATTGTACTAGACGCATCAATTTTCCGCCCTTCTATTTTTAGACTTCATCAATATGTAAGTATCTATCAACATAACAATTGACAACCTGTATTACATTGAGATATTGTTGTCATTGTAAAGCCACAAACGGCCATACAAAACAAACAAAGTACAAAACGGTCATACCTTTGTGATTTCATCGCTCGCTAGGGATTTATAAAAAAAACCTCATTAAAATCAGTCTGTCAAGTAGATCTTGGTTGAGTTCTAAGGGAAGACAGAAAGACGTTGTGTTTTACAAAGATAGAGAAAGCGACTGGTTCATGGACCAAAAGCAAAGTGCCAATTTTATATTAATGAAAAATAAAATATTATTATGTTCTGTTTCACTATATATAGTTAAAAAAAATATTACATAATGTTTTGTAATGAGATGATTCATTTTAGCCCATTCTGTAAATTTTTTAATTGCAAATATTTCTATATCTTAGGGAACCCTAATTTTGAATAAACATAACCTATATCATCTGGAATTCAAAAACACAAGACACTAAGGATATTAAAATCGAAACTCTTAACAAAGATTAAGAGAAAAGTGACGGATTTATGCCTGTTGCCCTGCCAGACATACTGTGCCCAAACAAGCATCTTTAACAAAGCCACAAAAACAAAAATAAGTCATGCCAACGCGCTATGAGAGGAGTCATCTTGGATATCAAGCTTTTAGACAAACAGAAGAGCAGCGATTGAAGACAAAATAATGATAAGCACAAAAGTAGAAAGATGGTCAAAACTGGTCACAAGGTGGAAAGGCCCAGAAGGAAAAAGAGCAAGAGGCGGCCCCAGGATCGCTGGACTGATGACTTACAAAAAGTAGCAGGAGGAAACTAGGCAGATCTAGGAAACAACAGAGAAAAATTGAGACAGTTGGAGGAGACCTATACCCGAGACGGGGCCATGACATAAAGTCAAATTTAATATAAATAAAAGTATCCGTAAACAAATTTGTTAAAACTAGGTTATGGAACAAGAAAGGCTTATTATTATTATTATATCATCTGGAATAATGTAGCATAAAAGAGGGAAAGTATTTCTCAAGTCGGCAAAGTTATTTTCGAGATACAGTTATAAACAGACAAAATCAAACTAAATCGTCTTAATATGTTAGGTACATATGTGGGGTTACATACTCTACGTAATAGGTTTGTTAGTTGTGAAGGTTAGAAAGCTTTCGTATATCGATTCATTAGTGGAACTTCTGGCTTGTACTTTTCCTCGTAAACATTTGACAACATTGTGCAACTTTTCGGTAGGTAGTGATTTTGTGGGAAGGTATAAATTAAATTTTTTACTTTCTTTCCATTTTCTTCCTTACGGTGTCTGTCTTTTAGGGCCGATTTTCTGAGTAACACTAGTGCTGTCAATTTGGGCACCATTCCCAGTAAATTTTTCCAGATATTTTTTATTAAAATTAAATAACGGACTTGCAAAAACTTTCAAAATATTGGTCCATTAATTTTCAGTTCGGTAAAGATTACTTAGTCCCTATGACTATCACAAAGCTAAAAAAGAACTCGCTAAGTTCTTGTTGGATAATATTTAAGAGACAAAGGTGCAGTTAAATGACCATACGACTTTGACTTATTCAAAGACAATACAATTGTACAATTTAAAAATAGATTGAAAGATGAAACTTCCACTATATCCAATCACTGTCCGAAACTCTCACTGCCTACATTTTTCGCTACTGTATAAGGAAAATTTCTTGGTAAATGATATTCCTGTTTACTTACCGGCTTATTCATCGTTGCAAAATACCGTACATAATTACTTCATATTCTCCGAGGACAACGAATTAGGGTCTACTATGTTTACGGTTCACGGTCGGTTACGTTTGAGCTAGAAATTACGTAGGTACTAAGTTCATCTTTCCATCTAAAGTACCTTCCTTCATGGTTGTTGGGAGCCCGCTCCAGGGAGAACCCTTAATCATCATCATTCTACTTTCTTATTTATCTGATGGAATTATTGAGGCTATCAAACGATGATTTGAGATGGAAAAGCTACTTAGATGTACATATTGTAACCGCAAAGGAGACCTAGGGTACCCTAAGAGTCACAAAGAAACTCGATTCAGTAGTTTTCGGTTTCAGTGCCTGGATGGCCCAGTCGGAGAGGTGAGACTCTTGTAGTGACGATGAAGATGATAGGGTAGGGCTAAAGGTATCTCAGGGTCGTACAGTGTCTGGCTGTGCACTACTTCTACTTCTTTTATTAAAAGAAAAACAATTAGTACATGGCCAATGTGGGATTCGAACCTATGTGGTCTGCGCTGTTACTGGTCTCCGACTTAGAAAGTACACTATGTTGCAAAAAAAAACGAGCACTTAAAACTTAATTGGTTATCATTATATTTTGAAGTTAATAATGTTTCAATAATTATTAATTATGATGTTTTAACATATTATAATCGAATTTCTACATTTTTTAATCATCACAAGTAGAAAACTGAGGTAAATTGAATAAAAAAATGAAAAACCATTTTATTAAGTAATTTTAATGAGTATGAAGTGACAAATTAAACTAAAATTATTTTTTTAATTAATCTTTTTTAAATTAACCTACCCAAAAATCATAATCGAGTATGACCACCTCTCGCAGTTATGACAGCTGCCATTCTTTTTCTCATACTCTCATCAGGTTTCTTATGGTTTATTGTGGTATCAGTTCCCATTCAGTCTGAATCACAGTTTTTAACTCTGTGAGATTTTGTGGAGCTGGAGTTACAGCGCGTACCCGGCGTTTTAGGACGTCCCATAGATGCTCTATAAGGTTGAGGTCGGGACTCCTCGCTGGCCAATCCAATCGAGGAATCCCAACCTCCTCCATATATGCGGATACTGCGACGGCACGATGAGGACGAGCATTATCATCCATAAAAATGGACCTGTCTCCCATAACAACCAATGCAGGTTGCACATGTGGAACGAGAATTTCTGAGATATAGCGATGTACATTAAGTGCCCCATTCGGCAAAAAACTAACTCCGTACGAGCTTCAGAAGTTATTCCTGCCTAGAACATTAAGGATCCCCCACCGTATGGTGTTACCTCTTCAAAGCACACGTCGGCATAACGTTCACCTTGTCTTCTCAGTACTCTCCGACGTCTGTCTTCACCATGTAGAATCGGAAAACAGAACCCTACCCCAATCCTCAATTGTCCATAGTAACAAATTTTGCCCAAATCTTAGACTTGCTACGCGATGCCCATGGAGTAATTTTGGTCCTTTAGCGGGTCTGTGAGAATGTATGTCTGCTTCGATAAGTGTCCTCCGTACAGTCCATTTACTAACTCTCACCAATCTCACTTCTTGTAGGTGGTTTTTATTTAGATAATTGTAAGATTTTCGTCGATTTCTAAGAGCTTGACTGACAAGGAATCGATCATCGCTCTGCTCCGTACATATTTTTCTGCCAGAACCAGGCCTTCTACAGAGAGAATCAGTCTCTTGGAACCTCTTCCAAATCCTTTGAACTTTAGAACGTGTAATTCCAAGCCGCCGTGCCACATAATATTGGTCTAAAACTTCATCGAGAAGAGTGACGACTTTACTAGCTAATATTGTGTTGTCCATATCGCAATGAAACTAGCGCACTTGTGCACTACTTCTATTCATCAACAAAGTCGTGAATCTAAGGAATATTTTGTTAATAATAACACAATTGACGATAATATTGAGAAATAATCCCGCGTCTAGTTGGCGTTTTAAATACAAAATTAGAGAATATTTGTCATAAAACGTTGAAATTTAAATTTGGAATGTTCATTATTAGTGGCCAGCACGCGTAATTGAACATGGAACAACATTCAGAACATAGAATACATATATATACATTATTTAAATAGATACTACAATATATCTTAAGTGCTCGTTTTTTTTGCAACATAGTGTATATGAATTTGATTAGTTGTGTGATTTTGTAGCAATTTTTTATTAAAAATTACCTTTTCCACCGTAATTAGCGCCTTATAGGGAATTCTTTTCGTTTATACAAAGCAAATGTGTTCCATGAAAGTACATCAAACATCAACCAAGCTAAACTTGCTTATACATATTGTAGAGTTGCAGGAATGTAATAGTTAAACGCTGAAATAATCATATATATTCGTTGAATTATGTTTACATTCCGTAACGTCAAAAACCAAGATGACGTGCAAAATATGCCAATATAATATTATAAAGTAAACGTAGGAAAATGTACCAGCCAGGTCTCCACATACATGAAATAAAAGTAGCAATATGGTTGGCAAGTAATGGAGAACTGAAAGCTAGGGAATGTGAAAAGGGGCTGTAAAAGGGGGAATAGGGGTGGTTGTAGGAGGATGTTAAGGGACGCGGAACACCGGGCAACCTGCAAGGACATGCAACAGGCTGCCCTGATGACCTAAATACAGATAAATTAACCCACATTTTCATATGAAATTAACAAAAGTTCATCTCATTTGAATTTATATCACCAATTGAATTATTATTAAAGCTACGGGTGCTTTATTGGTCAGGATTCAGGGTACCTCAAGGACGGTTTAAGTCATTCTCAATTTTAGCTAATGATTAAGTTATTTTGAGATCGAAAATACTAAAAACTTTTTAAATAAAAATTAAAGTGAACATCGATCGGCGATAATAATTATATGGTCCTTCCGTCTGGTACTGTCATACCAGTTTAATGGTTTTTTCTTCACGGGTTACCTTACAGCTTCCGAACCCGTGTATTAATCCCAGGGTATCGAGCGGAAGACCAAGTCTCCCTCATTTAGCCGATTATGGTATTTGTGAGGTTATACCTAACGAGTGACCAGTTCTGTTGAGGTATATTTAGATGGAAAAGCCTCTAAGTATGGTTTGTCAGATTATGTTCATAAGTTTTTAATTATAAAAAATCCATTGGTACATGGCCGGCATCGAAACGTGGAACGTATAGTTAATACCAGACATCTTAACCACTCGGCCATTGCACTGACACACCCTTTCTTATGAATCGAATTGACGTTTCTAAGCAATAAGACTAATTTTACCACAATATTTATATACCTATACTACGTATTATATTAATCATATTGTATTATTATTTGACTTTATGAAGCTGTCGTGTTTATCATGAAATATTCAATAATAAACATTACAAATTTGCCAAAATATAAGAGAGAACAATAACACTTATGTAAATTTCACAACCTAAACACAAAATAATAGTTGTTTTTGTTATTTAAACACACGATCAAGCGGTATAATATACTACCAAACAACCCCAAGGCTGTGTGTCCTTTTTGCGAGATTCTCTCGGGAATTCTCTGAAAGCTTCTTTCGAAAAATTTTTCCCTCAGACAGGCACGCAGCGTAATATATGTTGAGTTTGAATATGATTTGTCTGTGTACCAAAGATACGTGCGGCGCGTGTCAGGGACGATCTCTGTAGGATTAGCCGGGCAGTCGAGACTCGTGACCACTCCTTGTGGACTGTACAACTTGGTAGATAGATAGAGGATCGCATTAAACTGATGGTAAGCTTATTAGCTATTTTGTTAGAGAGTTTCAAGTATTTATATATGAAATAGAACTTTTGAGTTTCTGGTTCAGTACAAATATTTCTTGAAAAATATTTCCAAGCAGCGACATGCTTACCACCTGTCTTATCTAATTAATTTGGTTAAAACTCGCTATAATAATGAGGGTTTGATGTATTCTGTGATACAAAAATGTGTAGTTGGTATTCGAACCCGTGTCCTGTTGCATGGGTAGGGTTGCCATCCACCCGGATTTCTCTGGATTTGGAAAATTAAACCCGAATAAATTAAAAATATCGAAATCTCGAATTTCGAAAATTGATTCCAATTTCTTTGATGACGTCCCAATTTTTTTAAAACACCTTCAATTTTCATAGCGGAACATAAAAAAATTGCAAATTATAACAATTTAAAATTAATTTTGTTAATTCTGGCAAAATGTCCGGGTTGAAGCCCAAAAATCCGGAGTTTTCGAACTTCTTGTCCTGATTTTACAGCTGAAGGCAACATTGGCAAGATTGTGTAGGTATAGAGTATAATAATATTTCAAGGTCAATCTGTATTTTAGCACCAATTAAGAATGGTCTTGGTTTGATATCGATATTTTTCCGGAGGACCTGTTGCGATGTAATGAATATTAAAATATTTTGATTTGCAATATTGTTCCCAAACGGTGAAAGTGGAAATAAATGTACCTATCAATATATGAAAGGCCCTATATTCCCTATGTTTTTCAAAATTTTAGACTCAGTAGTTTTAGAGATAGGGGTGGGGGACGGTTAATTTTCGAATTTATAAAAAAAATATATTTGTATTTCTTATAACGAGCCCTTTTTTTGATATATGTCACCCGCTTGATTTTTTTTTCCTTTTTATCTATCTCCCAATCGATTATTTACTTACGCTATACGTGCGTGATTGGGTCATCAAACTCTATATGTATGTACCAACTTTTTCGTCTAGTAGATTCAGAGAAAATAAGCTGTGACAGACGGACAGACAGACACAAGAGTGAACCCTAAAAATGAAATGCTGTTCGTTGATGAGCGCATCACTTGAGAACGGCTGGACCGATTTGTTTTTTTAAATGTTCGTAATAGTCGTCCGAATCAGGTTTTTAGGGAAGGAAAAATTGGAAAAGATACCCGGCAAAAAAAACTGACAGTGCTTTTTTCTATGCAAATTTTGTATGAAGTCAAGACTAATAGGAGATGAAAGTTTATATGGGCTCCAAGAGCGAAGCCAGAACGAAAAGATAGTACCGTACTTAAATAAATTTGAAATGTGAATGTCAAAAATGAGTAGGTACCACTATTTAAATTAAATCTGTCTGTCTGGTTGTTTGTCAAAAATAGACAGCGAAACTGTTTTATTCATTATCATGAAACTTTTAGCGATCATAGTAGGTATTCATATTTACAATCTGCTATTTGCTTCATCTTAAAAGGTTTCAAAGTTAAAATTAATTTAGATAGGTATTTTATTTATCTTTTGATCAGCCCCCGTACAATAGGCATTGGCCTATTCTCTACATTAATTACCAATATATTCACGTTATACCAGTTATACTAAATGTCAAACCTTAAAAATTCATTATTCAGACCGGAATCGTAAATATTTCAACGTGGTGGTCCTTATTCAATTACGCAAAGGTCTGGCCTGGTTGTAATTCCTATGACACAAGGTCAGGTGTCCCCGAAAGGTCAAGTGATGGAGGTCAACGAATAATCCTCATTGCCTTTGGTCCTATGAAAATACTTTCTCGGTTGTGCTTTTTCAAACCTCTAGATTTGTGTTCGAGATTACTGCTAAGAAAAAATCCAATAAAAAAGTGTAACATGTGCTAAATAATTCTAATAGATTATGTAGATAAATGTACATAACAGCATTATGGAAGTGAATTTTAGGTATGGCAGAGGAAGCGTGATAGTAAGATCAATGCTGTTGAGATGAGATCAGTAATATATCACTCAGAGAAAAGATGATGTACATAAAAAGTGTGGAGTGACTGATAGTGTTGTGTATAAAATTGAAACGGGAATGCTGAGATGGTTTGGGCATGTGTGATGAAAGAATGACGAAACAAATATGTAAGGTAGGAGTGGTAGGACCAACAAGGAAAGGACGACCAAGACGAAGTTTTGTAAATCAAATATATGATATCCTTAAAAAAGGTCAAATACGCAGTACAAAAAATGAACGTGCATGTGTGAAACGATGTATGGGTGTGGATGAAACAAGAGAAGTATGCAAAGATCGAGAGAAGAGGCGTTCCATACCCTCTGCCTACCCCTTTAGAAAACAGGCGTGACGGAAATTTTGATTAATTCATGGATGCCACATTTCTTGCTAAGCTGTGTTGGTCTGAATTGGCAAAACCACTTTGAAACTAAACTTATTTAGTTCTACTATATTCATTCTAATCAAATAACCTGACATAAAAATTGGGGTAATAAGAACTTGTTTTGATGTAGGTATTAGAGGATCAATACAAGATACAGAATATCAACAGCAAGGAATATAAGTACTCTGATCAACAGTTTGTGAAACAATTCGTATTCAGAACACGTGTTTCTCTATCTATGTTAATTTAATATCATCTGTCATTATACTGGATGGATAATTCGATAGCTCGATAGCGCATGTCAACAAATATAGAGTTAGAAATCCAACGTACAATGTGCGTATCTTCCGAAATGTGAATTCTATATTTTTTTTATAGAATTTACCCAAAACAGCGTGCTTTCAAAATATATAGCCTTCAACGTTTTTCCAAACAGTTTAAGTACATAATCTATTTCTGCAAGTAATTGATGGGCGGGGCACGTATAAGCTCGAAGACAAGATTTTAGATGGACGTCAAGGATTACTAAGTCTAGAATGGGCTATAGAAGTGTCGGCAGACCACCAGCGAGATGGAGTGACGACATCGTGAAGAGAGAGGGTAGAGCGTGGAGGAGAACTACGGAGGATAGGGAAAAGTGGCGCAATGCTTAAAGACCTACGTCCAGCAGTGGACAGATACAAACTGAAGAAGAAAAAGCATATGAAGAATTTAATCCAAATCAGACCAGCCATTAAAGCATGATTGAACAATTAACAAAAAATAATAATAATTGAGATTATGAACGCAAAATTTTAAAAAGAAAATCAAGCTTGAAATAATTTACTCTTGGTTAAGCAACGTAAAGTAAGGTCAAAGTTTCGGATGGGTCAACGTTTGTAATAATTTCGATCTGGGCTGGCTACTGAATTATCCTCATCGGCTAAATAAGAGCGACTTATGTATTCAGCTGAGTAATGGTACTTTTGCTATAAAGTTTTTAAATGGAAATTAATATACTGTGATCATGTTGTGCATTTGACGAGAGCATACACTGACAACCTTGCTACAGCTAAATAATAGAGTTCAGTCTTTGAGTTTGCTTGTATTTCGATCCTTTGTTTAGGAGCTTTCATTGTTGCCAAGAAAATTACAGACTAGTATTTTCCGAGAACAAAGCTTTGACGATTAGCTCTTTTAAAAAATTTTACAGAAGTAAAAAGAGATTTGTAATTTAATATTGGTATTCGAATAACAATGACATTATTATATATTCGCTCATTACTGCGCCGCGGAAACGTGTTGGTGATTATGGTTAAGATATTAGACTTGTGACAAAATCTCAAATCTTCTTCTTTTAAGATTGAACGGCATTATGTGAAACTTTTTGGCACTGGACTAATTCGACCCCGCTGAACACGATTCTGCCTGGTGCCAGCCCCACACACACACCGTTCTCCCAAGCGTGCCCCTAAACCTTAAATTTGAGAGGTGAGGGGGGATGAAGAAGACCAAGGGTTGGGGTTTTTGGAGGGGATATTTATAGGGATCCAAGGAACACCTGTACCAAAAATCAAAAGTGTTGGTAACAGTTGTCTGAGGTCCCAGTTGTCAGTTCTTTCTCATAGGTGTTCTAAATTAATTTCATGCCATACGCCATACCTGTAAATTGCGAATCTTTGCTCTTATGATAATGAATTAAGCATTGCTTTGTAGGTAAATGTTTCAAGATTAATTCGCTTCTTGGTTACTTTATCACAGCTTCGGCCGTTTACCGATAAAATGAGTGCAGAAAACAACAACATGTTGTGGAAAATAAAAAAACCGCGGTTATGGGCACGTTTTGGAGGTAGGGGGAGACAGAGAGGGCGAGAGGCTGGAACCGGGCAGAATCGTGTTCAGCGAATTAGTCTAAAAAAACCTGGTACCATTAAAGAATCATTGATGACTTGACTTGACTGATGCAATGACCCTAATTGTAAGTTTGAGCGTTTATTAAAATCCTGTATTACACTCTCCATTACGAAAAAATAGGGCATGGAAGGAGATGACATCCAATATAGCCTCATTTATTTCTTCCGTTTTCTTTGTTCTATCAGGCTCATTACGACGGTAGATTCCTAGTATTGAACTCAGTAGAGATGGCAATATTAATTTTTATTTTTCGTCGGGAATATTCTAACAATAATAGATACCACTTAAGTAACATGAGAACATCATATTCATTGTAATTTTGACTTACCTCCACCATGTTGGTTGTCTTCTAAGCGAATTTATTTTTTTTGGCTACTTTTGCTATATACGCTATACGCAGTATTATTTATTAATGTTAGTTACGCTATTGAACCATCCTCGATAACTATTGTATAATTTCACTTGTATCAGAAATCCTAGTATAATATGTTCACCAATGGATGAAAGTGGCTGAAAGTGGGATACGCACTCTAATCTATTATTTCTCTCTATCTTTCTCAAAAATGTTTTTTTTGTCAGTATCAAAAACTTAATGTTTAATACAACATTTTGAAGATAACTTAGTTCTATGTTAACAATAATAATATAACTTAATAATTAAAAAATCTCAAAACTACAAATTAAAAATTTCTTCCAGAGAGTCCGAATCCGTTGCCATAGTGCCTAGAAAACATAGCGCGTTACCCTTTTGAATTTCTAGCGCTATGCGTTGTATGAAAAAGGCTTTGGAGCGTGGATCGCCGGTCTCCGTTAGAAGTATTTTCCCGATTTTATTTCCAAAAAATATATAAAAAAAACCCTCTAATGACGAAAGATAATCAAACAAATCAAAATTAGACTTATTTATTTTGTAAAAGACACCATCTATTTGAGATCAGTTGAACTAACGGTGCGAAGTATTAGCACGGGTCATCTAGTCTTACTTTATAAGTAAATGAAAGAAATTATACTTTCACTAAAAAGGGGAGACTTGGACCGATAACACATTTCGGGAGCTATAAGGCAACCAGTCAAGAAAAAAAATTTAGAATATAATTCGCAGAAAAATTATCTTCTGATATCTTAAAAAAACAAGTTGCTTTATTTTTTTGTAAAGAAACAAGTTGTCTTTTAAGTGAACATTGTTTGAATTCGGTAAAATTAATTTATTTTGTTACAGTGTGCAGGATACAGATGGATCTTATTTCGAGAGTTTCACCGCGCTATCATGGCGGCAGGAAAACCGTAGGTTGGCAGCGCTAAGGCTCGTGGAAGCAAGATCGGAACGACCACCACCAGCACCACAAGAACTAGGTTTACCAAGCGTCTCTGCCCAACTGTCTGCTAAGGAGCATGAACATTTATATACAGAGGTAAATTTCTTTGTATATTTCATTGATTTTTTAAGGGAAACTTCTTAGGCGGGGCGATTCGATAATTTTTATTGGATGAGAATTGAGAGTGAAATTTCAAGGACGCGTCACGTATAGGCACATTTCGTTACATGAGAGAGAAGAAAGATATAACATAGAGAGAAGGAAAAAGATAGCTATACATTGTATATCTAAAGCCCCTTGTACACAGTGGATCAATGATGGCCCAGACAAGGCCATTTCCACGGGCTAGAAAATTGTATCAATAATGACGTTTGGTTTTTTAAGGAGTTTCACTTCTATCACGGTGCTGTACGCGCAATTTTTTATATACAAAACTACACCAATAAAACGGTGTACCTACTTGACGCCAAACTGTGTGTGGCACAAGTTCGTTTACCCTTCGCCCCGCATACTCTGCCCCGAAAAGTCTAACTCTGTCTTTATTTGTACTGTCTATCTATATAAATAACTATTATAGATTTCCGCCTGCGCTTCGCCCGTAGATATTTTCAAACTAAATAAAATATGGCCTATAATACTCAGGGATAACTTAGCTTTCTATTCATGAAATAATTTTTAGAATCGGTTAAGTAGTACATCCAAACTTACAAACTTACAAATTTAACTTCTTTATAATATTAGTGTCTACACATAAATGCTGTTAAGCGCATCACTTGAAAAGGGCTGGACCGGTTTGGCTAATTTCTTTTAAATGTTCGTAATAGTCTGAATAAAGTTTTTAAGGAAAGAAAAATTGGAAAAGTTGCCCGTATAATTGGAAAATTTGGTGTGCTGAAAAACTGAATTTATTATTTTCTAAGGGATTTTTGTATGAACTTAAGACCATAGCAAAGCCGGGGCGGAAATTTAAGCTATCTAAATAAAAACTGCACGTAGTCACGGTAAACCGACAAACAGTAATAAAGAGACGGTTCTATGTGATATTAGAAAAATGGTTAGGGTTTGGATAAACCGGAAGACACTACGAGTTAATTTCTAAATAATGCCAAAAAAAGGTTAGGCATATCTGTGCTTCTCCTGAAAATAAATACTTTTACCTATATTATGTAAAACCAAATTACATGGCAATATATTTATCAACCGTACATGCAATATATTCAATGAGAGATATAGTAATGTGGATATATTCGGTAGCACTCTTCCTAAGTTTAAGAAAGCCCTGAATGTATCATATGATAGCTGAGTGGTGTTTTTATTTTGTTTATTAAGTTTTGTTTTTTATTGTTTAATTCTAATGTCTTTATTATATATTTTGTTATGTGTTTGTGTACCTATTTTTATTAATGTGTGGAAACCTTGTTGGTAAATATGGATTATTAATGTTGTGTCTGAAATTTTGTTATTTTGTATACTGTTTGTTTCCCTAATATAAATAAATAAAAAATATAACAGAACAAGTTTCATACCTGTCACTGAACTTTATGTCAACTGTTATATACAACTGTCTTCTCAGAAGAAGTCTCGATGCCGTACTTTACGTGCTCTCCGAAGCACTGTATACACGTTTTTAAGATCGAACGAATGTTTTTATATATGAAAACTTAAGAAATTAAATTGAAAAAATTACTAAATATAACTTGCAAGTTTGTAAATACCTGCAGACTTTATTGCTATTTGTTTTGGCAATGCGTACGTATCGCCAGGAGGCTCCGGCGCTTTCAATTTGAAATTAAATTCATGATGCCATGCCATTTGTATCTCTTTCAGATCTGTTTATGAAACATTTTTGAATTATGTTTTCAATACAGTTTTGTTGTAAATTTATGATATTAATATCATATTGACATGAAAGTTAATCAAGGCTACCCTGAGACAGTTATTGTATTGTTACGAGCTGGGGTTCGAAGAGATTTAAAATACCGATTAAATAAACAAACTTTACTTCAACACCACAAAAATACAGTTACATAAATGAAAACACTAAAATAACACTTAGTCGCACTAAATTCCACTTCACTGTTTCGCTTTGATCGCTCTGATTCGCACTGTGTCCCTTGCGGCAATGATCCTCTGTTTATATTGCCCACCGAACATTCGAGAAACGCCGAGATTGTTGTACAAAGTTGTAGACGCGGCTCGATGCGACTCGGCGCCAAATACCTACACACAGACCGCGCCCGATTTTGGTACCTATGGCTAGGCACATACGGTCCATTTTCGTTTGTACTTTGATTCTCTCTGGATGTTTCTAGAGACGTCTATCGACCTTGATGTGTTTAGGTATTTATTTGTGCGATTTAAGTACCTATTCGTTACACTGCCCCCCGCTTAGAGTTGCTCGTCCCGAGCAATATTCGAGCCTTTGTAAGGAGCCAGTCGATCAATATGGACAACCTTTAACTGTCCACGCGGGCATCGTTGGATCCGATAGGTCACGTCATTGATCCTCGTGATGACCTTATACGGGCCTTCCCAGCGGTTCTGCAGCTTGGGAGATTTGCCTTTTCGGCGTTTCGGGTTGTGCAGCCACACCAACGATCCCTCGTCAAAACCGTTACTATTGAAGTTTCTATCGTACCTGGTCTTCATCTTTGTACTGGCCACAAGACTGCTCTGACGAATCTGGTCATGTATGTCGCACATCTTGTTTTTCAGGTTCGATACGTAGTCACTTACAGGTTGCGGCGCATCCGGAGGTCCGCCGGTCAGGAGATCAACTGGTAGTCGGAGTTCTCTCCCAAAGTTGGCATAAGCAGGAGTCACCTTTATGCTTTCATGCTCTGCGGATCGATATGAGAGCAAGAACAAGGGAATATATCGGTCCCAGTCCCTCTGGTGATCCTCAACCAGTTTCGCTAAATGAGTCTCCAAAGTGCGGTTGAACCTTTCAACCATTCCGTCGGACTGTGGGTGATACGCCGTAGTCCTCGTTTTATTTATTCCCAGGAGACGGCATACTTCCTGGAACAACTGCGACTCAAAGTTACGCCCTTGATCAGAATGTATCTCCAATGGTAGCCCGAACCTGCAGAATACTTCGTTGACCAACTTAGTCGCCACTGTTGTCGCTTCCTGGTTGGGAATTGCGAAGACCTCCGGCCACTTCGTGAAGTAGTCCATCACGACCATGAAGTACTTGTTCCCGTCTTCAGTGGCCGGGAACGGTCCAGCAACGTCCACCGCAATTCGTTCCCATGGAGCGCCAACATTGTACAGCTGCATACGTCCCCTCGTACGTGTCGTAGGTCCCTTCACGGCCGCACATACTGTGCACTTGCGACACCAATCCTCGACATCTTGCCGGCAATGAACCCAATAAAATCGTTTCCTGATTTTCGCCAGGGTTCGATTCATGCCCAGATGTCCTCTCGAGGATCCATCGTGCACGGACTCAAGCACTGCACGCACCTTTGACCTAGGCACGACCAGCTGCATCAATGTCTCCTGTCCACTTGGCGACTCCCACTTGCGGTACAGCAACCCGTTGTGCAGCACTAGACTTTCCCACTGAGCCCAGTAGCTTTTCGTGGTGGAACTCATGGCGGATACAACATTCCAGCCGGGCCTTGGAACATTCTGCGTCTTCCATTCCATTATCGGCGCCAAGTTGTTATCCTTGAGTTGCTCGTCTCTCGTTCTCTCATTCGCCCATTCGTCACTAAGGTTGTTAGTCGTAATCACTTTGATGACAGAATCGCTGATTTCACGCCTCGAGCAGTGTTTACAATCTTCAGGGCACGGCCTGCGTGACAGTGCGTCAGCGTTGCCATGCGTCCGTCCTCGTCGATGTTCGATCGTGAAATCGAATTCTTGTAACTGCTCGATCCACCGAGCGACTTGTCCTTCGGGATCCTTGAATTGAAGTAACCATTTCAACGCCGCATGGTCTGTCCGTAGCTTGAACTTCCTTCCGATGAGATACTTGTTGAAGTGTCGTACTGTCTTCACTACGGCCAGAAGTTCGCGTCTGGTTACACAGTAGTTCCTTTCTGGTTTTGACAGAGCCTTGCTGAAATACGCTATCACAACTTCCTTGTCCCCCTTCCGTTGTGACAGCACACCTCCAATGGCGATGTTGCTTGCGTCTGTGTCCACCACAAACTCGCCGACTTGGTCCGGGTAGCCCAATACAGGTGTTTCACACAGCCGTTGTTTCAGTTCCTGGAACGACTTCTCACAGTCCTCAGTCCATTGAAACGAACGCTTGTCCTCCGTCAGCCGATGTAGGGGCTTGGCTACTCCCGCGAAGTCGTATACGAAGCGGCGGTAGTATGAGTACAGACCAAGAAACGCCCGAACATCTGTTTTGTTCCGCGGGGTGGGCCATTCTCGTACAGCTACTGTCTTGACAGGGTCGGTTTCTACGCCATCCTTTGTAATTACATGCCCGAGGTAATTCACACGTTTCTTGAAGAAGCTACACTTCTTGGCATGCAATTTCAGGTTCGCGAGCTTCAACTTGGCAAACACTCTTTCTAAATTCCCCAGGTGCTCGTTGAAGTCGCGTCCCATGATGATGACGTCATCCAGGTAGACTAGGCAAGCTTTTCCAACGAGATCCGCAAGCACAACTTCCATCAGCCTTTCGAACGTAGCGGGAGCATTGCATAACCCGAAAGGCATGACGTTGAACTGCCACAGTCCATTTCCGGTCGAGAAAGCAGTCTTTTCCTTGTCCTTGGGATCGATCTCCACTTGCCAATATCCACTCTTCAAATCCAGTGTTGAGAACCACTGGTTCCCACTCAACTTGTCCAAGGTGTCGTCAATCCGGGGTAGAGGGTAGCTGTCCTTTCTGGTTACGTCGTTCAGTCGACGATAATCCACACAGAAGCGAGTGCTGCCATCCTTCTTCTTAACTAGCACAACCGGAGAACACCATGGGCTCAAAGAAGGTTCGATGACATTAGCCTTCTTCATGTCTTCCAGCATGCACTGTACTTCGGCTTCTCTTCCTACTGGGATTCGTCGAGCACGTTGACGTATAGGTAACTCGTTGCCTGTGTTGATGGTGTGTTTCACCAATGACGTCCTGCCGAGATGCCCATCTCTGTCACTAAAGATGTCAATGTAACGAGTGAGCATCTCCTTCGCTCTTTTGTACTCGGAGATAGACAAGTCCTTCTTCGAAATATCAACGAGTTCCAAGGGGTTTGTACTGTTATTTTTCATCGCCGACAGCTTACCCTGGGTGCAGCTCCGCATCCAATTCGCCTCGTCGCACTTCGCCACGACTTGATCCTTATTAAGAGTGACAGGAGCGTCATTGAAGTTGGTCACCCTTACTACAGCTCGTCCACTCTGGCTGTTTACTAAAGTTGGAGTGAGTAACCAGCCTTTATGTTTAGAACGTTCCAGGTGGTCGATGATAGAGCACCTCGTATTGGAGGGGTCCCCATTAGTTGGTAACTCCACATCGACAAGCGTCTCCGAATATGGGTTCAGCTTGACGCCCTTGGCACAGCGCACATAGCCAGCATAACCACCTTTCAAAAATACTTGTTCCCGACCGCACTGCAGTACACCGTTGCGCAAGTCGATGCCAAACTGGAACCGCTTCATAAAGTCGAGTCCGAGAATGCAGTCGTCTATAATGTCGGCCACGATGACGGTGTGTGAATACTCCCCGTCACCCACCTTGAATGTCACCGGCAGCTCGTCGTATGCGGGTATAGGCTGACCGGTTGCCGTGAAGAGTTTCAGACAGGAAGATGAACGTCTGGTTCTGCTCGTAGATCGTCCCAACAACTGAGGTCTCACAACCGTACGCGTTGCTCCTGTGTCGATCGTCATCTCACATGGCGTCCCGTTGACCTCGCCGGCGATCACCAGACTGTTCCCGTCGAAAACTTGTCGGATGGTAACTTTTGTAGCTGTTTTCCGAAGCTCGGTAGTTACGGCACGGACATCAGCTCCGACGTCCCGTTTCGGCACTCGTTGATCCGTGCCTTGTCGTTTAAGCGCTGGGCAGCTAGCTTTAAGGTGCCCCAGCTTGTGGCAGTAGAAGCAGCGGGGTAAGTAGCTACGCCTCTCTGCTACAGGTGTCGTTGTTGGAGTAGCCTCCTCCGCCACTTGTCGCAATCGCTGAGAACGAGGTGTAAGACATCACATCACTAGTCTAAGTGAGCTGTCAGTGATATGTCAATTAAGAGTACTTTGTGTAACACGCACCTTGGTGGTGATTTGTATTATATGTAAATATGTAAAATAGCAATAAACAAGTAACCCTTAACAAAAAAAAAAAAAAAAAAAAAAAAAAAAAAAAAAAAAAAAAAAAAAAAAAATATAACATGGCGCTGCGGACAAACTAAATAACTTAGTGAAAATCTGTGAAAATAACCTATAAATACTTTGTGAAAAAGGCACGTGGAAACTGCACCTACCTACAAACGTGTGCTTTGAACATTGGACTCTTGGACTGAAAAAGGGCAAAAATGGAATTATTGAGACCTCCTGCACCTTTGGTATTAACCGGAAACAACTTAAATCAAGCCTTCAAGGATTGGAAACAAAAATTTAACCTATATTTCTCTGCTAGTGGGGCCGAAACCAGATTGACATCCGAACAAAAGAAAGCCCTACTACTACATTGTATTGGCGATGAAGCTTTAAAAATATACAACAATTTTGATGGAAAAGAGGACCTAAAATTCAATGATGTTATAAATAAATTTGAAGAGCACTGCAGTCCATATTCTAATGAGACCTATAACCGCCATTTATTTTTCTCAAGGAAGCGGAAAGATGGAGAATCACTGGACCAATTCTTTACAGAAATTAAAAAACTAAGCTTAGATTGTAACTTTGAAAATTTGAGAGATGGTCTGGTGAGAGATCAAATTATACTTGGTTTAAATGACATGATATTGAAGGAAAAATTACTTAGAGTAAACAACTTAACATTAGAAAAGTGTATAACCATTTGTAAAGCCTCAGAGGTTGCTCAAGAACAAATAAAGGAGATAACTGGATCGACCTCTGCAATATTAGCAATCAACAAAAGAAATCAAGGAAGTGGAAGACAGTCTAGAGTGGATACAAGGAAAATTAGATAGATATAGATTCAAGAGATACTTACAAGGAAAGGAACAGGTATGACAGCAGAGGGAGACAGGCACAACATGCAAGCTATTCAAGAGAGCGGCAATCTAAGTGTAGAAAGTGTGATTCCTATCACCAGTACCGCCAGTGTCCAGCTTTTAATAGAAAATGTGCTGTATGTAAAAAGTATGGACATTTTGCTAAAATGTGTTATAATAGGAATAGTTGTGCTATAGTACAGGACGACCAAGAAAGTGTATCAGAGACATCCTCAGTGGACAGTAGAAATATATGTATAGATACTATAAGGTCAGTAAACTCTGTGTCAAAGGATTGGATAGAAACTATAGAAATAAATAATATAAAAATAAAATTTAAAATTGATACTGGAGCCCAGGTAAATATATTAAATTATGAAATTGTACAAAAGTTAGGGTTGAATATAAGAAAATCTATTGTGAATTTAAGAAATTTTGATGGAAGTTTAATAAATATAGAAGGAATTACTCAGTGTAAATTAAAGTATTGTCATAAAATATATAAGAAAGATTTTTATATAGTTAAGTTTAAAACTCCATGTATATTAGGATATCAATCAGCTGTTGAAATGGGTTTGATAAAAATAGTGAATCAAATTGAGTCAGAAAGTAGTTATGATACAAAATATATTACACATGTATATAAAGATTTATTTAAGGGTTTAGGAGTGATTGACTATGTATATAAAATTAAATTGAGCGATAATTGTATACCTGTGGCAGAGAGACCTCGTAGGATTCCTTTTGTGTTGCAATATAAAGTTAAAGCCGAGTTAGACAAAATGGAAAAAAATGGGAGTTATTAGGAAGGTTACAGAACCTACTGAGTGGGTTAATTCTATGGTGATTACAAAGAAAAGTAAAGATAATATTAGAATATGTTTAGATCCCCAGAACCTAAATAAATATGTTATTAGAGAAAGATGTAAAATACCTACCTTTGAAGAAGTAGTTGCTAACATGCCCAATGCTAAGTATTTTTCAGTTTTGGATGCATCTAAAGGATTTTGATGATGATGACGATTTGTTTGATAATAATGTACCAATACAGGGACCTGTTCAACAACCTAGACATGTACATTTTTCAGATCAGGTTCAGGTACACAGTTATGATAATGTACAGAGATCAAGGTCAGGTAGAGCCATTATTAGACCCAATAGATATCCTTCATAAAATATTGTTTGTTTAAAGGAAAAAAAGGGAGATGTAAGACATCACATCACTAGTCTAAGTGAGCTGTCAGTGATATGTCAATTAAGAGTACTTTGTGTAACACGCACCTTGGTGGTGATTTGTATTATATGTAAATATGTAAAATAGCAATAAACAAGTAACCCTTAACAATACCTTGTTTGTATCAATCTAAATATATAACACGAGGCTCCTGTCTCACGGCTTCCACCTCTAGAGCATGGGCCAGTGCATCTTTCAGGGCGCTGTGGTGGCCCAGACGAACTGCAGCTCTGACCTCCATGCTGCGGATGCCGTCGATAAATGCTTGAACGAGGTTTGCAGCAATGAACTCTTGTCCGGCAGATGGGTACGCCTTCCTCACGATCTTCTCGATCTCCAGAGCCCATTGTTGCAGATTCTCACCAGCATGTTGCGTCCTGTCCCTCAGCTGCGCTCGGTAGACGTGCTCCAGGTGTTTGTCGCCGTACCTGGAGTCCATTGCCTCGATCAGGTTCCCGTACGTGGTGCAGCTGTCTGGAGAGGCCTCCAGAACCGATAGTGCACGGCCCCTTAAAGCCACTGTCAAGGCGGTCAGAGATTGCTCGTCTGTCCAGCCGTTGGCAGAGGCGACCGTTTGGAACTGCAATTTGTACGCTGTCCAGGACGTAGTCCCGTCGTACGGCGGCACCTTGACTCGGGGGCCGGAGACGACGACGCCTCCAGAAACAGGAGCGGACAGCTTCAGTTTCCTTACTTCATTCTGGAGCCTCTCGCATCGGCTGTCCAACTCTCCGTAGCGGTCGTTAAGTCTTGCATCCTGTTCTCCGCTCATCCTTGTCTGTATTTCCATATGGAGATCTTTATAGTGCTGTTGGAGGTCTTCGTAACGGATGTCAAGGTCTTCGATTCTCTCCTCGTGCATGTCTGTAACCCTCTGTAGCTGCTTCACCTCCATAGTCACCTTTCCCAGTGATTCTGAAAGCAGCTCCTTAAGGCTAGCAGACTGCTCCTTTAACAGCCGGCAAGTCTGCTCCTCCCGAAGTCTGGCCTCCTCCTCTTGTCGTCTGGCCTGCTCCTCCTGACGTCGGGCCTGCTCCTCCTGACGTCGGGCCTGCTCCTCCAATAGCTGCCGAGTCTGCTCCTCCTGTCGTCGGGCCTGCTCCTCCTGTCGTCGAGCCTGCTCCTCCTGACGTCGGGCCTGCTCCTCCATCAGCCGTCGAGTCTGTTCCTCCTGACGTCTGGCCTGCTCCTCCATCAGCCGAACCAGCATTCCCATGTCGGTTGCCTGGGGAGCACCCGCAGAACCCGCAGCACCCGAATCAACTCCATCAGCAGCTCCAGCACCACCAGCAGCAGTCCCAGCAGCAGCAGCAGCAGCTCCGGCACCACCAGCAGCATTCCCAGCAGCACCAGCAGCGGCTCCAGCAGCAGCAGCCTCGTCGACCTCCTCGCCGTGATGTCCAGCAGTAGTTTGTCGTGTTTTGGGTCGCCGTGATGACGACGAGTCACGTGGTGTAATCGGCATTTTTGAATCCCACACTCCTGACACCAATTTGTTACGAGCTGGGGTTCGAAGAGATTTAAAATACCGATTAAATAAACAAACTTTACTTCAACACCACAAAAATACAGTTACATAAATGAAAACACTAAAATAACACTTAGTCGCACTAAATTCCACTTCACTGTTTCGCTTTGATCGCTCTGATTCGCACTGTGTCCCTTGCGGCAATGATCCTCTGTTTATATTGCCCACCGAACATTCGAGAAACGCCGAGATTGTTGTACAAAGTTGTAGACGCGGCTCGATGCGACTCGGCGCCAAATACCTACACACAGACCGCGCCCGATTTTGGTACCTATGGCTAGGCACATACGGTCCATTTTCGTTTGTACTTTGATTCTCACTGGATGTTTCTAGAGACGTCTATCGACCTTGATGTGTTTAGGTATTTATTTGTGCGATTTAAGTACCTATTCGTTACAGTATTAATAGACAAACTAACTTGTATTAATAGACAGTTGCCAAACTAACTTAACTGGAATAAATTGATGTTGACGGAGCTCGGAGTATTCAATTTTGAAATAATTAATTATATTATGATAATTATCATAAAAACAACGGGTGTCATACGGTTCCCGAGAAATGAATGTGGTACCTCATTTTTTCAGTTATATTTTGAGGTCGAAAAGCGTCTTTATATAATCCGTCAACCTGAGTAAGAAGAATGTAGAATTATGTAAGAATACCACCTATGTATATCTATGCACTTATCAAAGTTCATCGAATAATTTATAATATCAATTAGAAAAAAATACCATCACAAGTCTTCCTCTGGGTACCCTGGGACCAATAACACAGTTTCGGGAGCTAAGGCAACCTGTAAAGAAGAAAAAGAAAGAATAGAAAAACAAATAGTTGCCAATCTTCTATTAAATCTAAACTCAATTATAAAGCGGTGGAGCCAGAGTGAAGTGTGAATATTTAGACAGTTGATAGTATCTACAAAGGTTTATGTTCTTATTACTGAAATAAATAAAAAAATATTATGTATAAAGTTGATGATAATGATGATTCGATTGTCTCTGCTTACCCCTCTTGGGATAAAAGGCGTGATGATAGATAGATAGATAGATAAATAGAAAAATTGAAAAGTGTATTTAAAAACATTATAAAATATTTCTAAGCTGTTCCAAGTTACACAGAAAAGGATCTTTTGCTATTTGACTACTATAGCAAAGCCTTCATAATCCTGACATATTGGAATTGGGGTCGGAGTGACGGGGTTCGTTTCATATGAAAAATGCTTTGAATTTTTAGTTTTTTGCGTTTTTCATTTCTATCAGTTTGTTGAAGAACAAAACTTTATTGTAACATATACCTTTAATATCTTGCGGCGTGCTCAGAGGCGTTGCAAGTTGCCCATCGTGTTTTTTTCTAAGATGTCAACTTCTTATTTTCATTTTCACTACGTAACATAATTTATATGGGAATCGAAACTAATGTACCATAATTTTTAACATAGTTCGTGCCAAGTCTCTTACATTATGTTTAATATTTTACCCATTAAGTAGTTTCAACAGCACTTCTTTTGTCTGTAAGAAGAAAAATTTATTCAAACCGTATACCATATTTCCAGGCAATATAGGATAATATCGTAATATTTATGTTCTTTTTAACATTTTCCATATTTCTTACTGAGCATCAAATACGAGGGTGGATCCTTATGCCTTTACCCAGAACATTTAGGTAATTGTAAGAAATTCACTTCTCTTTTTTCATATTTTTCGACAAAGTGGCCCAAAACAATTATTATCACCACAAATATACTCGTCTACCTATAAATGACTTCTTGTTTCTTGAAATTTTTTAAAATAATTCCAAGGTGCTGAAGATGTAGGAAATTAAAATATATAGTTGTCCTTAGGTCCTATACTGCATTGAAAATTCAGTTGGTGCCCCGGCCCCTGGAGGACAATTTGCTGCCTACAAAGAGGAAATGATAGATTACGCTAAACGTGCTTTCCGAGTATCAGAAGATACACATCAACGTGCTTTGCATGCCGCGGATAGCGAACGACCGCCCACTGTAGTACTGGGATGTGTTGTTATGGAAGCAGATGGATTGGAAGCGAAAGATGCTAATGGTAAGATCATTTTAATTTCATGTTCACAGAAAGTATACCGTTAGATTTAGATTTTAGTTTGCCATTTGGTTTAGTTTCCTTTAAGTAATTAGCATATTAGACTGGCGGTTGATACTTGTGTTATCATCATCGAACGGCATTTAGTGAAACTTTTTGGCATCGGGTCCATTTCGACTAATTCGACCCCGCTGAATACGATTCTGCCCGGTGCCCAAAAGTTTCACTAAATGCCGTTCGATGTTGAAAGCAGAAGCAATTTCAGAATTTTCCACCAGTCTATATGTCATGTAAGAATCACCTAATCCATTGGACTGCTTGAAAATATACCAAGACGACTCAGAATACAGAACAAACTGAATATGGTATATAAAATATTTATGGGATCGTTTCTTATTATCTAGAGATAGGACATTATTATTAAAAAATAACATCTATTCTACGTTCTTATTATTTTTCTTATATGTATTGTCTTTTTATCAAGAAATACAACAACCGGGTACACTATTTTAGTGCACTATTTTTAGCCACAGTTTGAAGAATTTGTGCGGATTCTGTTTTATTCTGTATTCTGAGCAAGACCATAAAGACAAAATAACTTCCATGATTTGTAACAAATATTTACGTATATTTTTGGCACAAAAGCCGTAGTATCGTAAGTACACATATGTATAGAAAATTCTGTAGATAAATTACGACGTTTGGGCATACTCGTAAAGCGAAGAATGAAAAAACTTTACCTTACTCACAAAGGACCGAATTATATTTTATGGGAACACAAACGAATTGTAGGGCCGCACCTTACAAATTCTTTTCTTGTAGGTGTCATAAACTGTCGCTCGTGGAAAGTAAAAAGGAATATAATCCCGCATACCAGGTTCTTTTGTCTCAGAAAATAAACTTTTTCATTGCGTTCGCCCTCCGATGATATCTTCTCATTAAGTATTTCAATTCACTTTCTCATCGAACAATTTGCGAATAGCGTCCTCTCGCCTGTCCCTGATTCCTATCTCGACTTAAAGATTAATTTCAACTTTTCGCTCTCGGGGTTTGCAAATAATATAAAAGTGTATTTAATTTTGTGTCAGAATTGCTTATTTTCTTTTGTAACTACTTTTATTATGTTCATTTTACAACCATTACTATTTATTTCTTAACTTATTAAGGACATTACAAATTATTTTTTTATCTTAACAGTTTTTAAAGGCAAATGCAGCACAACACACGTAATACCCAAATTTTTTATATAAGTAGGATCAGCATATTATGAAACAATTTGATGATTGCATAGTATCTCTCATAATCTCCTATTAAATAGATTGCTATTATTGCCGTCGTATGTATTATAAACCCGCTAATTCAGCGCTACGCAGGCTTTTATTGGGATTGTATTAAATCAATATCTGTGTCATTTTATTTTTATCTGTGGTATTTGAAAGAGAAAATGTAGGAATTCAAGATTTTATTTCCTTTGTATACTTAAGTATTCGAATGGGACCTGTAAGTGGTTGCTTCGGGCTACACATATTAAAAGGTTTTCACAAAATACAAAGAGTTTTCTGGAATTTTCTAACCTAGTTCTCAATTATTTGGCACATTTTCATGGACTAGAAATATTTAGGCACTTGTTGATCAGTATCAACAGGCACAAATAACACCCAAAAATTTACTAGACATAAAGTCGCTGGCATCTGTCCAACTTGTTGGACATAATGATAGGTTAGAGCTGAAAGATAATCTATTATTTAAGATTTGGACAAGAAACTTTTAAGTGAATGTAAAACAAATGGATGATAACAAAAAGTAGTCAACCGCGAATTAAGAGGATGTATAGAGCTAAATGCGAGTTTTATGATGCGTAAAAGTACATGATCCACTGCAGTGACCATAATCAAAAAAATATATGATATTCTTGAGGTTATGCGTTATTAATATACTGTGTTCAAAACATAATACAACTATATTGATTCGATAGAAAAAATCACGAATGTACCTCTAAAAAAATATTTTACTGTCTAGAAACATGCATGCAATGATTCTGATTTTTTGACAGATTTTTTATCTAGCAATATACTATCGTAATGCTGTTCTATTTTTTAATAAAATTTTCAGCAAATTCCTTTATTCTCATTTTCGAGATTTTATGTACGCACTGCACGCGTGTGTGCGTAAGCGCTCGTGTACCGACAGTACCGGCTGCAGCCTGATGCTATATTATTAGTGGCAGCCACGTCGTTTGGTGTGTATGTGTACCCGCGTGGGGGCGGTGCCATCTCTCAAGGTCGTTGGCTCTATCCAGCGTCTTAAGCTTGCTTAGGTATCTATAAACGATTACAGGAATATAATTAGACAATAATTATTTCAGATTCTTATTCTTTAATTTTACGGCATTATAAATAAGTCAAAGGCTAATGCGGATTAAAAAAAACTAATTAAAATCTTATCTCGAGCTCTTTCTAATGATTCCCATGCAAAATATGTGATTTGTACGGAACCCTAAAAAGTAGATTTAATATTATCACGCCTAATGGTAGATTAGCAGGAATTAAAATTGAAAATTATGTCTTGCAAAATGTTTTTATGTTCTAGCTATTATATAATAACAAAAATAGATTGCTCTTTATATTTTTTCAAGCATTTTAAGCCAAGCCAACCTCAAGGGTGGATTATAATGGGAAAACGCGAAGCTGTGCAAAAAAGTTAATAATACATTTCCCACAATTTTACGATGCACGCAAATCTTTCTATATATCTATCTATCATCCCAATTTTATGCCAAGAAGGGTAGGCAGAGACAATCGAATGCCATTTCCTAATAAGACCCTGACATACCTCTTTCGCTTCTTTTATATTTATCCTACCTTTCATACATGTATGGCGATTATGTGTACTTTTAACATTGCCTTCAATCAATATTTTTATATGTTCAATAAAAGTACACCTAGGTCGTCCTCTGCCAGCATTTCCTTTCACTTCTGCCATATAAAACTTTTTAATCAATCTTTCATCCTTCTTTCTTTCAACTATACAACCCAGCGTAGGCTACTTGTCTTCATTTTAGTCACAGCATCATCTTTCACTCCGCATTCTTCTCTAATGCCATCATTCCGGACACGGTCAATACGCTTTATATCACTAATTCTACGTAAAGACCGCATTTCCACTGCCTTTATCTTACTTTCACGCTTCTTATTTCATACCCATACCCAAGTCTCGCTTCCATAAGTAAGTGATGGAACTAAAACAGCATTATGCACATTAATTTTCCAAATTTTCATTCTATTACTTTCAATATTGTTGTAGTGAACTAACTGCCTGTTTACCTTGTTATAGCTACATATATAACAGACTTTAAAAAAAGGAGAAGGTTCTCAATTCGATTGTATTTTTAACCGACTTCGAAAAAAAAATGGAGAAGGTTCTCAATTAGGACCGTATTTTTTTTTTGTATGTATGTACATCGATTACTCCGCCAGTTGTGAACCGATTTTGATGGTTTCTTTTTTAATAGACAGATAATTCTTCCGGATTGGTCCCATTTTTATCTCATAAAAATTGGTTCTTTAGTATTTCAGAAATTTTGAAAAAACTGACCTTATAAGTCAATTTTTCGTAATATCTCGATGAAATATGTACCGATTTTGACGACTTATTTTTTTATGGATATAATAATTTCTTGACATTATCTCACAGTCATATGACGAAAATCGGTTCAGTAATTTTTCAGAAATTCAGTATATTGTCTCTGTTTACTGCTGAAAATTATATCAGAGAAAAGCTTTAGCAACGGTTGCTATTGACACGAAGTTGTCAATTTTCGTATCGACGGTGGTCTAGCGGCTAAAGGTATGGGATGCAGCGCAGGGTGCACATTGCTCGAGGTTCAAATCCCATCCACCGCAGTATTTTTTTTAATTTTCCATCATTTTTTTTTAGTTCCGTTATTATTTATTTCTCAGGGCAACAAAATCACTTAAAAGGGAAAAATAAACCTTTTAAAAAAAAGTGTACCGACTTCAAAAATTTGCACTGAAAAGTAAGAAATAATAAAAAAATCGTCGTAGAATAGGAAGACGGTTGGTGCCAAATTAGAAATAATTTAGTACCCAAATTCACTAATCTAGATAATTCATTAGGAACCTACGATCATCAGTACAAACACAGATAATATTGAACATATCTTTATGTCCCTAGATGTTTAACTTTTCAGTGCAAATTTTTGAAGTCGGTACACTTTTTTTTAAAAGGTTTATTTTTATTATGTTACGCGATCCGCCATTTGTAAACCGATTTTGTTGGTTTATTTTATAATCGGCACCAACCGACTTCAAATTCAACGGCGAAACGAAATATTTAATTATTTCTTGCTTTTCATTGAACAATGTTTGAAGTCGGTATATTTAAAAAAAATAGTAGATCGTACAACAAGAGCATAAAACGAGCCATTTTATGCAGCCTTCTCTCGACATAAAGAACAACTTTACGAGCATGAGAAGTGAAAAGTTAATTTATTTTATCCTAAAGACTCAGAATTAACTTAATTAACAATATCATCATTCTTCTAAAGAAATATTTACCTAACTCTTTACTTGCTCTCTACATTGCGCGATGCTGATATATTTCTCGTAGGTACGTATTACTACACTATAAATTGCGATGTTGTGAGTGAGGGGTTTTTAAAAGCGATTACCGCTATTTGCTAGCTCAGGGAAATGTAGGAAAATACTGCGCATTTTCTTATGAGACGTCGGAATCTCTATATTTGCATGCATATGAAAGAGTGTTTTACATTCGTGTGTATACAAACTTATACTTTAATGTAAGATTGAATTTCCTTAAAACCACGGATTTTTTTTAATAAACTTTATTGTTTGCTTTATAACGATGGATAAGCCGGTTATAGTTTTAATTGGTTTATGGAAAGCCATATCAAAACTTTTTCTTTCAGTTCTAGTTAATTATCTTTCGCTTAATTACAGGAAAAGTGCTTTATTAAATTGTCCTGGGTTTGTTTTCGAATGAGTAGCTATAGAATGTGATGATAAATTAATATGATTACAGTGTCTACATTTACAGTGGCCACTCGCCTTGGAAACTATGCCGCTGCACTTAATGGACCTGTCACTTCTTTAATATGTAGATGTTAATCAGGTATAAAGAAATGTGTATCAACTTCAAAAATTATGCACTGAAAAGTGTGCTTTCCGAAAGCAAAGCACGAGTCACTATAAAAAAAAACCCAAATCGCTTCAAGGAAGAGTTCTCGATTTCTCCAGGATCTCATCATCTGTATACCATAAGTATACCCTTTCAAACAAAAAAACATCCAAATCAGTCAAGGCGTCGTCAAGTAATCGGGGAACATACATAAAAAAAAGATTCCTCCGAATTGAGAACCTCCTCATTTTTTGAAGTCGGTTAAAAATACAGTCTGGTAAAAGGAAAACATGATTACTTTAAAACCTCGATAGAATTTAGTCCCAAATCTGATTTAAATAACCTTTTTCACCTGGGACATCAAAATAGCAACGATTTTATCTGTTTTTTTTGTACATTTGACCTTTGTAGATCATAAACATTTAAGTCTGTTCAAGCAGTACCTATTTTATTTCAGGCCTTTTTATTAGACCGTTTTAAGTTCTTTACTTTTCTGTTCATATTATGGTAGCTAATCTAAGCTAAGTAATAGTAACATTTTATTTTTATTTGTACTATAGGATTCAGCGATCCTTACTGCATGCTGGGGATACAACCTGCGTCTCTGCCAGCCTCGCCGCGAACTTCTGAGGACGAAGGTCGAAAACACGGATTTAGACTGAGTTTCAAACGTCGAGACGGACGTCAGCATAGAGACAGTCTTGGTAGACTACCAGCGCGCTACATACGAGCTACAAGTGTACGACCACATACACTTTCGCCAAGATGGCATGAAACTTTCAAATTGTAAGTATTAAGTTATAAAACACTAGCTTTCCGGCCCCGGCTTCGCCCGTGGATATTTTCTAACAAAATAAAATATAGTCTATAGCACTCGGTTATAAAGTAGCTTCCTATTAGTGAAATAATTTTCAAAATCGGTTCAGTAGATCCAGAGATTACCCCCTACAATCTTACAAACTTAGTATAGATAAACTGTGTCGGTGGCGTCTGGTATTTAACTAGGCGGACCAATGGGTTATTATTATTACCACATTTAGAGACTTTTCCTATACTAAATATACCTCAACAGAACTGGCCACTCGTTAAGTATAGCCTCACAAATACCATCGGCTGAAAAAGGGAGACTTGGTACCCTGGAACCGTAACACGGTTTCGGGAGCTGTAAGGTAACCCGTGAAGAAAAAAAATTTCATACGGGAAAAGTTATAGGAGCTAGAGGAGCACTCAAGACTTTGGTAGCAAATGTAACAAGTAGTCCATATTAAACCTGTCAGTCGCTATTACTTTCAGAAGCTTTACTTTTAGTTCTAGTGAGAAGAAAACCCGCCATTGACGCTATTGTTAAAAATTGTGATACTAAAAGATAATCTATCTATCTATCATCACGCCTTTCATCCCAAGAGGGGTACGCAGAGACACTCGAAAAAAGAAGATAAAATAAAATAATTAATACAATATTATGCTCCCACTGAAGATCTTTCTAAATATATATATATGTATAACTAGAGAAATGTTCTTTCTGTGTAACTATTACCTGTAACATATTTCCTCGTTTCCATTTGTCACGTTTGGTGTGATGAAAGACCCTTTGTCTTCTTAGACCGTCTATTAATATTTATGTGGCTAACACTCCAGTTTTATTGTAGTGACAATAAATAGCACATTTTAATTCGGTCCGGGTTTCATTAATATATTATAATTGACATTGTTTTACAATGGCGTCAAGTGAGATATAAAATAAATAAGGGATTAAACTAATTTCCACGTCTTTCTGATCTGTAGACTTCCGTCAAGTACCTACTGCAAAGTGACGTGAAATCGTTAAAAAACATTCCAAATCAACAAAAATTACTTTCCTGATTTTTCATAGTAGTACTCTTACTTCCTTAAATTTTGTTTGGAAATTATATTTTGATTTTTGTAAGAACATTTAAAAACATTTCAAAATCTTTACTGAAGGTATTTTATTTTAGCGACATAGACGATATATCTTCGGATGTTCTGCATCTTGACATTTGGGACAATGATGACGAAAGTTCAGTTCTGGATGCGGTGTCACGGCTTAACGAGGTCCGTGGTGTGCGAGGTCTTGGACGATTTTTCAAGCAAGTTTGCCAGAGCGCCCGTCAAGGGAATCAAGATGATTTTTTGGGTAACATTTTTTTCCTAATATGAATAACTTCACACAGGTAGACAATTAAAATAAAACAAAGATTCTATTAATAATTCCCAGGATAGAAGTAGTCTAATATCACTCTCCGGCCGTACAATGTAGATTCATTATCGGATTTGACGTGACAATAAATACACATTTAACTTGGCATAAACCGGGCTAAAAAAAAATTTAATAATTGGTTCTCAAATTATATTTATTTGTCTAAAGGGCAACTATTCGAGTTAGTGGTACGATAGATACTAAAAAAATGTGTGACGAAAAATTGTTCGCGATTCAGCGTCACCGACCCGAGCGTGACGGTTCTGTTTTGTTTACTGTTCAAAAAGAGCGCAAGTACCTGACCATTAGTGGTTTCGTTAGTAGTACGGCTTTGACCGAGAGTCGTTCCATACTCCATGTCTACCCCTATTGATAACAGGCGAAATATATTTTCTTACATTAAATACATACGAAACATGGAAAATATTATTATCTAAGTATCGATAAACATGTGAGGTGAAACACCTGTCAAATGGTTATTACGCGGTATTTATTCCATGCCACCGACAGTCCCTGTTGTTATGCTTGTCAGTATGGGTTTGTCACTACGTCACGTTCAACAACGATCCTCCATTTAGCCTCCCCTATTACATTATTATTTTAGTAAAGTACAAGTAAATAAATTTCGCTGAGAATAACAACATTTAATGTTAAAGAATAATATCTACTTATTCTGTGATGATTATATTTTATTTGTTATTAACAGATTTGGTCAAGGAATATACTAGGTTTAGGTGCTCGAATCGTATCTCAATTAGCACTTTTTGAGATAGGTAATTTTGTATGCCGACACATATTGATCCTTCGTTACGGGAGTAATTTTTTAGGGTTCAGGGTGACAACGGAAACCCTATACTAAGGCTCCGCTGTCCATCCATCTGTCTGTCACAGGGCTGTATCTTTTGAACCGTAATAGGTAGACACTTGAAATATTCACAGAATGACTATGGCCACTAAAAATAACAACAAAAAAAAAAAAAAAAAAGTAAAAAATTGAAAGTGGTCCCCATACAAGAAACGAGTTTTTTTTCTAACCGTCTGTCACATGTCTTTTGAACCGTAATATTAGCTAGATACTTGCAATTTACCAAAGTATACCTATATTACTATGGCCGCTATAACAACAAATAATAAAAAAAGTGTTTTTCTTAATAATGGCAATACATACAAACGTCTAACTAGTAGAACAACAATTAATATAAACCGGTCAAGTGTGAGTCGGGGCTTGAAACTTTGTCTGACCATAGTGCATATTATTGAGTGTATAGATTGATGTGCGAGTCCGACTCGCAGTTTGCCTGTTTTTCCTATAGTTTCCCACAGGAGATTATTTTTACTGTCAGATCATCATACATATTTATGCAACTTTCAGCAAGACGGTACTTCCTAGATTTCTAATTAGTTCATTGTATATATCATAATGTTATAATTTTAGTCACATTCCTATTCTGGACATGCTTAAGGACCCTACTGATAGTAACCCCTTTGGACGATTGTTTAAGCAATGGCAAGTCTAAGACGGGCCAGATTTCACTAAACCTTCTACTTGTTAAATATTTACAATAGACGTTGTTTTAGGTTGCGTGAATATCCCCCTGCGTGAGATTCCATCAACGGGTGTGGAAGCTTGGTACAGATTGGAGGCACGGTCTCAGAGGTCTACGGTTCAGGGTCGCATCAGATTGCGACTTTGGCTCTCTGCTCGCGAAGCTAATCGACGAGATGATGATAATTGGCAGCAGGTAAAAGATTTCTTATATATTCACTGGTTGTCTTAATAGGGGTCCCGGAAACGTGTTACTGGCCTCAGGGTACACAGCACAAGACGAAGACTTCCTCCTTTAGCCGATGGTGTTTGTGAGGCTACCTTTTTAGACGATTTAAAAAAAATGAGGAGGTTCTCATTTCGACTGTTTTTTTCTGTATCATGTATGTTAAGCGATTATTCCGCTAATTTATTAACTGATTTTGATGGTTTCTTTTTTAATCGATAGAGAATTACTTCGGTTTTGTTTAAGTGAAAATTGGTTTAGTAGTTTTTCAGAAATTTTAGTTATAAGTACTCGATGAAATGTATAATTATTTTGATGATTTATTTTTGTAATTATAATATATTATATTATGATGTTATTAACAGCAAAATCTCTTAAAAGAAAAAAAATACCTTTTTAAAAAGTATACCGACTTCAAACAGATACAAAGAAATAATTTTGTTTCGCCGTTGAATTTGAAGTCGGTTGGTGCCAATAGTGGTATGTTATGCGATTACTCCGCCAATATTGTGAATCAATTTTAATGGTTTCTTTTTAATCTACAGAGAATTCTTTCTCATTTTTGTTTTTGGGTTAATATTAGGTCAGTAGTTTTTCAGAAATGTTGAAAAAATATGATTTGTATGAATTTTTGTTATAACTCGATGAAATGTAACCGATGTCGATTATTTATTTTTGTAATTATATTATATTATGATGTTATTAACAGCAAAATCACTTAAAAGGGTTGGTGTCAAATTAGAAACTACCTAGACAATTAATTACAAACTTAGATAACATTCTATTCAGAATCTATTTTAATTTTGTAACCTAATTTGGCACCTAACCGACTTCAAATTCAACGGCGAAACGAAATATTTAATTATTTTTTGCTTTATGAACAATTACTTTAAAAAAAAGTTAATTTAAAATTTACTTACTGTACTGCATTCTAAACAGGAGTTGCCGCATGCAAAAATAATGCCTTGAAAACGTCATGTAGGTACTCGATTGCTGAAAAAGATATGTCGCCCGTGTGGGAGGCATAAACGAACAGACAGGAATGGAAATTTATGGAAAGAATTTTCACGTTTCTTTTATCGTCCTGACTGATTCATGTTCGCTAAGCCGAAAGTCAACCCCTAAGGGCACAACGACGGAGTGGCCGCCAAGCAACTGACAATTTAAAACTTAATTTCCTGCCAGCATTTCCTTTCATATCAGCCATATAAACCTTTTTAGTCAATCTTTCACCCTTCATTCTTACAACGTGTCCAAACCAGCGTAAACTACTTTTCTTCATTTTAGTCATAACATCATCTTTCACTCCGCATTCTTCTCTAATGACATCGTTCCGGATGCGGTCATACGCTTTATATCACACATTCTTCGTAAAGACCGCATTTCCACTGCATTTCATCAATCATATCGGAAAAAATCGGCCAAGCTTCTTCAAGCAAGGGAGCTCTTCGGTAGGTAACCTCTTTTCGTGGTAAAAGGGGACGATCAAACCTTGTAAAGGAAAATATATTATTTTGGTCGAATTTGGAAATTAGCATAAATAATTTACAACGAAAATAATAAAACACATATTACAGAATTTTCAGTTTTCAAATAGTTAAGTCACACGAGCCCATCTGTGAATATTGAGCTAATGGACTATTTGTATTTTGTGAAAAGCCAATAAAATACTTTACGTCCGATGCAATGTTGGCAGAGATTAACGATATCGATGGACACACTCGCCAACATTACGATCTGAACAGCTTTACGGTTTAACTTTTATAACAGGATAATAATAATGGGAACATTAAAAGAATAACAGCTAACAGCATTCCAAGTCTAAAGGTTTCATAAAAACATTCTTCAAATTGCCGAACACTCAGAAAAAGACAATTACACACCGGGCTACAATGATGTTGACAGTGAATGAAAATAAATACACAATAATATTTTTTTCAACACACTTGCTCGTAACGTGAGTCTTATTACCTCAATTTTAGACTCACAATCCCATATATTAAACACGCGTGCTTTTTCTTTATATTACAGCACAAGAGTTATAATATAACCCAATGAAGTTAAATTCGTACAAGATTGCAAATTGTATGTGCATTCTTAATTTAACCGCATAATACAGTTTTTATTTTTTAATCAAGACTTTGTTGGCTGTTTGGCGAAGTTATCCGTGCCTTATCTGTCACGCGGGAAAAAACAAAACATTTCCATAAATATTTGTTAACATTTTCGCCTTGTTGTGGTTAATTATTAAAAATGTCGACTTCAAATGCCGAAGAATACGTAAATTTGACTCCATGAACCTTATTTTTTTCCTCGCAAGTGTGTTGAAAAATGTCGTATGAAACGCATGTGCATTGGTCATTACATACTCAGCTTTCTTATAGCGCTCGCCTCATGGCTCGCGCTGAAAATACCGCCTCGTACGTAATGACCAACATAGCACCCTTGTATCACAATGTACTATTATAATGTATAATCACTGAAAATAATGTTTATTTTCTTTTTTAACGACTTCAAAAAAAAAGACGTTACTCAATTCGACCGTATATATTTTTTATTTTTTTTTATGTGTGTTTTTTATGTGTTTTATGTTTGATGATTTTTTTTAATCGACAGATAATTCTTCCGGATTGGTCCCATTTTTATGTTATAAAAATTGGTTCATTAGTGTTTCAGTAATTTTGAAAAAACTGACTTTATAAGTCAATTATCAGTATCTCAATGAAATATGTACCGATTTTGACGATTTATTTTTTTAAGGATATAATAATTTCTCGACATTATCTCACAGACATATAACGAAAATCGGTTCAGTAGTTTTTCAGAAATTCAGTAATTTGTCTCTGTTTACGGCTGAAAATTATGTATCAGAGAAAAGCAACGATTGCTATTGACACAAAGTTGTAAATTTTTGTATCGACGGTGGTCTAACGGCTACATGCTATGTACTAATGGTGCAGTTCAGGATGCAAATGGTTCAAATCCCATCCACAGCAGTATATTTTTTTTTTTATTTGCGTTATTATTTGTCCCTCAAATTAACTTTTAAAAAATTTCAGTGCAAATTTTTGAATTCGGTACACTTTTTTTTAAAAGTTAATTTATTTAATATACCTATAAATGAAAAATCTTTAACCGCAAACGGGAAGTGACGTCACTTCCATCTAAATGTCAACTAATAACCACAGACTCCTAACTATGTTATAATAACTGTCTGTCAATCTGTCACTGACTAAGTTATTTTCTTGTTATTTTATCTAATCTGTGACCATCATTTTGTTAGTTTGTAAGATGTGGTCATCAACGCTTTCCCGGGAATTAAAAACATGATTTTTTAAATGAAACAACAAATAAAAAAATCTAATCATTTTATTATGTACATATAATAAATCTTACAGATTTTGTAATTTAAAAAAATTGTCAAGCTCCCTTATTGTCGCACAACTAGTTCAAAATACCTACATATGGGCAGTTTTAGGGTCCTATTTCACGGGAACGGAACCAAATGTGTAAATTTTATCGCGTGGTCTCAAATAAACTGATCTTCCCTCCCTCTGCTCTCTCTTCAGTGTCTATATTGAGAATGATGGTGTCTCGTTTGGAAACCTACAGACTACAAGGTTGCCACCACGTTGCGACCGGTAGGGCTCTCATGGCATGGCGTTCCGGTGAAATAGACCCTGGGTTGAACCCACTTGCACTGATCAGCGCCGCGCAATACAAAAAACTCTTAGTAATATGGGCGCCGAAGGGCATATCGTTTAGCTTCAGCGCCGATACTAAACCGTTTTTAGGGTTCCATGCTGGCAAGTGGGGATTGTATGTACTCACATACTAATTACTAATCAGCACGTATTTCTCATCAGTCAATCAGAGCTTTTTTGATTGGCATTGTCCGAGATAATGGTGCACTTACTGGTAAGACTACTGGGAACAGTCCGCATTGTCATCTTTATGTATTTTAAACAAAGTCACGTTCTAGTCACACCAAAATAAAGTAGGTACCTAAGCAAAAAAGAAAATTAGGTCACGGAATTATACAGTCCATATGCGTAGTTAGCTACTAGAAAACTCTTTGAGGCATATCTGCCAAGGTTCCCTCTAACAGACAGCTTTTCTTTATAATAAAGTCAAACGAGAGTTGAAATCGGTCTCAAGGCTTTTTCACAATGAACATGGGGAGAAAACTCGAATGTCTTCTTAAGTAGAATGAAGCCATGCCAGTGTGAAAATACGTATATACTTTTATAAATAAAGTACCACATTTCTTTGATAGTTTTTGAAGACTACCAATCGATCCCTACATCTGACCATGTACCAATGGGTTTTTATAATAAAAAAATGTATGTACATTATCCGACAAACCGTACCATAAAGCTTTTCCATCTACATACCTCAACAGAGCTGGACACTCGTTAGCTATAGCCTCAAAAAATCTTCGGCTAAGTGAGGAAGACTTTGTCTTCCGATGGGTACCCTGCTATAAGGCAACCCGTAAAGATTTTTATTTTATTTTTGTCCGTTATAATAGCTAATCATATTGTTTTAATGATCTCATCTCAAAAGCATAATTTAAGGACGCTGAAAGTTCTGAAACAAATAGGAATCCGTCATAATTCCCCGAAGTGATTGCTCTAGGCCCAGTATAAATCCTAATTAATATGTATTGTAAATGCGAAAATGTGTTTGTTTGTTTGACGGACCAAGGAATTGATGTCATTTTTACGCAGAGATAGTTGGATGGCCGAGAGTGACATAGGCTTCTTTTATCCCTAAATCCTAGGGGATAAATTCTTATGTTACATTTCAAAAAAATCTACCGGCAATTCACTAAATAGTATCTGGATACGCCACGCCGTAATATAGGAAATCCGTGAAGTTTTATTTTTATTTAGTTACACTTATTCTCAAATCGAATACGAATAAGGCTTCCACTAAAAGCACGCTCTGTTACCTTTCAGTTTCGCGCACTATCGCACATCGTTTATAACTGTGATGTTATCTGTTTCAATAAACATATATATTAGAATCTCTAGCGATGCATATTTAACTTTATGTATTTTAAAATTGAATAAAATGTTTGTAATTTCAAAATTTAATACCAATATATTTGTGGGTTATGTTATTTACACGATTTTTGGATATTTGCCTGAATGGTTTTTCAGAAAAGTCTCCGATCTATATCTATCTATCTATCACGCCTTTTATCCCAAGAGGGGTAAGCAGATTTAATCGAATGCCATTTGTTACGATCCTAATATACCTCTTTCTATTCTTTTATATCCATCGATCAATACATTTTTTGTATGTTCAATAAAAGTGCACCTAGGCCGTCCTCTGCCAGCATTCACTTTCACGTAGTCTCCGAATCTACTGAATTAATTTTAATTAAACTTTTAGTAAGACGGGCCAATTGCTAGTTGTAAAATAACATACTTAGGTATATCATTATATTATGAAAGGTGTGTCGGTAGCCGAGTTTAAACGTCTGGTTTAACTAGGCAGACCACGGGTTCGTTCCCGGATCCCAGCCATGTACCAATAGATTTTTTATAATTAAAAACTTATGTACATAATCCGACAAACCATACTTAGAGGCTATTCCATCTAAAATTATACCTCAACAGAACTGGCCACTGGTTAGGTATAGCCTCACAAATACCATCGGCTAAAAGAGGGAGACTTAGTCTTCCGCTGAGTACCGTGGGACCGTAACACGGTTTCGGGAGCTGTAAGGCAACCCGTAAAGAAAAAAAAATATGAAAGACGAACTATGCGTTGCCGGCATCAAAACTTTCTCCATTAGCTGTCTGCCCTTAGAAATGCAGGTGTATTAATATTTTAGCTAGGTACTTCTAAAAATAGCTACAGTCATGTGTAGGTGTGTACCTATAGAGTTCCCTTTAGTCGTGTAATCAAGTGAATAAGCGAGTGAAGCGAAATTGCCATACAAGATTCTCGTAAATCTAATTCTGGCCATTCGCTGTTCATAAATCAAATCAAGTGCCGTTTTTCCGTTCGTGGACATAAAGTTATTATATCTACGTAGTATCTTTATTCAATTTGTTCCATATAACATGGCACAACTGTTGAATGAAAATAAATAAAAGTTGATTCTTCATTTCCCCGTGGTGGGTAACGAGACAATTTCACGCAAAACTACCGAACGGATTTTGTTGTGATTTTCAGTATTACAAAGTTTGATTCACCAGGAAAATTTTCGCGTATTAAACATAAGCCTATCATCTTTAGGAGCTGAGCATTAACAGTATAAGTGAATCAAATCGGATAAAAAGTTAGCCCCAGCGTATTTTCATGGCGTATGCTGTCTAATCCGTCAGAGATATAACAAAATGATGTAGAAAAGAATTGTGTAGAATAAATTAATCTACAAAACCGTCCACGGTAGCATTATCTATCTGTAATAGATAGGTAGTTATATATACTTAAGCTTACTTATGTAGGTATGTAGGTATTCAAATTGTTGTAAATACATATTGTACCCATGCGAAGCCGGATGCGGGGTCGCTAGTATATTATAAATGAGAAACTTTGGATGTTTACATCTTTGTTACGAAATAACGCCTAAACGACTGAACGGATTTGAATAAAATTTTGGTCAAATTATATTATTACCTACACTGAAAATTAAATTGATCAAAATGCAACTATCAAGATAATGTAATTTAAATTTTATACATAAAACTAGTATGTTGTGTAGTGCGCGAGTTGCAAGCAACTCGCGTGTTTGCTGTGAGGGAACAACTGCTGCCCACACCAAAGAAGACATGCTACAAGTCAGCGATAAGCCCGCCACCTATCAACTATTCCTACTCGTACCACAACTACTCCCACTACCCCTACTCCAACCCCTACCACTACCCCTACTCCAACCCCTACCACTACCCCTACTCCAACCCCTACCACTACCTCTACCCCTACTCCAACCCCTACCCCTACCTCTACCCCTACCCCTACCCCTACCCCTACCCTACCCCTACCCTACCCCTACCCTACCCCTACTCCTACCCCTACCCTACTCCTACCCCTACTCCTACTCCTACCCTACTCCTACCCCTACCCCTACCCCTACTCCTACCCCTACTCCTACCCCTACTCCTACTCCTACCCCTACTCCTACCCCCACCGCTGCTCGATTGAAATCAATTGGAGAAAAGAAAAAAAATGTATGGGAGTTTTTTTTTTGTATGGGAGATTTTTTTTTTACAGATTCGCTAATAGGAACATATCCTGAACATTATTAGTTTCGGCACATATCCCCGCCGATTTGTAGTTTCCGAGATTAAAAAAAAAAGGGGAGGCGAAAAAGGGGGGTTTCGGGTTAATGATAACCTGGCGCTTCTCCGGCCGCTGCCGCGGCATCGCTCGCTTCGCTCGCGATTTAACAGAAAATTGTATGGGAGACGGGGGGGGAGGGGGGTACGGGAAAGTGGAAAGGGGTAGAATTCAATTCCTAGTCCATAGGAAAAAAAAAAAGAAAAAATGTATGAACTTTTGTATGGGAGTTTTTTTTTGTATGGGAGAACTTTTTTTTTAACGGATTCGCTAATAGGAACAGATACTAAACATTATTAGTTGCGGCACCTACCCCCTCCGATTTGTAGTTTCCGAGATAAAAAACAAAAAAATGTATGGGAGTTTTTTTTTGTATGGGAGAACTTTTTTTTAATGGATTCGCTAATAGGAACACATCCTAAACATTATTAGTTTCGGCACTTTCCCCCTCTGATTTGTAGTTTCCGAGATAAAAAACAAAAAAAATAAGGGGGGCGAAAAAGGGGGGTTTCAGATTTTGCTGGTACTAACTGGCGCTTCTCCGGCCGCTGCCGCGGCATCGCTCGCTTCGCTCGCGCTTTTAATAGGGAAAAGAAAAAATGTATGAAAATTTGTATGGAAGTTTTTTTTTGTATGGGAGAATATTTTTTTTTAATGGATTCACTAATAGAAACAGATCCTGCACATTATTAGTTTCGGCACTTTCCCCCTCTGATTTGTAGTTTCCGAGATAAAAAACAAAAAAAAATGTATGGGAGTTTTTTTTTTGTATGGGAGAACATTTTTTTTAATGGATTCGCTAATAGGAACAGATCCTAAACATTATTAGTTTCGACACCTACCCCATCCGATTTATACTTCTCGAGATAAAAAACAAAAAAAAATAAGGGGGGCGAAAAAGGGGGGTTTCGGATTTTTCTAGTACTCACCGGGACCCCCTCTATACGATCCCACCAAAAGTTTCCCCCCATCACAACTCTTTCTGGGAGAACAATGATGTCAGTGAGTGAGTGAGTGAGTCAGTGGTAATCGAGCTTTATATAGTATAATAATACTTTTTTAAAATATAAAAGTTTAGAGTGAAGGCGGAATAATTGGTGCTCCAATGTGCACTTGACAGAGTTTTAAACGGTTCGATGGGCTCCCCGGCTTCATGAATTTACAATTTAGTCACTTTATAGTCAGGAAAAATCTTTGAACCTTATTGCATTTAAAGACTTTTTTTTCTTTCTTCACGGGTTGCCTTACAGCTCCTGAAACCGTGTTACGGTTCCAGGGTACCCAGCGGAAAATCAATTCTCCCTTGTTTAGCCGATGTTACTTGTGAAGCTAATACCTAACGAGTGGCCAGTTCTGTTGAGGTATATTTAGATCGAAACGCCTCTAAGTGTGGTTTATTATGTACATCGTTTTTTAATTAAAAGACCCATTGGTACATGGCCGAGATCCGGGATTGAACAACCTGTGGACCACTCGACCACCGACTCACAATCAGTACGACTTTTTATGAATAAAGCATCCGCTCGAAAAATAACACTTACTTATCTATACTAATATTACAAAGAGGTAATGTTTGTAAGTTTGGATGTAGGGGGTAATCTCTGAAACTATTTATCCAATTCTGAAAAATATTTTACTAATAAAATCTGAATTAACCCTGAGTGCTATTAGGCTATATTATATTTTGCTCGAAAAGTAGTTAGCAGTAAAGTTAAGTAGCAGCTCTAGTTCAATTAAGTTCATCGATGGGTATGCCACTTGTTCCGCTAAATGTGGCCTCTGTTACCAGTGTCGTTGACTAGTGATTACGCCACAAGGTATAAAAGTGATTTCCTATTAATTACCGCCCAATGCTAATTGAAAGAAATACAATATACTTCGTAGACGTCGGTCAGCTTTCAGCATTCGTGACTGTAGGTACCTACTACATGCTTACAAGTAACAATTTATTTTCATTCCATCCTGCCGTTTTATGAATACCGCGTAAAATATATATAGAAGACCCACCCTATACTTATAATTTTAAGAACTCCCCTCATGTTGATCCTATATTAATTACATGCTGCAGGCTTATGTAAACTACGCGATAATTGTATGTCTTAGGTTCGAAATTAAAATTGTTTTCTAAAGATAGATATAGGTATATAGGTGCGTCGGTGGCCGAGTGGTTGAGACGTCTGGTATTAACTAGGCAGACCACGGGTTCAATCCCGGATCCCGGTCATGTACCAATGGGTTTCTTCTTCAAAAAGGTATGTACATAATCCGACAAACCATACTTAAGTAGCCCGCGCACTGGTCCGTTATCTCACAGAAAATTTTCGGTCTACGTTACTAGCCACTCGTTATGTATAGCCTCACAAATACCATCGGCTAAACGACTTGGTCTTCCGCTGGGTACCCTGGAACCGTAACACGGTTTCGGGAGCTGTTAGGCAACCAGTGAAGAAAAAAAAAATAAACATGAAACAAAGACATAAAATTTTCAATATCACATACATATAAGTGTTATGGAGCTCTGAAATTTAATAATTTTTTTCGCGTTTAACCGACTTTACGACTCTACATATTTTATTATATTTATTAATGTACAATTTTATGTAATTTATTTCAAATATTTTAAGAAAACATTAACTACACCTTGCTTTCTCTAATAGTTTTTGTATAATACTCATATAGACAAAATAAGTCGCGCGTAAAACTGAGTTCGTTGCGCTGTGATGCGTCGCTTTAAAGGGATTAATTAAAATCTTTTATTTAACTTTTGCTCAAAATCTGAAATAATTCGTACTAATCGATGGTTAGCAATAATATTTCAAGAAAAATAAAACGAGGTTTTAGATATTTATTGTTTCAATTTGTACTGAAACTTTGCTATAGTCAGACTAATATTTCGCCAATTTAAATTTAAATTATATTAGACAGATGAACGCCCCTTGCGTTATACAAATGACAGCAAAAGGAAGTTTTATTTCAGGAAAACCTAGTATACACTTGTCAACACACTACTTTCTTTCTGTAACTGTAAGTGCTATACTTAATGTTTGTCCAACACGCGTTTGACCAATTATCTCAAAATAACCATGTGTTAATGTCAACTTGCGACTAAATAATGTTTTTTCCGACTTGGTAAGAGAAGCAATATATATATTTTATTAACCATGCCTAATGTTATAATGTAATAAATCAACTGAAATTCGTCATCGAACAAACGACGCATTTTGTGTGATTTAAAACCCGTGTATTGTTTATGGCTTTTTTTAAGGTTTCGATGTCAAATGACAATTAATTTAAAAACCCAAATGCAAAATAACTGAAAAGTAAAGAACAAGCTCTAGAATAAATATAACTGGAAAGATAAAAGTACCGCGAGCGAGACAAATCAACCAAATAAATTATAAATAGATATATAATTATTTCTCAAGGGTGTTTTTTTGTCGTTACGCCATTATGGCTGTCGGCCATCTTATATATCTGTCAAAAATATGGAAAATCTTAATTAATCCTAAAAAAATCAACTCAAATTGTTAATAGATTATTTTAAATTGGGTTCAGCCATATTTTCATTATTAAGACTTCTAAATAGCCATAGTTTTAAAACGCAATAGCAATGTTTGTTTTAAAACTACGCGTACTTAAAACCCTAAATAATAAAAATAAATAATAACTATCAGCAATTTGAGTTGAAAATGTTGTATAAATATACAAATTTTTCCAAGATTAATTGAGATTTGCCATATTTTTGACAGAAGTAAGAGGGCCGACTGCCAAGGACCCTTAATACTTCATCAAAAATTATGTTTGATACGACATTTTGAAAATTATTTTCCCCGCTAATGACGAAAAATAATTTAACAAATAAAAATTAAATGTTTCTTTTCAAATTAATGTATTTTGTAAAATACGCCATCTGTTGGAGATCAATTGAACTAACGGAGCGGAGTTTTCGCACGGGTTATCTAGTTAACTTTTATTTCAAACTTTTAAGTTATGAACCATTTTTTTTGCTATTTGTCTACGCTATTTTGTTTTAAAATCTCAAAAATATCATATCGCTTTGAGTTTTGAAAACATTAAATTTTAAATAAGTCAAGAAAAATCTTACAAAAAAAAGTGCACCGACTTCAAAAATTTGCACTGAAAAGTAAGAAAAATAAATATTTCGTCGTAGAATTTGAAGACGGTTGGTGCCAAATTAGGATAAGTAAATATGAAGATAAAGATCTGTTCAATATTATCTATGTTTGTATGTACTGATGATCGTAGGTTCCTAATTAATTGTCTAGATTAGTGAATTTGGGAAATAAGTTGTTTCTAATTTGCCACCAACTATCTTCAAATTCTACTACGAAATAATAATTTTTCTTACTTTTCAGTGCAAATTTTTGAAGTCGGTGCACTTTTTTTTAAAAGGTTTATTTTACACTTTTAAGTGATTTTGCTGTCTTGAGAGACAAATAATAACGCAACTAAAAAAATATTGATGTAAAGTTAAAAAAAATACCGCTACATACATCCTGCGCTGCACCCCATTACATTAAACGCTAGACCATCGTCACGAAAATTGACAACCTAGTGTCAATAGCAAACGTTGCTAAAGCTTTTTCTGATACATAATTTTCAGCCGTAAACAGAAATTAATTACTGAATTTCTGAAAAACTACTGAACCGATTTTCGTTATATGTCTTTGAGATAATGTCGAGAAATTATTATGTCTTAAAAAAAATAAGTCGTCAAAATCGGTAGGTACATATTTTATCGAGATATCAAATTTTTTTTTTTTTTAAAAACTAATGAACCAATTTTTATGAGATAAAAATGGGACCAATCCGGATTTTTTTGGAAGTCCGTTAAAAATTAACCAAACCCACATATTCAAAGCTCCCACTGTCACTCCTCATACTTTGTCTATAACTTGATGATTCTATTAATTTTAGCAATTTTCTGGATATTTGCAGATTGAATAATTAAATTACCCGCCGAGTTTGTTTTGGAACTAAAAACTAATTAAATTAATTTGAGAAGATGAAATAATTATTTAATCTTATTAATTGAGATTTATAATTTATAACGATTGTTTACAGCAAACATCGAGTTTATCAAATTACCTTCATAATTATTTAATGTTACCAATGTCTAACTATGCTACAAAAAATGCCATAATGATGCGTTCACTTTCTTCTACATATATTACAGCTTCGTTTTATATTACAGCTACGTCAACATGAGCGTTTATTCGGCGTTCTTCTTGCCCATGAGGTGGAAACAGCAAATGCTATGGCAGCAGAGAAATCCGACGTTGCTTGTAACAGTATGGGACTTTCAAATGGCTGGGAACTTTGCGGTGCTGCCCAAACCTTACTTCACCAACACGCTGTACAAGGAGACCTTAGTGGGCTGCAAGCTGCTTTAGCAAGATTTGCCGCAGCTTGCCGTCTGAATAGCGACTCTCCTCTCAACCCAAAGTAAGTAATCCGAGACTAAATTCACCAACGAATATCACTACATCCTATAAAATTAGGTGAGCAAAGAAAACGTCTCAACGATTTCGATAAAATTTTGTATTTAGATTTTACTTAGTTTATATAGGTAGATACTTCTTATTAGGTCATCCCTGAAAAAAATCGTTTTCACAAAAAAGAAAGTCTTGAATTTGGATGCTGTTTTCACTGCTATAATCTGAATTTCTTGAGGAAAATTTAAGTATGTGTATTGAAATGATCTATCACAATTAAATAGGGGAAAAGTTTGGAATATGCTGCCTAATCCGTTGGTATTAACTAGGCAGACCACGAGTTCGTTCCCGGATCCCGGCCATGTACCAATGGGTTTTTCATTTAAAAACTTAAGTACCTACATTATTCCTCAAACTACACTTAGATGCTAGTCACTCGTTAGGTATAGCCTCACAAGTACCATCGGCTAAACTAGGGAGACTTGGTCTTCCGCGGGTACCTTGGAACCTTAACACGGTTTCGGGAGCTGTAAGGCAACCTGTAAAGAAAAAAAAAAGAAAAATCCGTTTAAAATACAAGCGAGTATTATACAGAATGGTGTAAAAACCTATACGATCAAAGAAATATCTTGGTTAGAGTTTGGCATGGACATTGGACTGGACAACCCAATAACTGTATGATCGGCGCCTACCCGTTTTTTGAGAAAAAAAGAAATTTTCTTTTTGATTTTTTTTTCTATTATCATCTTAAAAAGGACGTATGGTCATGACGTAGGCCAAGGCATTTAGACCAGTCGGATGCTGTTTCAGAGTGGATGCACGTGACGTAACGCTAAAAAAATTGATCGTAGCCTGTACTTACCTATAACCAAATAAAATTTAATGTTTACAAAAAACCCGCTGCATGTTGTGTTTACATTTTAAACAACACAGTAAACATACTTAAACTTCACTGTATTGTGTGTTGAATATAAATGAGGCGAAAGAGGTATGTAAGGATCGTAGCAAAATTTATTTGAAAATATAACAAATGTAGACAATTTTATACTATATAACCATGACGTAGGCCTTAGAGATAACCGGTATTTTGCTGAAGACTCATACTTATTTCCTCATTTTTCCAACGATATTTTACCTATGGAGCAACTACTTTGTCTGCTATTGATATACTTTGCTTAACAGGTGTCAACGGTCTCACAGTCTATAGAGACACTAGACAACAAATGCAATTACTAGTTTTTTAACCTTTTATGACCTGACTTCGACCTGAATCAAAGAGACAATCGAATGACATTATTCATGGCGTTTCTCCGGCGTTTGGTGCATTATCTCTCAAGCTCAACTATCAAGTTTTACAAGAAATACATATGGAGGGTGCTCTTTACAGGCATTTGCCTTGAAATTTTTTGAAAGGGATTAGACATAGAAAAACAATATATTTAGGTGAAATCTGACTCTCTCAATCTTTAGAGTTTAGTATGGAACCGATATAACAGCTATGCTCAACATTTTTTAATAGGGGCCACAAAGACGTTTTGGTTATGGTGCCGCGGGCCGCAATATACATTTATTTATGTTTTATTTATTTTAATAAAAAAATTTAAAGTGATCACAATTAACATTACTGAATTAATTTAACAAGGTTATCATGCAGCCACAACAATGTTGACAAATGTACAATTTATGTAAGTAACTATGCCAGGCAGGCCAGTTTAGGCCACTTATAAAAGCTCGACGGGCCGCAGGTTGAGTAAAGCTAATTTAATACAGCGTTAGATAATTTAATACACTTTAGTAGTAAAAACTTCGCTTCTGTCGTGCGTCCATCTAATATACTCTCAATAACATCTTTCAATCCTCATTCTTCTCTAAATAGGTACATGTACAAGTTACTGACGGAATTAGAACGTGCTTGGATGGTATATAACGGAGGTGACGGCGTAGCGGGTTGCGAGGCTGGGGCATCTCGTGATGAACAGCGTTGGCTTGCGGATTGTTTCGGAGAGTTTGTGGACAGAGCTTTGCATCAACTTCGCTTGCACCGAGACTTGTATCCTGTTCTACACGGTCAAAGTCTAGCTAAGTAAGATATTTAATTACTAGATGTTGCCTAAAGTCGAAGAAACTTTCATCAAAATGAATGTAGCCTTTCCTAGCCTAAACATCTAAAGAAACATACCAAAACTATAAACTTATTGCACAATTTTTAACGCCAAAACCTGTCTGATAATCTGATTTCACCAATCGATTTCATTATCAGCTACACAATAAATTCCATTGGGAAAATAATTTGTGATGATGATGTAAGCTTATTATCAGCATTCAAACAAACTACCTTCATTAAATATAAGATAACAAAAAAACACACATGCAGCTGAAATCATCCATGATTTGACAGACATTTGAATTTATTTGATACAAACATTTTGATTTGAACAAAGTTTGAAAAAATGCAGAGGTTGAAAGCAAACTTTGTACAGTTAAAGAAACTTATTCTTAAAGTACCACTACCTATAGATTAGTTTCACCTACTACCTACTAAACTAAAAAAGTACACGTATATCTTAAAAAAATTGTCCAATTAGGTATAGAACGTGTCTAGGTTCTAAGATCGCACGAACTCTGTCTAAATTACATTATCTTGTTTAAAGGTTGGACTATCTGCTCAGATGTTTAAACCAACTGTCGCAAATGAAAGCTTTTTGGAGATGCTGCCCCTTCAGTAAAGAGATAAGGCAAGTGTTTCGACTCAATTTCTCTAGACGTAATTTATTTTAAGCCAGTGTTGCCAGGTTCTCTATGAATTTATTGTACTTTTGTTTGAGAAGCAATCAAAACCTACATACTACACACAAAAACACGGCGTGAAAATGGGTGGGAGGTTTATTTTGACTGACAGTTTGACGGCTTTCTCGAATATTTTTTAATTTTATACAAAACTACAAAATTTATTATATACCAATACCAAAAGTTAGTAGAATCACCTATGAAAGTATATTAACCTTAAAGTCAAGAGAAAATGTCCTAAAAATCAGTAGACATGGCATCACTGTTTTAGTCGTCAAAACGTCTGCCGCAAGGACAGTTGTAATAAATTAAATTTCAAACTTAAATGTTGGCTTCATAGCGAGTTTATTGGTTTAATTATTTAAATTGTTTAATTAGGAGTGAAATAGTGAATGCTTTGAGGAAGGGGTCAGCGGAATGGTACGAGGCTTTGTGTGCTCAGGATACGGACTCAGAGCGCGGGGAAGATCTAGTGAATCTTATCACGTTGGTTCAGATTGATCTGCAGCAGGGACTCACTTACTACCATCCAGTGTTTGAAACGTAAGTAATTAGTCAATTATTTGTCTATATATCTACATAAACCAAAATTTCAGATTCCGCGATTTTTTGAAATATTCGTAAGAAAAATTTGGAAAATTTGCCAAAAAATTGGAAAATTCTGAAAAACTGAAAGTGCTTTTTTCTATGGGTTTTTTGCAGGCGCGGATACAGGATTTCGTTTAGGAGGGGGAAATTTTTTGTGTGAATTTACCCATCTATCAGAAAATTTTAAATTTTATTTTGTTATAAATATAATTTGAATAATGCTGTTTATCTGCCTTAAAAAAATCATAAAAACACGAACAAAAATTTCGCGATGTTATAAATTGGTCAAAATAAAGTGCTTTGGACTGGAGTCAAGGCGCCTGGTTTTTTTGTAAGAACGCCCGGGTGGAAAGCTAGTCTATAATTTTTCTTCTATTTCAATATTAATGAGTTTGTTTGTAAGAAGTATACTCGAAAAATTATTTCATGTACTTTAAAGATGGTACTCTCAGTATGAACATAAGCAATAATCAGAGTGGTTTTTTTTCATATTTATTTTTTTACGGTCAAATCCAGAGCCAAAAGCTTACAGAGAAACCTACAAAACAAAAAAAAAACAGAAAAAATCGCACCAATTTTCTCGACTTCTCTAGCGAGAACCAGCTTCCGTCCGTGAAAATTATGAAAACCACGATCATAATTATATGTAGAGTTCTATCGATCGATACATTCTTATTATACCTATTAGTTAGCTGCGAGTCACCGGTATTACGCTAGAAGAAACTTCATAAGAACTTGCAATATTTTTTGATATATTGAACGACTCATTGTCTAAGTTATAAAAGTTAGGGAGCCCTTTCAAATCTCCCTTCAGATTCGACTTTAGGCTGCCTTTTAAAAGTTTTTCATATGAAATCGTTATGTAAGATACTGAAATATCGACAGCGTGTCTACTTTCAAGAACATGTTGAAAGTTATTTATATTTATTTGCATTTACTTCATTTCTCTCGAATTTTTTATTAAAATTCTGGTAGGTTATGACATTTTGAAGATTATTTTTCCATATAATGGCGAAAAATAAACAAACAAATCAAAATTAAATGTTTCTCTAGACTAGTTAGTTATTTTTTTTAATTTGTAAAAGACGCAATCTGTTGGTGATCAGTTAAACTAAGGGTGCGAAGTATTAGGTATTTTAATTACCTACCTACTTAGTAAAAAAATACAATTTATATATGTCCGAAATAATAAAAAAAAAATAAAAAATATACTAGTACATCCATGCAGATCAATTTCTATAGGTACCATAAACTACGGGACCGATTTTGTTACTGTTTGCGCGAATAAATGCACGAGGTTTAGGTATATAAAACATCACGCCACGTGTCTTGGGAGCCGGGCAGTTACTATATATAGGTAATAATATGCTTCAAAATATGTATAATACCACTATATATCGACTCTTTGTAATATTCCACTTGTTGCTATTAGTGTATCTGGCTTCGTTTGTACATAAATATGTTAATTTTGTTGTATATTACTACCAACTACCTTTATTACAAAGTAAACTTGTATAATATTATAATAGACACTGAGTAAATTTCGGCATGACTGCGGTTATTTGATCGTTCACAATATTTCTGAACATTAAGTTAATGTTTAATGAAGCAAATACTATGGCACAGGCAACACAGGTACAAGTCCTGTGAACTCCTTTGTTTATATAAAACAGTTTATGACCCAGTCATTCTTTTCGGAGACATTAGTGTAGCTACATAGTCAATTGTAAGGATTTCGTAACACTTTTTTAGATATACAGTGGTGTCCACATTTAACGAAGTCTGCATTTAGAAGCGAACACACAGAAATATAAAAATAAACTCACACACTCACAGACCTGTATCTATCTAGACACATAAAATAAAATAAACTATTTTCATAGGAATTGCTTATCAAGTAGGTACACTTTCGTCAATTAAAACACTTGTGGCTCTTTAAAGTAATTCAGAACTAGTGATCCTCCCCGGCTTCGCACGGTTGGATAAGTTGGAATATCGGTGAATGAGATATTTTCCCCGTACAAAAAATAGCGTATATCGCTCTCCGGCCCTCGCGCCGTTTTACCTTGAAAGAAGACAAACATTCATTCATTCATAATTTTCAGGACCAACAACGTGCCCTACTTCAATGTTGTTTTCACACAAATTGATAAAATGGTAAGTCATATTTTTTATTTCCTAAATAATGTATTTATCTATTTTTTATGTACCTAACAAAAACCTACAAAGGCAAACTGTGTTCGCTGAAAGTTCCATCAAAATTCATTTAGTCGTTTCGAAGCCCATTCCGGACCAACATGTTGGAAAATTTTAAAATTATTATTATTTATTAATTTTAAAATTTATTATTAATTTAGAAATATCTTCCAGACTCTAACCTACTGTAGGTATATTTTAGCCTAGGTTTTTTTTCAGAATGGATTATATATAAGCAATAGATATATTATTTTCTAATATCATAACGGTTCCATGTTGAATATGGAATCCTAACTTTACGATAATTTGCAGCTATCTGAAGACGTGCGTCAATGCGTAGAACATTGGATATCAGAGGGTTGGTGCGGCGTGTCCGAAGAAGATGACGTTTACGATGATCAAGGGAATGGACGTATGTTGTTTTAAATAAAATCTATTTGTAAATGTTATAAATATTTTCAGTTTTGTGTAAACGGTTTAACGGATTTGGATGAAAACAGTTCTTATAAAATTAATAACTTGTTCATTTCAGCTTTTTATAAATATGTTTTAGGGTTAACATAAATAAACCCTGCCATTAAAATACGCTTTTCTACAAAATAATCTAGTATAAAGGTCTATAGCAGGCAGTGACAAAAAGAAATTATCACGTAAAAAAAAAATCTTTAATTGTTCTGAATTGTAATTTTGTGTATGGGTGGCAATAGCCTGAGTTTTCCGGCCCTTTTAACTAACTCTGTGTTGAAAAATAATGTCGATCCGTTGCTCTATTTTGACGTGAATAAAAGACAAACAAACAAACAAACAAACAAACCCATTTTCGCATTAGTAATATTAGTTAGGGTTGCTTACATATTGCATGTATGTATCTTAGGGAGCTCAACGGTGTTAGCTAAAACTCTGCCCTTCGAAGTACTAGCGGCTGTACGAGAGTTGGGTACTGCTGCTACTCCTGCACCGAGTCCACATGCGCCTCATGAACCTCCACAACTATTGGAAGCTTATACGTAAGATAACTACTGTATATAATAAAAAAAAAACAATCATTATACTAAGAACAAACAAATATTATTTTTTATATATTATGTTAAAATTCTACTGGCGAAATAATTTTTAAAATCGGTATACCTAGTAGTTTTTGAGTTTATTCATTATAAACAAAAAATCAAATCTTTTCCTTTACATTTAATATTGATCTCCTTGATTAATAAGATTGAGCTCCTATTTGAAGTCACCTAGTGAAAATATGTGGATTTAAAATTGTGTAAATAACGGAATTACTGACACCTATTTTTCTTCATTTTTAAATATTTCCTTTACCCTTTATCAGTTCTGAAGATGGAGTCTTCATAATGGACGTATACCCATTTCTAACTAATACAGTTGTTGCAACTCGATTTAATTTAATTTTAGTGAGTTAATTGTTAGTGACAGGTAGGTACGGTACCTATATCCTATGTGCGACACTGGCAGGCCTGCTGTTTAGATTGTCCGTGTACTTTAGCCTTGGCTCAAACCAATTACAGTGTGTTAATTAAGCCTCAAAGCTTTGTTAACGACGTGACATTTGAACAGTACTTGAAGAGCCAGTGTACAAACACTCGTTTGTCAATTTCACACTGAAATGCAACCTACTTTTTAGCACCTCTCTAAATTGGACAAATAACGTTGTTATTTGAAAGTAAATCATCACGCTCAGTATCCCAGTTGGGGTAGGTATTTGCCACCTGTGCTGTTTAATGGGCCATTGCCTAAAAGTGGATAATATTACTGTTATCTCTGGCTACACAGCAAGTATAGGCCGTGATTGTGAGTTAATATCAGAAGATTTAACAAAGTAGTTTGAAGACCTTTGGAGTTTATATAAAAAAAATCTTCACGGTTCTAGGGTACCCAGTGGAAGACTATTTTATTGAGGCTGTACCTAACGAGTCAGCTCTGTTGAGGTATGTTGAGGCAAAGGAAAAGCCTCTTTGTAAGATTTGTCGGATAATGTACATAATTTTTTTATTATAAAAACCCATTGGTACATGGTCGGATGTGGGGACCGAACCCGCGACTTCTCAGTTGTGAGCCGACGTTTTACCCACTCGACCACCGACGCCCCTCACTACTTGCCACCTGTTCTGTTTAATTGGCCATTAGCTAAAAGTGGACAATGTTACTGGTGTATCTGACCACACCGCAAGTACAGGCCGTGATGGTGAGTGATATCAGAAGATTTAACAAACTAGTTATAAGAACTTTGGAGTTTATATGAATATATATTATTATTATCCATTCCCTACTGTCCGATAGTTAATTAAAATGTTTTGCACACAGATGGTTCGAGCCTTTGATCGATCGATGGCTGGCCGTGACAAAAACTATGGCGCTGCAAAGAGTGCGAGCTTCTGTTGAACTTGGTAAGCATACCCCTTTTTTTAAATTACTTATGTTGTAAATAATAGCGACCCGCCCTCGTTTCGGACGAGTTTTTTCATCAAATATTAATTTTCCCGAAGGAATGAGATCTTTTTCTGGGATAAAAGTAGCCGTCACTATCCCTTCCAAGTATCTCTGTGCAAAAAATCACGTCGATTCGTTACTCCGCTTTGATGTGAACGTAGGACAAACAAATTGTACATAAGTACGAAACACGATTTGACTTTAGGCTGCCCTTTAAAAGCTTTTCATATGAAATCTTTATATATAAGATACTGGAATATCGACAGAGTATCTATCTAATTTGAAAAGCATTTGTTGGATTTAAGTACTTGGTTTTCCTGAAGCTTTCTGGTAAATTATGAAAAATAATGTATACATCACGTGTGAAAGCATTTGCATGATATCATATATTCTCATTATATTCTATAGAGCATCAATAGCGATTGGACTTGAATCTGGAGTTCCCTGTTACAATTTTCCTTCGAACCAAAAATAATTGCTCGTGCTTTGGAGGGCAGTAAAGTCGGCGTCTGCACTACTTCTATATGGTGTCTACGTGAAAATGTTAATTTCTATCGTCTGTATCACAATATATTTTTAATTAAAACAGCTTCAAAAAATCCTTTGTGTCGAAGTAACATCTGACAACAATCAAATCTCTATTTCAGTTCTTTCCGGAACCAATACGCAACTTCTATGATATCGCATCTATAAAAACTAATTTATCAGTATTTCATGGGAAAATCGTCCCTAAATTTACTAGAAAATGGGGCTATTTTCGTTAGATAAAGATTTTTTAGTTAGGACTAAGGTAAAAGGCGAAGGTTCACGCCCAGGGTAGTGCGATCATTTAGATAAGTATCTAAATCTATACTGTGGAGTAACACGAACACTTTTATTGTTCCTTTGAGACATATAAAGGCCGGCCCCAACTTATGGACGAAAAACAATTTGTCAATATATAAATAAATTGTAATTTTTACCTTAGATCATGATGGATTAAAGCTGTGTTCATTAAATATTTACTCCCTTTTTCTGTACTTTAACGTATTAGGCTACTTTTTATATCATAATAGGTGAGGGCATAAAGTTTATTTATATAAATGTACTGTTTGTACATGGACGAAGCCGGGTAGTTAAGCTAAGCTAAGCTAAGTGGACTCATAAATAACTGATTCAGGATTCAAGTGGACATATTTTCCCATACTTTTTCATGACACGAAACTATTTGTAACTCTCAAAATAGATGTTTTAAAGGGATTGGTTAAATGTTCTTTTATATAAAAAATCGCTTACCGCCATAGACTTTACCTATATGTATTTAGACGTATTTATTCGTGATACACACACATATATGTGAAGGACCGATGAGTGACATAGGCTATGTTTTATTCTGGCAAAATATCTCATTCCTTCACTGAAATTCTTATTCTTCTTATAAATAACTAAAGACTGTACAACAAATTATTTATTGCATTCCTCCAATGCATCCTGCAATGCAACAACCCAACATTATTAAACAAGACAACGGCCATAAAGTCCAATCTCTATTTCCTTAAACTCTTCCTTTGCATTCCGTTTCTTTGGGTTCTTCAGTTACCTTTATAGGAACCGGAAAGTATATCAACGCCAGCGTAAGTTATTCTTTCTATTCGCGTGAATTCGTGGAATGTGATGAACCTGTATGAATTTCCAAAGGCATTTGACAATTTTTAGATACCTTCTAGTAATATATGACATAGTTTTGCATAATTTAAAATGTAATTAAATATTTTGTTTCTTAGATCGCATGGTTGAAGGAGAGCATATAGTTAAACACAGTACATCGTCCGTAGATACTGCTGCTTGGTGAGTACTTAAAAATTGACTCCTTCAAATTATCTTATTGAATTTATGGAGTAGAGCGAAGGAAGCGGAATATATAATCTTAATTCCACAGAAATCAAATTAATTAATTATTTTTTATCTTCGAGTCCTGTAACATAAATCAGTTTGTAAATACCCATTTTTGGATTGTACGTATAAGTTTCATCAAAATCCATTCAGTCGTTTTTGTCTGTTTTGGAAAAACATCCATACAGACTTAATCGTTCGTCCAATCGCCGCGCGCCGCCATATACGGTCCGCCGAAATCGACCACAGACTCGTCCAATTCTTGTAACGTACGGTCCGCCGTCCGTTTTCAAATCGTTGTATTTGTGGCTGACTTCGATGGCTGGAACGATCTGTTACACACAAACGGATGTCGAATCTTGTGTGTCTGTGTCAGTGAGTGAATTGCATGTGATCTAAACAGTTTGAATTACATCGCTAATGTGTGGCCTGTGTTCAATCTCGATCATAAGGCTGGCCGAACCGAAAATTTGAGATACCGGACCAGTGCGTGGGCTACTTAAGAGTTATTTATGCTTTAAGTATTGGGTTATTTTAAAATGTTTTTAAAAACTTTTGTAGTTTGTATCACATGAGGCATGTTTGGAGAGCGATCGGTGGAGGGGAAGATAACAATCCTTACGCGTTTGCTGGTAATGTACGTCTATTAGAAGCAGCTTGTGCCTCAGCCTTACATTATGCTGATCTGGTACACGGAGCTTTAGCCGACCAAGGATATTACGAAAATCATGGTAAGAGATTTTTTAAATAGTACATTAAATAGTAAAATTTCACTACAAATTTTGAAGTCATAGAGGCTAGCACAAAGTTTCTTGCGTTGTAGTATCGCCATTGCATAAGACGAGGTGCTGTCTTTACTTACAAAAGTTGTCGATACGATGGCTATACGACATGTTTATAGATCAAGCGAATAGCAGTAACCATGTCAATTTTTTGCTAGTAGTCCATATTAAACATAAATAGGTACCTGTAGGTATATATATTCACTTTAATTACCATAGCAGTTTCCATACTTACTTATATATGCAATTCATATAATTCCAAAAACATCATTATATAACCAAATGAAAAATTACATTCAATTAACGAGCATTAGTACATTACTTAACTGTGCCTAATGGATAAAGGTTTCTGAAGGACAAATAAAACATTATGTGAACTGAATTCTCGAACAAATAAATGAAAGCTTTGTAGGGATTCAAGCTCTTGATCTTCAATAAAATGAAGATATATGAAAATCGGAATCGCATAATAATACAAATCTTTTCGTTTATTTCCTAACTAGTTGGTGGCCACGGTTTCACCCGATTATTTTGCAACCCCATTCCATAAACTTATTCTTGTTGCCAATGTATTAATTTTTCTTTCCTTTTCGCCCCGGCTTTGCACGTGGAAACCTTTGACCGGCTCTCCAACAATCTCTGTGAAAAAAAAACACGTCAATCCGTTGCTATGTTTTGAAGTGAAAGATGGACAAACAAACGCATTTTTTTATCAAAATTAATTCAGGCGAAACGGACAAAATATGTTAATTTAAATGTTTTACTTTTCGTAGGTCAAAATAAAACTCCAGAGGAAATATGCACCATTGTGAATAATCTGGAGTACGTGCGAAGATCTCTAGCTGAATATGATGACGAGATGCTGTGAGTAACTTTATTATTATGTAGCTGACACATATAAGAGACTAGAATTTTTAAATTGTCCCCATAACTTCGTAACCGCTGAGATATCAAGTTAAATGTAGATAATATTTGAGTCAAACATACATTTTGTCTACTATCGTGTTTATCGGCTTAATACACGCATTCGGTCAAGCATTGTTTATTGATTTATTATCTAGTACTTGGGTCTTCTTTAAGGGGAAATGAATCATAAAATTCCAAATTTTAACCAAATTTTTCAGAAAACCTGGTCTATTTATTTTAAGGATATAAAAAATCTTTTTATTGTTTTGAAAATATGATTAGAAACATTTTACTCGATAGAAAAAATCCTAAATACACCTCTGAAAACTATTATCAAATTTTATGATTTTATGGTAGGTAACATGAATATTTTTTTGGTAATTATCTATCTTTTCATTGTAAAATTATTTCTATGTTGTATAAGATTTAAAAAAAAATGCGTTTTAATTAAAAATTATCGCTTACTTTGAATCGCTTACTGTATCTATGCTCGCGTGCGCGCGATTCTATGTAAATGCGTTCTGCTTTTTCATCACTCATTTTCCCATCGACCACTTCACCTTAACTACATTATAGATATGATGTCAATATGAAGCAGACGGTGTCGGGTTTGAATCACAATTTAAGTAAAATATAATAATAGTTTGGCGCCAAAACAATATGTATGTTTGTTAATGGCATGTCATGTCATACCGTATAATTTAGATTGATTACACGGCATAGCGTCATTAGTTGAGTTTTGATTATTGTTTTTCACTTGATCGTGTTGCTTATATAACAATGTACTAATCGAAATACGTTCAGCAGTTCTCTTTATATAACCTAATATCTATGAAAATTGACTTTATTTACCTTTTTGTATTGGGTAGATATCTATTGATTCAATATGATGCTGTGCAAAAAATGTACTGATAAAAACTTCGACAATTACAGTGTCGAATTAGAAGGTTTAATTTTCATTCTTTTTTAATTAAGCTGTTGTAATTTAGGTAGGATTAAAAATAAACAAAACTTATATTTGTAAAAAATAAGGTAGAACTTTTAAATATCGAATGAGTTAGGTCCTACTATGCATATATGTGTATACAAATAAACCTATAAATTAAACAAATCATCAATATCGCTGTCGCCTTATTTTTAGGGCCAAATATTATGAGCCAGCTCTTTGGTCGTGGGACACCTCTATCAATCTTTTGGGTATTTCTTTGTAGAAGTGTCATGCGCTAGGTCCCCACGGGCCCAGTGTTTCCACCCCAAACGCAACAAATATGTATTCTTCAGGAAGAAATGCTATTTACTTACTAACATAAGTGGAGTAGGTACCCAAATTATTGTATGGCTTGTGAGTAGGTATAAAAATCTCACTTAGATTTTAAAATCCTACTCAGGTACCTACGACCAACATAGTTGGCTAATAAGAATCAGCTTTCAGTAATTCTGCTCTTTTAAAGGTTTAATGTTGTTTCACGTAATTAACTTGCTTCTCGTTAGATGCAGCCAATTACAGTAGTTAACGCTCTGTTGAATTCAAATTGAAACGATATGTGACTTTGAACTGGGAAAAGTGATGAATGTAGGGTACTGGAAAAGTTGCTAGAAAATAAAATTGCATCAAGAAATACATTTTTATCCTCGAAAGATACGAAGGAAACGTTGTGTGCATTTAGCTTTATTTTTTGTCTGTTTGAAACAAAAGTATATTTTAAATTCCTGTTCCGATCGCCAGCGGTCTTTTTACGTGATATTACTATCGAGGGAACTGGTGGGAAAATATGGTAAGAAATAAATACCTAAACTTTCTCATTTGTATTATTAGTAAGATATGCTCTCCAACAGGGCCGGCCGGATTTACCCTTAGTGCCGCCCTGAGGCACCGTGAAAAATTACTTAAATTCTACATTAAAAAAAAAACATGAATCATTATTCTTTTTATTATAAATGAGATAAATAAACGTTAAATGTGCAACTGTTTTCAATACAATCATACTTTTTTTTCTCTCTCCGAATTTTGCCGCCCCTGGAAATTTGCCGCTCTGGGCACTGGCCCCTGTGGCCTCAAATCCAGGCCTCTCCAATCTAATTTATTATACTCTAAAATTTGTTAATTAACTTAATAAAATTATAATTTTGGGAAGTACGTGCCTAAAAATAATTTCGTGTACCTCCGTCAAAGTATATCTTGAGAGAAAATTCAATAATAAAGTTCCCCTCTGCCGAGAAGTCTTACATATGTAGGCAGTTAAGGCAAATAAATGGAATATTTCCATGAAAAATATTATTTTCGTTGTACAGTACCGGAATTATCGTAGCCTGGCTTTTATCAATGATTCATTTGTCGTACACGTCTAAATAAAATACGAAAATATCTATTAAATCGGCGTCATCATTGACATTTTTTTACCTATTTATTTACATTTAAAATCCTTCAAAATCAAATTAAATAAAAAGCAGATTTTTCGGTGTTATTATGATTTATTAAGTCGTTTCGGGCCCTATTCATAAAAGAATATCATATCCCTAAAGTAAACGCCTTTTATCCCAAGAGAGGTAGGCAGAGACAATCGAATGTCATTTTCTTCGGTCCTGACATACCTCTTTCGCTTATTTTATATTCATCATACTTTGAAATATGAATACATGCTCGGCGATTGTGTGTACTTTTAATATTTCCATCAATCAATACATCGTCGGCCTCTGCCAGCATTTTCTTTCACTTCAGCAGTATAAACCTTTTTAGTCATTAAATCAAATTAAAATAAAAAAAAGAAGAAAAAATACTAGTATTAATTAATTCATTCATGTGAATTGTAATTTGATACCCAATACGCTCGGCCGATCACTCCGGCTTTGGTAGTTTTAGTTACGCTGTCTCGAATTTTCGTATCGTATCAATCCCTTCACATTAGAATGGAAAGCAATTCCCTCATCGAATGTAATACTGATTTCGAAACCGAATGAATAGGATTTCCTTGTGATCGAACATCCCATTTTGTTATTGTCAATTTTATTCACACCCTTACAAGTGAAATGAGGGGTAGGGCGGTCGACATAGTGTTACATTAAGTCTACTTTTAAGGGAACTAAAGGATTCAGTAAGACCCTTAGATATTATTATCTATACGTAGGTAGGTACTTATATGCGATATATAATAGCTGACTACGTGTTACAAGTAGTACAAGAGTTTTTAATTTCCAATCAATTTTCTTTTGAGAAACAGTGAACCGTTTTGCCTTTTAGGAGTGAAAATATTTTTCATGAAACTGTCATAATGGGGTATAGAAATTGTTGTTTAAAATCTGAATATCGTAAGTACTTAGTATAAGTAACTAACGGAAGTAAGTAATTAAGTCCAACATTACCCAATGGTAGAGTTTTATATATTATTATGTATGTATTGAACTAAGAAATTCTTTACAATTCCTAGGAAATGTTTACAATACCGATCTCGTTTAGGAAATGTGTAAAATATTTTTTCAAAGATTCGTTAATATTCATTAACTATTAACGAATCTTTGTATGTACATCCTAGGAATTTTATACAATTTATACAATGGTACTAGGAAATATATAAATTAACATTATACTAGGATTAAGATAACCTAACCTAATCTAACCTACTGACTCTGGAATTTAACACATTTTCGTTTGTTGTTTAGGAAATGTATAGAATTCCTCGGATATAATAATATGTATTAATTTATTTCGCACATTTCCTGTCGATTTTAGGAACACATTTTTATATAATGACGGATTACATACATTTCCCATAACATACCATAAATAGATACGATTAAGTTGATTTGATTTTTCATTCGTTTTGCTAACAGAAAAGTGATCTCGCCAGATTAAAGATGCATATATAAACGGAATCAAAAAAAAGTATTAAAAATTTCACAGATATATAGTTTCAGTACCAGTGTAATATTTCAAATCAATCGGTACGAAGTAATGATGATAATTTTAAATCTGAAGCAGATGAAGTCGTAGGTTATATACGGTTAGTTTGTTAACGAAGAGATAAAAATAATAATATATACATACAGGCATTTAAAAGCCCATTCGATAAGTTCAGGATTTTTAATGTAGGTGTATAATTTCGTTTTAGAGCATTGGATGAAAATTCGAAGCAATTAGTCCGTGGAGCATTGGGTACTTTGGACGCTCGAGCTATGAGAGCCTCTGCTCCTTTGGCGGCTAGAGCAAGGCCTCCTCTCAGAAAAGCAGTTTTCCACCTCGCTTGGTCTCCTGATACATTGCCAACACCGCAGGTAACTAACTACACGAACAACTTTGACACTCATAGTGCTCACCTATTGCCAATTTGAGTTCGTTCCGCATAAAAGTTTGCAGAAAAGATCAAATCGCTACAATGGATAAGTAAAGATCACACGGAATCAATAGATTACAACAGCAGAGATATCAATATAAAATTGTTTCTATTTTTTCAATTTCACCCAGGTCTACCTTGTTGTTCGTCAATGTACTTAAATATTTGTTCTCTGATCACCAATGACCCATTGTAATGATCTTGTAATCTCTAGGTTGAAAACTATGATACAGCACTTCAACATATTCTTCGTTTCCCTTATATATGCTTATATATGAAGTAAAATGCATTTTATTATATTATTTAAAAGGTGTAGGGTACTTCAAGGGATGTATGAAAACTCACCTTAACATATTGTGCCAGCATTCATAGACTTGCCGATATAATTTTATTTACATAAAATGTATCTTTTCAAATTACATAAGTAGAACCATGAATATTTTTTATAATAAGTTGTTTACAAAACTTGGTTATTAAGAAGTCCTACAAAAGTTTGAGCAATTTATCATCCATGATCGAGTACGAATTTCTGTAGATACTCATGTAAATTATAAATTCGGGGAAAATCTTTTTTATATTTGTAATAACTTTGTATCTTTATTTATAACTAGCTATGCCCTGCGGTTGCGCCCGCGTTATGGTTACTGTTCCGCTCCTTTAGGTCGTTTCCTCAAGAATTGGGCGCTATCAAATGCAAAAATAAGTTTTCAAATTTGTAGTTAGATTAGCGCTTTCAAACAAACAAACTCTTCTTTATTATTAGTATAGATTAGCCACAGATCTTTTATTAGAATAGCTCCTACGTCGTACAGCTTTCTCGAGATGCAACAAAGAGTAGATTTCAAATGACATATAAATTATACACATAAACACTATACCTAATTGTTGAAAGTTTCATAAAATATCCGTTTGAGAGCAGATTCTGGACAAACATCAGGACAAAAATCCATTATAATCTAGGTGTTGAAATTAAGTTAGAAATCATACAGACTCTTAAATTTCTATATTTGCGTGCTAAAATTTGGGTATAATTTTCATTATTTAGGCAATCACACCATTGCTAGAATTTCTTGACCAACATCTATCAGCGCTGAACACATGGCTCATACCTCGGGCATTCCTTCGAGCATTAGCTGGTTGTTGGAGCTCAGTATTGAAGGAAGTATCGTCTCAAGCCGATGCAGGGGGCGCGGAAAGACCACGAGTTTATCACCACAGATTGAGGGAAGCTCTGGATTTGCTTGCTGAATTTTTTCATGCTGAAGGGAAAGGTAAGAAAAATATAATATTATAAATGCGAAAACGTACCTATCTGTTTGTTCGTCCTTCTTTTACGTCAAAACGGATCAACGGATTGGAGTGATTTGATATTTAATTGCAAGGCCGGACAGTGAGTGGCTTAAACTTTTTTTAACGCGGGAAAATTCTAAATGGAATATTTCATAAAAAACGTATTTATATACTAAACTATACTACTACCTACTAAAAATTAGCGGTGCTAATATTAGCCTAGACAAATCATGTCATAATATTTTTAGGGTACCTAGTGCTTCCGCTAGATTTGTCTTCACAAATCTTCCTCATTTAGCTGATCAACTTTGAGGATATACCTAATGAGCTTCTTAGTACTTATCTATTTAGATTTTTGCATATTTTATTTAGTTAAATATAATCAAATTATTGACAGGTCTCCCAATGTCTGAAGTTCACAACGGAGAGTGGTTCCGAGTAGAACAAAGATTACAATACCACCGCGCGCCCACTGAAGAGCTTGTAGACCTTTGGTTGGCCGACCGACTAGAGGAACAGTTTCGTACCCCTCTGCCGTCCCCTTATGGATCAATTTTAGTAAGGTAAGGTATACCAACAATATAAAACGAAAGTTTGCATGATTTAATGTTTTTAGGAACGGCTGAACAGTTTGGATGAAATATATTGCAGCACAGGAAAGCTTATTTCTTTGTTTAATTTCTAATAGTGTATATAATATTTATTACATTCTACTTTAAATCAAATTTAACATAAGTGCGTTAACGTCTGAATTCATTTTGATGAATAAAGGTACTTGATTATTGGTAGCGGAAAACCAAGTTTCCCTCTTTCTCTTTTAGCCGATAGTATTTATGAGGCTGTAGCTAACGAGTGGCCAGTTCTGTTGAGGTATATTTGGATAGAAATGCCTCTGAATACAAGTGCGGTTTGTCGGATTATGTATTATCAAACGGAAATATAATAATTATTAAAAGCCACGCGGGAAAGCTAATGGTAGTAAGCATGCTAAAAAGGCAACGACATCACACAATAAAAAAAATGGTTTTTTTATTTAAAATTTTGCCAGTTTGTTTCCTGGTTAAAGTTATTTTATGTTATGTCTATGTACTTATATTTTTTATATTTTACCGATCTTAGCCTATGTAATTTTTCCTCTGAGGTCAAATTAAATTATTTTTCGTGAATTATTATTTTCCTTTTAATTTTAATTAACATTTTCCTTATCTACCATGAATAAAGTAAGCAGGTAATTTTTTATTACTTTATGACACCTGTCTAGAATTAGAAACACTGTCAACATTAATTTGTGACAAGATAGTACCAAGGATTAGGTATAGAACTAGAAAATTTGTATATAAATATATACATATGTATTTACAATCTGCCTTTCAATAATTTAACAAGACTTTAGTTTTTATTTATTTTTCCAATTGGCATTCTAATTGTGAAAAATAATATTGCTTCAATTACGAGGACTATACTAAATTAAAACTTTAATTCAATAAGTAAAATGAAGTTTTAATTAAACCTAAATATGAAATTAATACTATGAAATTTTAACTTTCAAAGAAGGTGAATAACTGCTTTGTACTAAAACCTTTACCATGGCTAGTGCATGGTAACCTTAACTATTAGTAGTAGTAGATGCGAACGTGTGCTTTCGTCACATCAGAGCAAAGCATCGTTGTTGTTGATTTTAATTGAATTTTTAATAAATTTTTATAACCGTGCGAAGCCGGAGCAGGTCGCTAGTAGTTTTGTAAATTACAACTCAAATATTTAATAAAGTAAAATTACAAACATTAGACACTTCTCTAACTCCCTTTACATTGCTCACATCAAACTGTTATTTCAGTTAAAAACCTGCAGTGAAAGCAGACACTTTTTCATATTTATAAATTATTATAAACTAGATTGTGTCCCGGTTTCCTACGGGTTCCCATCCAAATCCGGTGAGACGTTTTGAGTAGCAAAACTAAATTTTTCACCTTTATTAATAGGCTACATTAATTTGCTAAGACATTCACGAGAATGGGACAAGATAATTGCCTTTTAATAAAAAGTGTACCGACTTCAAAAAATATGCACAAGGCACAATAAAAAAAAATATCCAAATCGGTTCAAGTATGTCTATAAAATTTGAAGAGTTTTTGATTTCTCCAGGATTCCATCATCAGACCCTGACCTGATGACCATGGGACCACCTGGAAAGTATACCCTTTCAAACAATAAAAAAAAATCCATATCGGTCCAGGCGTCTTCAAGTACCTACATAAAAAAAAAGATTCCGACGAATTGAGAACCTCCTCCTCCTTTTTTGAATTCGGTTAAAAAGAGGTTGTATGTACAGTTTCGCTGTCTCTAGTAAAAGTAGTTATCTTCTAGATAATTCATATCCGACTGAGCACAATTTAATTATTGAATGAAATTCTCATCTAATCTCGGGTTTGTTACCGACAGGGTGTATTTCAATCACGACTCGCTGTGCGTAGAAGTGCTCTCTGCTCGTGACGTCATACCGCTGGACCCTAATGGCTTGAGTGATCCTTTTGTGGTCCTGGAATTGCTACCGAAAAGGCTGTTCCCGAAAGCCCAGGAACAAACTACTAATGTGCAAAAGGTAATGTCCAAAAATCTATTGAGATTAACCTAAATGTTTTGATAAAATAATTCCAATATTTACGATACATACGATACAAATATATCAAAATGTGATGCGGAATTCAATTTAATCCTGCCATTGAGTTAGGAATTTTTATATACATAAGAATAGAGTTCGCAGTACGGTGTACATACATACATCTTTTATTTATTTTACTAGTTATTGAATAAAATCATCACATTTATTTTCCATTAATAATTAAATTGTCACATCAAATGTAATTGGTGTTGCAAAATGTTGATTGATTTTATTGATTGCCGCTTGTTTAAAATTATGTCATTGAATTTGATGTTATTTTAATCAAGCTAAAAAAAGTTGTGCATGCTTTGCCTTAATTCGTGCATTAATGAAATTTTGATCTCGAATAAAATTCTCGTTATTCACGTCCTCTATAGAGGGTCTGCAATAATCTAATTTAATTTATTACGCGAACATACTTCTTTTTCAACATACCTTTCAGACATGGCCAGCGGTTGTGAGTCCTTCACAAAATGTGAGGCCATTTTAAATGTTTTTAACGAATGTTGACCATTTCATTTCCACGGTTTTTCCACCAGAAAACGCTGAATCCTATTTGGGACGAGTGCTTCGAGTTTGGGGTCCTATTGGAATCCTTACGGGCACCAAACGCCGCCCTGTCTTTGACTGTTTGGGACCGAGATGTGTTGACTGCTGATGACTTCGCCGGAGAAGCTTTTGTACCTTTGGGTCGAGTACCAGGGGTCCATAGCCATGCACCACCGGACCCGCTACGACCTTTGGAACTTCCACTCATGCAACTTCATGATCGCGGTCAGTAAACATAATAAAGTTTTTCTATATCTTTTTCAGTCTATGTTCATGATATGTGAGTGCTTCGATTATCAACTTTTTAAAATTGGTATTCTTTTATTTTAGACAGATTTTCTCCACTATCCTGTAATTATCTAATACTAGCTATTCGCCCGTGGCTTTCATCCCCTATTATACTCCCTTAGGGTTCAAGCTTTCTCCGTATCCATCAAAATCGGTTCAGTGGTTTAGCCCTGAAAGCATAACAGACATCCAGACAGACATACATTCGCATTTATACTATTAGTAGGTATAGTATAATAATATAAATTTGCACAAATAAGTGGTGATAATTTCTAAATGGGTATTTACAATGTACAAACCAAAAATAACTTTATTTGTTGGTTTAAAATGGCTGGTCAAATTATTTTTGATAAAACTTTCAGTAATCGTTAATCAACTTACATTTACAATGTGCTCTTTATCTCATCTGGATATGTTACAGTGTTTAGAAATTAGAAAATGAAAATACTTAGTTTATCATTTTATTTTATTTTACTTTATTTATACTCGTACATAACCCATCCGAAGTCTATTAGAAGTTATTAAAATTATAAGTTTTGTAATATTCATATTTTCTTACAGGTCATCCAATTTTACAAATATTGGAGTCAAGAACAACAGATAAAATGGCAATGGAATTTATTAAAAAACAAAAGTTGAGATTTGCTGAACAGTAAATTTATTTTGATATATTATAGTTTTTTATATTATATTCTATTTAATTAACAGAAATCAAATATTTGTTCGTATTTGCTCACTACGTCCATTATTACGAGAAAAAAAAAACAATATAAGTATAATATATTATTTTTAATTATGATTTGGTATAAAATTTTGAAATCAACTTAAAAATTATACATATAAATGTTATAAAGACTGTGTAAATTATTTTAATGAGAGAATATTATATAAATCTTAGCTATTAATCCCAAAGCATTTCTATATGTGTATAGTAATAGTCGCACCCTTTGAGCTTATGTCCCTATTCTACAAATTTATCTGTTATAATTCCTCGACCAAGTATGTTAAGGGTCATTTTACTCCGTGAAATTCATAATATTATGAATTTAGATGCTTCGCTTTATAATAGGATGTCTATAAGTGTATCTTCGTTTTATATTTCATGTTAGAATAACGTGTCTAATATGCTTAGATGTTAGGTACTTGTATTAAACTCCGTTACCCACGAGAAGTGCTCATGCTCGTTCGGTTATTTCCATCCCCTCTTATATATATATATATAATAATTGGTAATAAGCCCTTACATTCGGTAGCTATACTATACAGGTACTTTTATAATACATGTACTGTAATATTCAAATATAGAATTTCAATGATGTCCAAAATAATTACGTATATTGATATAATATTTAAATATGGCTATTAAAGTTCTTTTATTTCTTTATTTACACAAACGGGTAAAAAAACAACAATTTTAAAATAAAACTAAAACTAAAAATTCAAAATATAGTTTTCCAGGCCAAACGTTCCCAGAATGCTGGCGACATTTCCTCGCTGTATAGCTAATTACGTATATTATAATGTAGCTAACAATGAATTAACAATATAAACAATAGAAACTTGAATACAATAGGTATAGATATTTCTTTTTTGGCTGTCTTGAATTTTAAAACTATAATTTCAATTATCTTTAACGAGTTATATATTTTTAATTAAAGACCAATTTATGGGCTGTCTAATGAAGTGTATATAGACCGATCAATATGTTTATTTTTTTTTGGATGATGACATTGACAATTTTTCATGTCCTTCGCGATTTGATAAAGTAAAGTACTAAGTAAATTATGAACGTGACTCAAATAATCCATAAAACCACTTTTGATGAAGAAAAAAAACAGCCTTCAAAACCAAAATGTGCTTTCCGAAAGCAAATGCACAAGTCACTATAAAAATATACCCAAATCGCTTCAAGTGTGCCTATAAAATTTGAAGAGTTTTCGATTTCACCAGGATCCCATCATCAGATCCCGACCTGATGACCATGGGACCACCTGGAAAGTATACCCTTTTAAACCAAAAAAAATTCCAAGGCGATTTCAAGTAATCGGGGAACATACTTAAAAAACAAATAAAAGATTCCGACGAATTGAAAACAACCTCCTTTTTTGAAGTTCGGTTAATAAAACAAAACACCTTGATTTTATTTTGTAATCTACATACAACACTTTATGAAATTCGTACCTACAGAGGAAATTATTACTGGAAAATAAGATCAATTCTTCGTTCATCGAGCTTTTGCTTTATATTGAAACCCTTAATCCTGACTGATTTTAATTATTATTGCAACCTATCATAGCCACACGTAAAATAATAAAATTTTACCATTTAAAAATTATATGTAATGAATGTTTCAATACAATATTTAAAATAAGATAAGAAAATTATATAGTAAATGTATTGATGTTTGTATTTTAGAATAATAAAATATATGTGTATTACCCAAATAAATAAAGAAGTGTACTTTATACTCACCTATCTATATATTTATTATAAAATGTTGCTAATAATTTTATTTTCAACGGCCATTTTAAATCGTTGAAAGCCAACAGAGCTTTCCATTCATATCACTTTTTTTTCAATTTTAACGACCATGACTGAGTCAATTATTAATATGTTTATTTAATTTTTATAATTCTATATAAACCTAAATATATAAATTTAATATATCATGAACAAATGATTTTTAAAATCAGCGTTCACAGTATTTCTTGATATAAAATTTAATTACAGGGTTTACATGCAGAAAATTTAAATTAATACCTCTATTTACAGAAAAAATCATGGCCGATTTCATAATAGACTTTATTATTTGTGTTTCATGTACTTTTTTTAATGTCTATTTTGTAAATAAATTCTCGATTATTCGATTGAAAGTAGGTAAAACAAATGTTATTTAACGAGAATTTAATTACTTGCAAAATTATTTACATAGACACAAAAAAATCTATGCTTTTATAATATATATCCTGCTATTTCTGATTTAAATATAAAATTATTTTATTACGCACACTTAAATAATATACTAAATGTGATTGCACAAAAAATAATATCTATGTGTTAGAAAATATATTATTATGATGTGTTACCATTTTATATAATTAATATGAAGTAAATAATTTACATACAATATATCGATGTATTTAATGGAATTCATAGAAACATGTGTGTAGAAGAATATAAGTAGTTGTCTATATAGGTAAAACCCTAAAATCAATATTATTTAACATTTTTCTTCTATTAGTCTAAGATCCGACTGCGTTATGACTACGTTCATCTGTTATTTAAAAGAAATACAGAAATACATTTTTTTATGTAACTCTATTAATTGAGAAATAAGTTTCTGCTGGGTTTTTAATTAAAATTTATGTTATTTTTTTTAAACAATTTCGTTCACTAGTTCTTAAAATAAATTATAATTCATTTCATACAGAGATATGCAAAGAACTATAAAATTTTATGTTGTTATTGCCTACTTTGCCGCAACGTCTCTGCAACCAGGTGTAAACAGTTATTACTCTGTTAAATGTAGGTATATGTTCATATGAAATTACTTAAAGCAAGTTTTTTTCTAAACACGATGGAATAGAATGCGAGGTTGTTTTGAAAAACAAATAAAATACTTGCGGCCATATTTTGGTAGGCAACCCATCAGAAACATATTCCTCTGTTCATAATTATTTATCAAAATAACTAATCACGCAGTCGGATCTCGTACTATATACACTGACGAGCAATATAAAAAAGCCACTAACTTATCATGAAATATTTCCGAAACCACGCCAGATAATATTTTTGAAATACCTAAAAAGCAACATTCAAGTGTATTTAATAACGGTTATAAAAACTAATAAATTTAATTAATGTGTCATTTGGGCAAATTTGCAAGTGGCTTTTTTATATTGCTTTTCAGCGTAATTATATAGATTTACAACGAATAAAAAACACCTTAATAAAAAGTGACACCTTTCCGAAGAATATTATAACAATTTAGACGGTATTTAAATTCGTAGTATATCTATAAATAATAATTGAGCTTTAACTTTCTTGTCGTCTCTTGGCAAACCTGTTAATTTAACACCTATTGTATTGTGTTCAATGAATGTTTATTCTTGCTTTATTAAATTTTCATTATTCTTCTCCAAGATTTTTCTTTAAAGCATTTTAATAAGTGGCTTCGTACTTCGGAGGGCATCCAAATTTGCAAAATATTAAATTATAATATAGTCAGGCAACCAAAACCACAGCAGCAAAGAAAAGTCAACATACTTTTGTAAAATAATTTGCTTAAAATTATACTTAGGAGTTCCATCGAATCGAGGCCTCTATTGATAACCCTCTGGAATCATAAATGTACATTGTATAACTTTTAATTCTATATGGAGAGCAACCCATAAAACATTTACATAATTTGACTCCAAATGTGACTACCTACTCAAGTTGTGAATTATTTTTAGAATTGATGAAATGATTACAGACATCAGCCTGTGAAAGTGTGAACTTAAAATTACTTATTATAATACTAAAAACTTATTATAGGATTTTACTCAAAATGATTTTGTAAAAAATATACATAGTGCATAAAAAATCTGAAATTATTCATAATAGTAGTATATATTAGCACGTTTAAATATTTCAATATTAGAGGGGGACACAATGTTAACGACTTTAGGAGCTTAATCTCGATAAATATTCATAAAAAATATCATAAGAATCGATCCAAAGACGGTTGAGATAAAAGCCTGTAATATTGTAATATAGGTACGGACGGACGGACGGACATGACTAACTTATAAAGGCTCCGATTTCTTCATTTGGTTACGGAACCCTAACAAAAACTGTTTCTTTTTATCGAATTCCAGCAACAAGCCCTACCTGAATGCTAGCTACGTGCCTGAGTGGAACTAATATTCTATAGAGAGAATTGCAAGAAGACAATATTTAAAAGTCCCACTTTACGAGTTCATCAAAAATATATTATATTATGTACTATCAAGTGCAGGATTGGAAGGACACCTTAGAGGCTATATTTGCTTGTACATTAAACTTTTCACTTTGTTTCCTTTCTAATGCCAATAATATAGTTATCTGTGCTAATGCCACTAATCAATGACATTCAAATTGTTAACCATAATCAATAACATCAAATCTTAACTGACTTATTCATTCCATTCTCATATTTTGACACTTAACATCATAACTTGATAATGAGAGGTTTCAAGATGACATTTAAAAAAAACGTCGTTTTTTTTAACGCCAATAGATGGCGCCTAGGTCTTGTAATATGTCAATAATAAAATGTGTACTGTACGGATTTAGCACAATGACAGCTGAATTGAAATTGTTAAGTTTAAAAAAAATTAAAGAAAAATGTACGACGACGCTCACAGACTAGAAGTCAGTTTTTCCACCCTCAGCGACCCTCAAGAGTTTTTGACATAAGACTGCACTGCATCGCCATCTATCAACAACATAATGAAACTATTTTTGTTTTTTTTAAACTGTCAGATTGAAAACCTCTCATTCAGTTACGCAAAATCAATCTTAAGGACCCTTGGCTCTCAGTCATCTTGTATCTGTCAAAAATATGGTAAATCTAAGTTAATCCTGGAAACGTGAGTTTATTTATACAAAATCTCCTCACCCCAAAAGGATTGTTATTATTTGAAATTGGATTCAGCCATATTTTTATTATTCATGGGTTTTAAAGAGCCGTTGTTTTCGATACCCGAAGGCACTGCTCGTATCGAAAGCAACGGCTCTTTAGAACCCATGAATAATAAAAATATGGCTGAATCCAATTTCAAATAATAACAATCCTTTTGGGGTGAGGAGATTTTGTATAAATAAACTCACGTTTCCAGGATTAACTTAGATTTACCATATTTTTGACAGATACAAGATGACCTTGACCACCGCCCCTTAACAAAAATTTTTTTTTCAAGTGCGTCATGTGACATATCATTCGGTCAAATCACGAAGAGACGTATCTCAAAAATCAGTTGTAGTTTTCTCTAGAAAATTTTTGATCGAATTTTTGGTGATATGACCTAAAATACTTATTGCGCGCTTCCGAGGCTTCTTCGGAAAGTTGCCCAATAGGTAACAATGCATTTTTTATTATAATTGCACCATGTATAAGAATTTTGTGCATTGTTGGCGTCATGGGGTGCCAAGACATATAAGTGTTTTATATAAGTATTTTTCTGTATCAATTATATATTCACTTGAAATTGTTTCCAATATAACTTTTAATCTATGTATCAAATCATAGCTTATGCCCGTTATATAGGATGCCAATTTTGGGTCTTCAAAAAATCTTCTGCTCGTATTGCCATCATTTGTGTTTCCAAAATTTGCATTTAGCATATCCACTAACAGACCAGTTTCTTAAAAGTTATACACATTTAAAGCAACCTCTGTTGCGTTTAGCAAATTAGCAGAATTTTTCACGTAGGTAATTAATTTTTTCTTCCGTTACATCATTGTTTTCTTTCACGAAACGGAATCGTATAGGACGGCAATACCGTGGAGAACTGCGACCATTCTTATTCGTAGGTGGAGAAGAGGGTCTTGGCTTTTTGAAACAGCTTTGAAATAAATTTGTGTCTGCGTCAGAATCATTTTCAAATTTCTGTTTGTACTTCGATTGCTGTGATCCGTCAAAACCTCATTTACGTATAAGCTTTGGGCTATCTCGTTCTTGCTCTTTTAATGTCATCAGGACATCTTCCAGAAATGTGACAGCGCCTAACGGTAAGATCTACCAAAGGTTTGTAATTGGCTTTCGGCGCATGTACTTGTAACTATACAAGACTATGTGGGTGGGTGACAATCTTGCTTTGTAAAAAGGAAATATTTTTTTGTTAATGTTTCTAATTATTGCGTACTGTCGACGAGTTAAGTCAGCTTTGACAATGCTTGCAATGGTGTCAGAGAGCAAGATTCTTCTTTGCTTGCTTCAGAAAATGCCCTTTTATATTTTGTTGCACGTGTCGGATTATTGTTGATTTCCTTTAGAATATCAGAAGCATCCCGTTTTCCGCAACATAACTTGAGCGGCATGAATGATCACTTCTTCTGCCAAATTAGAACGAATCTACTCAGTTTTACTCCTTTTCGTTACTTCACTTGACTCTTCAAATTACATACGTGGTCGGCCTGGCCGATATTGTGTGACCATGGGTATCTCAATGGTTACTTCAAGCCATGAATCATTGTATTTACGAAATACGTCCCAATTCTTATGGACTTTTGACCATCTTTGTCTTATTTGGGATTTAAAATGAGAAAAACTGCATTTCAAGCTCGCAATTTGGTTTTCTAACAGAAAGTTTTAACTGTATCAAGAATGTTGACAGGATCTAACTAATTGAAACTAATCTTGAAAACTATACAAAATATATAAATTTTAATATAATTAGGTAATTCCGAAATCAACGTAAAATAATAAAAATTCACAGCATACGAGAAATGGCCGAGAATGGTGGTATTTTGGTGTTTTATAGTACCTACCTATTTGTTTGGCGTAAATGAGTTTGGTGCCATTTTCCTTCATCACGAATGGACGTATCTAAATGAATATTTAAAAAAAATTACATTACTCAAAAACTAGTGCATCTAGATTTAAAATAAATATAAGGACATCTAAAGAGTTAATAACGTTTGTAAATAATAACATTCGTCGTCAGTTAATCAAACTAGAAACACGTACATTGTTTTATTGTAAAATCTACCTACAATATGAGTAAATGTAATAAATGTAATAAATCTATCACAAAAAGATATCCTGGTCTGAAGTGTAGTAGATGTGAAAAAGTTGTGCACCTAACATCTCAGTGTTCTGATCTGACTAACAAACAGCTGGCTGCCCTCCGGGCTACTGAACATCTCGAATGGATGTGCGATGAGTGTCACAAATTTACTCCAAAGCGCCGGTCTATTGTAATCCCAGATGAAGAAGACGAAAGCACAGCAGAGAGTTTCCTTACACCTACAGCCCAAATTGATGTTAAGAAACTACTCAATGATATATCGAAAGAAGTGGAGAGAGCCATCAAAAGTGAATTGCGGGAGATCAATGAATCTTTACAATTTCATAGTAACAAAATGGATGAAGTTATTGAAGGAATGGAGGCATGTAAGCAAATGGTCCAAACTATCCAAAGAAAACAAACAGAATTAACGAATAAAAACAACCACCTTGAAACTCGAATTGGTGCTATGGAACAGCGTATACATGATTTAGAACAGGAGAAGCTAAAGAATATAATTGAAATATCGAATATTCCATTTAACGAAAATGAAAATACAGCGGACATCGTCAGTAAAATTGCAACCAAACTCCAGTTGCCAAACGAACTCGTAACCGCTAGAAGTCTTCAAGGAAAGAGAGAGCGACCTGGTATAATTGAGGTTAATACTGCAAGCGAACTTCGCCATGAAAACTGGATTGCGGCTTCTAGAAAAACCAGAATCACCCTATCGGATATATATACCAATTCATCAAACGAAGTCAAGATCTACATCAATGAAGCACTCACACCATACAACAAAAATCTATTGTGGAGTGCCAAACAGGAACTGAAGGATGTATACAAATATATATGGAGCAAGAGAGGAGCAATTCTAGTACGTAAAGAAAGTAATGATAATAAAATTTATAGAATTAGGTCACTGGAAGATATAAAAAAATTACTGCTTGAACAAAGACCAACGGCTTAAATTTAAAATAGAAGGAAGGTATGTACATTGAAATGGATAACATAATTGATAATATTACTGAAATTAGTAACTGTCAAGATATAAATAGTTTCCTAGACACTATTCCCAATAAAAATATAAACCTAATTTGCATGCACATTAATATAAGATCCCTAATTAAAAACTTTGATGCGTTAGAACAGTGTATATTGTCATGCAAAAAACCTATTGATATTGTAATGATAACGGAGGCAAACATTTCTAACACAAGTAGTTGTTTGTATAATATAGACGGTTACAGTATGTACACAGAGCTGCGACAATATCGCAAGGGTGGAGGTATTGTTGTATATGTTAATAAAAAACATAAATTCACTCAAATAAAAACAAACACAAAACACTTCGAATGTATACTGGGGAAAATAAAAACACAGTCGAACTATTGCGCAGATCTGTGTGCACTATACCGCCCACCTAGTTTGTGTAAGCACTCTTTTATTAACGAGCTCCAAAATCTTCTTAGTAAAGTAGACACTTGCAGAGATTTGTATTTGCTAGGAGATACCAATATTGATTTAAAAACTGATAATCCTGTAAAACATTCATATAATAGCATGATGTACAGCTGCGGGCTTGAGTGCGGGATCTCTGATTACACCCGAATAGAAATGAGAAATGAAAAAATAAGTAAATCATGTATTGATCATGTGTATGTGAGAGCACGCACTCAAGATGTTTACACCGCGGCGCTTGGAACTGTACTGGCCGACCACCGCGCGATCGCAACGGCTTGTTTCGGTCCGTGTCTTATACAGCATGCTCCAAAATTTAAATATATTTATGACAACAAAAAACTAAAAACTTTACTAAATGACATTGAGTGGCATCACACTTATAGTCTGACGGATCCCAATGTCTTGTATCAATACATTAATGAAAATATAAATGAATGCTACAATAAGTCAAGAATTAAAATTAAAATAAAAACCAATTCAGCGCGGAACACAAACGAATGGATAAACAAAAAAGTTATAAACGCCTGTGAATACAGAGATAAACTATACACCGAATGGAAGAAAGATAAGTACAACATGGTAAAAAGATTAAAATATAATAAAGCTAGAAACTACGCTAACAAAATAGTGGTAAAAAGCAAGAATAACTATTTACGAAAACAAATAAAAAACAACAAAAACAATCAAAAACAATTATGGCAGATTCTTAACAAAATAACTGGAAGAGTTAAGGATTCATTAGATAGTGTAATTATCAAAGCATTCCTAAACCAAGATACGGATCAAGTAGCAATTGCAAATAACTTTGCCTATAGTTTTGATAAAAACGTCAAAAGTCTAAAAATTAACTGTAAAATTCCACTACTGGATAGCAGTACTTACAAAAAACCTTCATGTGCGAGTATTCGCTTCCAGAAGGCCAGCGAGCAAAATATTAATAAAATAATAAAATATCTAAACTACAACAAGGGGCCTGGTTATGATAATATTAGAGCAGTTGATATTGTGTATTTGTGTGGTACTAGTAACATAGCTTCTGTCATAGCACACCTAATAAACATTAGTGTTGAAGCCGGCTTATATCCTAAAGAATTGAAAACTGGTATCATAAGACCAATTCATAAAAAAGGCTGTAAGAAACATGTTGACAACTACAGACCAATTACTATACTACCTATTCTCGACAAGATTGTAGAAAAATATATCTGTAACCAAATACACAATTTTTACAAGTCTCATAAAATAATAACGGATAAACAATATGGCTTCCAACCACACAAGAATACTACTCAATTGCTTAACGACTTTACTGACAATATTAACAAACAACTGAATGATAGAAAACATGTTCTTGTGGTATTCATTGACTACAGCAGGGCCTTTGACACGTTGAGACACCATATACTGCTAGAAAACCTAGAAGAGTGTGGCATCAGGGGTCCATTGTTAAAGTGGTGTACCGATTACCTGTCGGATAGATCTTACAATGTAAAGGTAGACAATTATGTTAGTAACAAAATGTTGGTTGCTGAGGGCACAGCACAGTGATCAGTCCTGGGTCCTCTGCACTACCTCACGTATGTCAATGGCCTGGCAAACCTCATTGGGCACTGTGACATGTATCAGTTCGCTGATGACACGTGCTTGGTGGCAGCAAGTGACAATGTAGACATAGCCCTAAATCAACTACAGGCTGACTTTACAACATTAGCACGGTGGTCACATGATGTGGGACTGGTACTAAATGCAGACAAAACTAAATTATTGTACATAAGTTCTAGCCACAATAGGAAGCTGCAATGTATCGACTTAATAGCACACGACCACGACTGCCTCCATTTCCCGAAAGGGTCTACTTGTCGCTGTGAATCTATAGAAGTAGTCGACCACCAAAAATATCTGGGACTCACAATTGATAGTAGATTGAATTGGAAGGAGCATATCAATGAATTATGTAATAAACTAAGAGCACTTTTAGCAAAATTTACAATTATCAAAAATAAAATTCCTTTTAGTGTTCGCCTTTCCCTCTACAAGGCTCTGTGTGAATCATTGGTGTCATATGGCCTAAGTAGTTACGGAAGAACATATAAGACCCATCTCAATCAGATATACCAATTGCAAATTAGAATCCTTAAAATAATTGTACCTAATAAGATCAGACAGAAATGTAAAGATAACTATTCCGATCTGTTCTCCTATTGTGGAGTGATGCCGATTCATCTAAAAATAAAATCAACTTTATTACAGGAACAATTCTTCAATGAAAAACTTCAACAGAAACCCGTATATATCAAAAATACGAGAAGCGCAAATAACCCATTATTAATCATCCCTAAATATAGAAATGTATATGGGAAACGTCTTTTGAAATATATTATCCCATCTTTAATTAATGAGTTGCCTATTGGCACAAGAAAAGAAATTAACGCAAAAAATGTAAAGTACAAAATAAAGCAATATTATTTATCAAAAATAGGAAAAAACATACTTTAGAAATTTCTTAAAAGTATAATTATAATATAATAAAAAAAAATACAAAAAGTAATTACTATAAACAGATAAAACTATATGCATTTTAATAACAAAAAAAAATCAAAAATCAAAAATCAAAATAATAAAATATCATAAAATAATATAAAAAATTAATTCAAACACGAAAATAATAAATTTAATTATACATCAAAGATGTAATGACCTATAAATAACCATACTAAATATTATTGAATGTTTCTTACTCGTAAATTATACATTAGAAGATATTTCAACTAAAATAATGTACTTAATTAATAATTATTAAGAGAAGAAAAAATAATCTTTTAATTAATTTAGAAATAATATTTGGAGCATGCTGTATCTGTCATTTATTAGGTTGTACTGTATGCATACTTCCAGCAAGTGTGGGTAGTAACGTATTTGCTATAATATAGGTTAATTAACTGTAAGTCTATTTTTATTTAAATTTTGTATTACTCTGATAGGTATGATTTCATTTGATAGTTTTGAAATAATTGTGTAATTTTATTGTATGAAATGTATAAGACGAATACCAGTGTACATACAAACCCGTTAGGGTTTACGTACACTTCAAAATGTAATCTTCATGTTTTATTTGTAAGTGAATAAATATTAAAATTAATTAAAAAAAAAATAATTAATACGTCTATAAAAGTTAAACATTTTGAAGGAACACATTTTTCTTAAAATCGTTCTGCTGTAAAATTAAAAAACTGAGATACGTCTCTTCGTGATTTGACCCTCGATATTAAAGCCCTCGTTTAGCCGATGGTATTTGTGAGGCTATACCTAACGAGTGGCTAGTTCTGTTGAGGTATATTTAGATGTAAAAGCTTCTAAGTGTTTTAAGTTTTAATTAAAAAACCCATTGGTACATGACCGGGATCCGGAATCAAACCCGGGGTCTGCTTAATTAATACCAGACTTTAACCATTCGGCCACCGACGCATAATTTAAAGTTATCGTTACAAATTCATAGTAGGTATAAGTATATCAATTTGTAATATCCTCCACGTAAACAGTTCTCTGTAACGGCTGAGATACCAACATCCTGCTTCCTATAGAACAAAAACAAATTTCCCTTTGATAAAACATCGAGTTCGAGCTCCGTTTATATAGTTTGCTTGCTATCTGTTCTTTCTATGTATTTTTTTACGAAAATTTAAAAGGATTGGAAAACCTCACTTGCCAGAAATATTAAACACCAATTTTCTTCAGAGGGCACTTCTTCTAAAAATAATAGATATTATATCTGCTAAACATAAATCACTCTAGGTCCATTAAGTGCAGCGACGTGCTTGCCACCAGTTCTGTTTAATATTGGCAACTGGTTAAAAGTGGACACTGTTACTAGTATGCTGCAAGGTATGAAGCCCGTGATGGTGTTATTGTTGAGAACGTGTCACAAACACTACATACGTACTTATTATAAAAAAACCGACCAAGTGCGAGTCGGACGACCTATGTGTAGGTACTTTTATTGATGGAAATATTAAAAGTACACACAATCGCCGAGCATGTATGAAAAGTAAGTAATTAATTCTGCATTGACACTATCTGTGATAACAATGTTGATATTTTCATGTTTCCATTAAGATATGTTCTCTATGACAGATCACTTAGTGGCTGATTAAGTAATAAAAAAATGTGAACTGCCTATAGAGGTATATTTTCTTCTCTTCTTATTTAATAATTATCCATCAATGTTAATCGATGATTTGCCAATGTCAAGTATTATAGACGCCTTAGTAACAATAGCCGATAAATCGGTAGTTAGGATGTTCCCGCCGACTGTGATATGTCCTATTAATCACTGACTAATCACAACCATCACAGCGCGGACGGGATCTCCATCACATTATGAACTGATACTTCATAATATCAATATAACATAACCTACAACCTTACATCAATCGTAATCTACCTATGCATGGGAGACTAACCGATTCATCACCAGACTGTCCAAGAAAGTTTGAAGTGTGTTTACCTATAGTAAATATGAACAAAATATTTGTTCATTTTCTGAGAAAAGAAATTTCAATATGCGAAAGTTTTGACAATAAAAAGTCTACGAGGGAGCTTTTCATTCTTATTTATATTACCTAAATTTTGTGTGCTAAAATTACTTAATACCTTTTTGTCTAGATGCCAAGAACAATTTTTTTTAATATGGACTTTACCAAATAACAAATATAGATAATAAGGAAATTTACGACGACCTTGGAAAATATACATATTGACTTTTTAAAATGACCTAAAAAATGCGGAATTAATAGAGACAAAATACTTTTCATATTTGACGTTACAAAATTTTTAGAAAAGTTTTTGAGCGGCTGTTCTTGAAATGTACCAAGAGAAGAAAACAAAGTAGGTTGATTAATGGGCTGCCAGCCCGCGGCAATCTTCTCTAACCCAAATATCAGGTGTTGGAGATTTTGTAAAATTTCAAATCGCAAACAGATCATTAATAAAATTATCTTATGCAAGCTAATTTTCGAGAACATTTCTTTTGTAAGTATTTTAACCAACTTCAATAAAACGAAGGTTTCTGTACGTGACTTTTGCTGAAATTAGGTAGAATTCCTATGGTTATAAAATAATTTTAAATGAAATGACTAATTATAAAATACCTGGCCTCTTTTTACATTCATAAAGCATGGTGGGATAGTATTCCTCCCTTTTTCCAATCTCTTCACTGAATCATTAGCATTTTTTAAATTATAGGTTTTAAACAATTGCAGTACCTACTTGAATTTGCAACATGTTTCGTTTTAACCGACTTCCAAAAAAAGAAGGAGAAGGTTCTCAATTCGGACCGTATTTTTTTTTTTTTATGTATGTATGTACATCGATAACTCCGCCAATTGTGAACCGATTTTGATGGTTTCTTTTTTAATCGACAGATAATTCTTCCGGATTGGTCCCATTTTTATCTCATAAAAATTGGTTCATTAGTTTTTCAGAAATTTTGAAAAAACTGACTTTATAAGTACATTTTTCTTGATATCTCGATAAAATATGTACCGTTTTTGACAACTTATTTTTTTCAAGACATAATAATTTCTCGACATTATCTCACAAACATATGACGAAAATCGGTTCAGTAGTTTTTCAGAAATTCAGTAATTAATTTCTGTTTACGGCTGAAATTATGTATCAGAAAAAGCCTTAGCAACGGTTGCTATTGACACGAAGTTGTCAATTTTCGTGACGATGGTCTAGCGGTTAAATGTAATGGGGTGCATAGGATGCACAAGCACATTACATGGTTCAAATCACATCCACAGGGGTATTTTTTTTTTATCTTCCATCAATGTTTTTTTAGTTGCGTTATTATTTGTCTCTCAAGGCAGCAAAATCACTTAAAAGGGTAAAATAAACCTTTTAAAAAAAGTGCACCGGCTTCAAAAATTTGCACTGAAAAGTAAGAAATAATAAAAATTTCGTCGTAGAATTTGAAGACGGTTGGTGCCAAATTAGAAATAACTTAGTAGGTACCCAAATTCACTAATCTAGATAATTTATTAGGAACCTACGATCATCAGTACAAACATAATATATAATATTGAACAGATATTTATGTTCTTAGATGTTTACTTAATTTTGTATCCTAATTTGGCACCAACCGTCTTCAAATTCTACGACGAAATTTTTATTATTTCTTACTTTTCAGTGCAAATTTTTGAAGCCGGTGCACTTTTTTTTAAAAGGTTTTGTAGTAAAACTTTAAAATTAAAATTTGTTCTGACTCACGAACAATTTGGAATTTAAAATGCAATCATAACTTTTAACGCTTAATTTTGAATGCGTCAGCGAAATATAGAGTACTAGCTGTTCGTCCGTGGGGCCCATACTAACTTTCATCCCCTTTATACCCCCCATTAGAGGGGTGGGTTTAAAAAAAAGTAGCCTAGGGTTCAACCTCTCTCCGTATCAAATTTCAATAAAATCGGTTCAGTGTTTACTTACAAAGTGGTTACATTCGCATTTATAATATTAGTATAGAATATGGAAATCCTCGTAAAAAGAATATAACCGAGCTGGTAATAAATAGTGAAAAGACATATATACATACTATACATATTATGAAGAAAATGGAATATTGAGAAAAGAAAAATAAAATTTAAGAAGGCGCTGGCTATTAAAATATCTAGGTATACTTCAACAATAAGGGTTTGTAAGTTCCAGCCAAGACATTTTGCCTATCCAGTTTAGATATAATCAGACACAAAAAAAATTTAGTTTATATAGTTTAGTTATTATATAAATATTTTTTATTAAACTATTTTCTTTGTGCGATATAAATGTACAAATATGTCATTCAGAGTGGAAATTCCTTATTCCTTGTGACCTAGGTAATTGATATTTTATTTGAAAGATCAATCGCCGAGCATCTATGAAAGGTATGATGAATATAAAAGAAGCTAATAAAATAAAATAAATAAAATAAAAATAAAAATCTTTTATTTCGGACAACTATAATCTATAATTTGTTAGTATTTTTATCTTAATCTATTGTTAGTACCTAATTAAAAATAAAAGTAACACAACATTACTACATTGATCACACACTGGAGGGAGAACAGTTGTTTGTGTGCAACCGAACCCAATGCCCTAAGATGGGACAATCCCATCTTTCGGCTATCGTGTTCAGGATGGTGTTGCGGCTACCGCGGACTCGCGCAGGTAGTGACGCGCACCTCTTGATGCAACGGCGTAGAAATCATCAATACCCGCGCAAGCGAACATGGCGGACGCGCTACAGAAACGCGGCAGCCGCAGTAGGACCCGGAGCGCGTTGTTGTATTGCACTCGCAGGGCGCCATACGCCCGCCCCGTATATTTGACCCACAGTGCACATGTATAGAAAAATTGACAAAAAGATTTAAAAAGTGTAGTGTTAACTTGATTTGCGCAACGTGCGAATCTGCGAGCTAGCATATTACCCGGACGGACAGCGCCCTACGCTCCCTCTCCAGATCCATGTTATCCGCCAAATCCTCGGTTACCCAATGGCCCAGATACTTAAATTTCGAGACTCTGTTGAGAGGAGTGCCTTCTAGCAATACTGGTGGCACAGTGTTATAGCATTTGGTGCCAGCTTTAAACACTAACAACTCACTCTTTTTTACATTATATCTGAGCCCATGAGCCGCCGCATAGGATTCACATATGGCGACTAACTTCCTTAGTGCGCTAATAGAGGGGCTCAACAGCACCATGTCGTCGGCGTAGCTAATGTTATTTATGCTCACACCGTCTATGTGACATCCGACACCTGTGCCGTTGAGCTCCCCTATCAGCTCATTCATGTACAGGTTGAAAAGTCTGGGAGATGTCAATACTCCCTGTCTCACCCCACACTCCAACCCATACAAGTCTGACAACGCTCCTGCCCATCTGACATTATTTGTTTGGTTTTTATACCAATACCTAAAAATGGACACAAGTTCATGAGGCACTGTTGTTTCACATTCTAATTTTTTCCATAACACATCATATGACACTAAGTCGAAAGCCTTAGACAAGTCGAGGAAACTTTCACTTTCTGTAGATAGACGTCGGAAGCCAAACTGAGCGTCATGTAGATTTATATGTTTACTCAAGTGTCGATCAAGCAGACCGTCCAGTATTCTAGCCATGATCGTTGCCAATGATATAGGCCCATAGTTTGCTATGTCCGAACTATCCCCAGTCTTGTTTTTTAATATAGGTGCAACAATGGTTCTTATTAGACTCTCTGGCAGATATTGATGCCTTACACACTGAGCAAAGAGCACGGCCAAAACCCCGGGAAAGTGAATCCCTGCATGGTGTAAGTGCTCGATGCTGAGGCTATCATGCCCTGGCGACTTACCTCTGACCATGCACCTTATAACCGAGCTTACTTCCTCAGCTGAAAAACCGCATGACAGCTCTCAGCGCCACGGGGACATGATTCAAGTGTCGGTGTTATCTTAAAATTGTCCTTAAATAAGTTGGCAATGTCCCTCGGCTCATGCAAACCCCCCACGCTCGCCGGACGACTCGGCCCAGGATTCAGTCTGTTCGCTGCCTTCCAGAACTTACCAAAGTCCCTGGAGGAGTGGTGTCTCACAATTTTATCCATTCTAATCTGCTGTTGATTATTCTGGCACCATTTTAGTCTCGACTTGAAGATACGTCGAGCCTCGCACATTCTATTGTAATAATAACCTGAAGTTGGCTTACCATACAACGTCCATGTCTGAAACTCAAGCCGAGCTGTCCTGTGAGCGTCCCGTACATGTTTATTCCAGCCTACTATTTGTTTGACCCCCTTATTATGTCTTTTATTAGTATGACTACATTCAGAAGCTTCACAAAGAATATTAACAATGTTTTCATACAAATTGTTTAAAATTACCCTATGACTAGTATCAGAACACATGATGCATGTGCATGAACCACAGCTTTGTAACTCTATAGGAAATTCAAAGTTTCTTAGTTTGTTGTCACATATTTCACTATATTTATTGATTTGAGTACTATCTCTTTCCCCCCAAATCACTTTGTTCGTGCTATTTATATCTAAATTTACTAACTTACATCTAATCATGTTCAAGTTGCACACTATTTGAATTGGCATATGATCCGACCAATATGTTTCATAAAGCACTGCAGCACTAGTCACAGTACTTCACTAAACAGTTCCCTTGGGTGTGCATTAAAATCACCTAATGCGAATACTGTCTCTATGTTGTTACTTTCTATTATGGCTTGAATCTCACCTCGATTAAATTATCTGCTGAGTCGGTAGGCATGTACACCGACACTACTAATACAGCGCGGTCCTGCAACACAGCTTTGATTGCAACGAGTCGCTTACTATTACAATCTATCACCTGGACCGATGGGAACGCACTCTTCCTCCATAATAACTCCACGCCCCGTATGGCCGGCCTCAAAGCACACCAGCTGTAGTGTCTACTGCCGAGGTTATACTGCTTAATCTATTTATGTCATGCGGTAGAAGCCAGGTCTCTTGGAATGCAATAACGTCGGCCGCAAGACACAATTTCCGCGCACAATCCGCTGACCTCACAATACCCTTACAGTTAAAACTTATTAATTTTGTCGTATTATACATATTTAAGCTTTTTGATCATCCACTCTTTTTACTACCTTACTCTCTCTGTCTTTCTTTTTACTACCAAAATTTACAAAATATCTGTATGAAACTCCCTCAGGGCAGAAATTCTCATTCATAAAAATGTATTTTTTATGTTTAGGTATAAATATTTTGTAAGCATCGTAATCTTTAGTAATTTTCATTGTGTTCTTCTCCACTGTAACATCAGTATTTGTTTTATCCTTAATATATTTAACTATATCCGATGACTGTACTTCTTTTGACACATTATATATATAGGTATTTTTAGGTCTGCCGCTTTAAATCTCTCTTCCGGCTTCACAGTAGCCTTGCCCTTATTACCCATAAATCTGTTTCGTAGTCTCTTTTTCTGTATCAAAATCCATTCTTCCTTCATAGTTTGAGGCTTCCATTCACCATCACGTACCCACAATATCTGCTAACGTTCTTTGTGTCGCGGTCGAATCTGTAGGTAGGCACGCGACAGACTCCCGCGCATCGCTTGTCCGAGGCGGCTGTTTTTGAGGCACCACCGCGGTTTCTGTGGACGGCCGCGCCTCAACGCACGACGTCGAGTAGGTACGCGCGAAACCGGTTTCCTCGCTGTTTTGAAACTGGTGCGTAACGTTTTTATTCATCATTTATATGCATAGATTTAGCACCAGACTTGGAACTTTCTGGAGTTGGTGACTTTTCAGAGTAAACATGAGCTAGACCCATTGGGCCGCTGTCACAGCCGTAGCTGTCCAGTAAATATGCACCTCTTTTCATATTAATATTACAATTATTCACTAACGAGGATTGTTGTGAGATTTTAATTTCAGAATACATTTGATTCAAATGTCCCGTCGTAGCGTAAGTTGACTTTATAGTTTTTATATCATTCTGTATGACTAGAATGTCTTTCAACAGGCGCGTCACGTCAACGTGATCGAAAGATATAGGCGGCAGCAAGTATATCATTGGGCGGCAGCTTATGCAAATTTCTAGCCACAAATACAGGTGTATCTTCAGGATCCGTTTCTTTAAATAATGCAATCACATCATTTAGGTTCCGTAGTGATTTACCAACTCGTTTTCTTATCCTCTTGCGGACATCCGTGGCAATAGAATCAAACAACAGATTCTTTGCAATTTCAATGTCCTCAGAAGAAAAAGCCGTAACACATATTCTCACCAACGATTCTTCGTCCATCACATCACACTTATTCTGGATGAAGGCTAACACTTCGCTAACCACAATGTTGCAGCTTGAACACTTTACAGTTTTTGTTGCAGTTGTCATTATGATTGTTTGATTTTACTACATTTTAATTTATTTTTAAATGTTTACAAATTAAAATTCAATATATAAACACGCGCGTTCGGTGCAGATGACCGCGGTAGAACGACTCCAGAGGTATGTCAGGATCGTAGCAAATGGCATTCGATTATCTCTGCCTACCCCTCTTGGGATAAAAAGTGTGATGTGTGTGATAGAATTTCCATAAAACTGGATACTATATAATATCAGACGGTCGTTCATTAAAATGTGGTGACCCAAATGATAGCGTCTCTAACGCTAGCTTGCGATCGATAGAAAGTACACAACTTGAGTCCACCCCTGCATCCTAATCAGCCTCGTGTCCTGATTTATCAAGTCCCAAAGGCAACTTGAACTATCCGCAAATATACACTTCAATTCAAAGTCAAAACTTTGAATGATTTTCATTTTTCATATATGAATGAACTTGCTTTTAGCTGCGACTCCGCTCGCTCTTGTTCAGTCTACTCTATAAATGTTATATTTCAGTCAGCATGATAAATTGACAAATATCTAAACTGCTCGTACAATATTTCACAAAACAGTTAAGAGTCCTATATTCATAATTTGTATGGGGATAAACTAATTAATTAAACTAAGTAATTTAGCATATAGTTACTTATTCAATATATCTAAGTGAAATAGCTGTTATTTTTTCAATTGGTTGTATTGAATAGGAAATACGGGTGGTAAAATAAAGGATTATTTTGCCGCTGTTTTCTCTTTCATAATCTATCACGAACCTCTTACATTTTTTAAGCGCTGTTATACCATTACCCTTCAATTATAGGTATACATCGCGTTTTTTGTAGCTTATTGAAAATTCAAAACAATAATAATTTGTTACTTTTGACCAATTGAAAAATCATAAAATAATTATTATAACAGCGCTTAAAAAATTTAAGAGCTTTATGATAGATTATGAAAGAGAAAACGGGGCAAAGTTTTACCACCCATAGTTATTTCCTATTCAATAAACCCATTGAAAAAATAACAGCTATTTAGCTATGTCACTTAGATATATTAAATAAGTAACTATATGCTAAATTACAGTGACACAGGTGGATTATTTGAAAAGAAATTGGAAATAGTTTATCCCAGAAAAAATATGGACATAGGAACCTTAAATGAGGTTTTTAAATGAAGAAAATTGTAAATATTATATATTATATATTGTCCTTAAAAATATTAACATAGGGAATTAGGAATGGACAGGCATGTACCTATAAGTGGTAAATGGAAATAAGCGAGATCAGTGTCACTCCATTATATCTGCCTACCACCTTTATGAAAACAGTCGTGAAATACGAAGATTTCTATGAAAAGAGTGAAGGATGAAAAATTTACTAAAAAGGTGTATATGGTAGAAGTGAAAGGAAATGCTGGCAGAGGACGAACTTTCATTGAACATATCAAAAAATTATTATTCGAATGCAATATTAAAAGTACACACAATCGCCGAGCATGTACGAAAGTGGTGAGGTGTGTCAGAATCGTATCAAATGGCATTTGGGATAAAAGTCGTAATGATAGATATAGATATAAATATATTGATATTGTTAAGACCTCAACATATTTCCGGAACAGAAACATTTTACATCAAAGCGCCTAAGTACAGTTTCTCACTGTTATATTTGGGTTAAAAGTGGCTCAAGTAGACGAATCCTTCTTTATAAAAGGGATCACAAATTGAAGCACAAAAGTGCTTTTGTATAAAAAATAAATAATTCGTATTTTTACATGGTTACACATTTCATAAAAATAAATCTTACTGATGTAGATATTATTCATTATATTTAATAGCCTCTGCTCCCAATTCAATTGTGGTATACAATTTACCTACAAAACCATACATCAATATAACCTAGTCAATATAGCTTTAATTGACTTCTCATGCTTCGGAGGCCACGTAAAACCGCAGAGTCCGCATTTCATTCTTTTCACAATAAGTCGGCTTAAACTGTTTCTAATATGGACATCTATTATTTACGCTGTAAATTTAATTACTTAAACTGAAAATTATATAAGAAATTTAATTTCGAACGCGAGATAATACAATTTATTAAAAATCGATTTACTTATTCCTTTATATCTAAAGTCAGTTCGGAAGTATAACAATCTAAAAGAAATCTCAAAGGGCGTTAGAATTTTTCCGATAGGTAAGCTTTCTCTGACGTTTCCCATTTTGTTCCAGCCAAAGTTAAGAATCCGTCAACAAATACTTACTTTATTTCTTTGTAAACAAAAGTGATGTAGGTTTTGCAGTAGTATTTTTGACTCGATTGAATGTTAACGTAGCTGCAGGGGATACTTTTAGCAAAATGTAAATTATCCTTTGAACAGACAATAAAAGTTCTCCGTGCCTCCGCATAATAACACCTATTCAATTTTACCATTATTGAGAGACTTTACCCGAAGATTTGTTCACATATTTTTTCATAAATCTTACTATTTTAATATACCTACTTCATTTTTATCTATTCTATGCTAATATTGTTTGTGTTTAATTGTGTTTGTTTGTTTATTTATTTGTAATTTTTTCACTAAACATCGATCGAGAAAGTTTGAGGGCCGGGGAATGATATTGGCTACTTTTTACCCAGGGAAAATATCTAATTCCCCGGAAAAAAAAATTTTTCATAATCAACTTTTCTTCTTCTTGGATGAAATTGTCAAAATATTTCACTAGCAAAGGCTTGATGATATTAAACTTAATTGCATTTTGTACTAAAATCCATTAATTAAAAGATGCGACAATCAAACTAAACGTAAGGTCATCAGTGGTAACGACTGGATCGCGTGTCAGATGATTAACTACTATTCTTGATTCTTACATAGTTTTTCGGAATTTTAAGAGTGGTTGGAGCGATTATACTATGTTAGTCAAACTCTACGCACTAAAATGAGTTGCAAAAAATAACGAACAAGCTAATTACTGAACAATGAACATAGCTAGATAATTTTTTTGATATTATCACCGATATTTGATACGGAATTATAAAAATATTAAATAAACAGATCTAATCAAGATCAGTATAAAAATTTAAAATAGATTAGACGAAGTAATTCGACTTCATTTTAAGCTCAACATTTCAGAGCTTCTCATTTCAATATCACAAATTAAACTGAGCTTTAGTTATTAATCAATTCTCAGTCAGTTCCGTATTCAATCAACGTTATAAATCTTTTCATTCGGAGTCGGGCGATCTTTAGACTGTAAAGTTTTCAAACAAAAGATGAAACTCATCAAGAGCCACTCTTGTATCCGAGCGACAATCTTACGAACGATTTGTTCCAGATCTGTTTGAAAATTATTATGTCTGTCTTTAGATAAAAGTACCTACTTTGTTTTGAAAGGGAAAAATTCGAAAGATTGAGGATTGTGTCCTAGTTAGGTACTGTTTATCCGATTCATTGTTCACTTCATAATTCGGTATGTAAATAAAAAACAAAGGATTTTTTTTTATATTTTTATTTCAAAGACTAGCTGTTTCCCACGACTTCGTACGTGACTATTTCAGAATGTTGGCAAACATACACTTCATACATAGCTTTTGTCAGGTTCACCTCTGCCCACCCCGTTCCCGTCGTCATGCCGTGATGGTATAAAGCCTATGTTACTCAGGGATAATGTAGAATTCCAATGGTGAAAGAATGATCAAAATCCGTCCAGTAGTTTTTGAGTTTATTCGTAACAAACATACAAACGTACAAAAATACAAATCTTTCCTCTTTATAATATTACTATAGATTAAGGTATTTTAAATGATTTTAAATAACTAATTTGAATATTTTTGTTTTCTAGTACTTTATTCACAATAATTTTTCAAAATTACGTCATCACTTTAGTACAAGGAATATACTACAATTTAGCATTTCTGTCCCGTGGTAGGGTAGGTAAGTACTACCAATGGTTTGTGATAAGAGTAATACCACCGCCATTAACGTGCCCCGTGGCCACTACCCTACCAGTAACACATGAGTTGAGAAATGGGGCAATAGTCACTTTACCTAAATGATGAAGTCATTTTATCGTCTGTAGGCAAAACTTTGAAAATTTATTATAAAAAAACTACTACATAGAAAACAATCTTTGAAATAAAAAAATAAAAAATAAACCTTAGTTTTTACTTTACATAGGTGTACCGAATTGCGTGGGTCAAATAAGACACCAGGCAATAACATTTCATCTGAAATTGGCGGAATAATGAGACTGTGTCATACACCAAAGTACCTCAGATTTTTAAATTTGTCTACAGAATCCTAAAAAAATAGGTAACAGAAGTTTTTATCGACTCTAAAACAGCCGCCATAGTTTCAGACTCTTCAATACTAGCCCATCAAAATTTCACTCAGTAAGTGTATACAAAGTGTATTACTATAACTACTATTAACGAGTTCCTAACTAGATATTCCTAAAATAACATTCCCGAAATGTTACCGGATTCAAGACAAACTTTGAACCAGCGACAATTAATGAGTCCGTTCTAACACAGAAGTTGGAGCTGGCATCTTCCTGTCGTACCATGTTAGCTAATTAATTCATGTTCTCATTCTCCAACAAAGTCGGACCTTCGTGGTGGATTAGGATTAGGTATCATTGCATTAAGTTAGTTAATAATATAAAATATCGATAATAACGATACACCTATGGATGTAACTGATGGCAAGAGAAGTATGCAAGCAACAATGGAAGTGGCGCTTTCCATTCTGCCTACCCCTAATAGCAAACTTTAAATTTAAAAATAAAACGTTTTACCAATATTGTTATTTTTCTTTTAGAATAAACCTATTTAATTTTTACTTCCTTTTATTTATATCATCTCTAAAGAGTATCATTTTCTGCAATATCATTTTCTGCAATATATTAATTTTCAACGGACTTAAAAAAGGAGGTTCTCAATTCGGTTGTATTTTTTTTAATGTTTGTTACCTCAGAACTCCGTAATTATAAACCGATTTGAAACTATCAAGATCTAAATTTCACAAATTTAAGTTAATTTAATCTTAAGTAATTAAAATATTTTTTGAGCTCATTAATAATGGAAAATTGACAAATCTATTGCAATCTCTGCGGTAAGCGTAGCAGCATACGCTAATCTAAAATCAGTTACCAGACATACTATGTTAATAGATGCCACGATAGGTAATCGTCGTTTATTCATTTTAAGGGTTTCACAAAAACAGAGCTGATAGGATCAAGGACAATAAATAAAATTGTAATATTAAAAAAAACTCAATCAATATATTTTTTTGAGAAATACTTCAAGTATTTATATTAATAGAAAGTATGGTTGTCTATACAAGACTTGCACACATTCTTTTTTTTTGTTGTTCCAGGAATAATAATTCCATTTTTTTAAGCTTCCTGTAACCTCTAAAGCTTCTTCGCTAAAATCTTAGAACTATTCCTATAATATATTTTATTCGAGCGAAATCTATGGTATGAAGAACTTTCCAAACAACACTTTCATTTTCGCATCAATCTCATTATTCAAAAAATTTCAAGATGTTCGTTTACACATTTTACTTTGTAACTAAAATAAATGCAAATTTCAAAAACTTTCCTCTTTTGATACAAAAGTCAACAACAATTTCTCCCCAAAGTGAACTTCAGTGAAGAATCAGAAGAAAATGTTTAGTGATATAGCAAAGTTTGTTTTTTATTCTTCATATTTTGAGTCGCATCATTTCCATAGATTTCAGACAATTCTGTGTTATTATACATTGTATATCTTCAATTTTCATTCATTGACCACAAAAGATTAATCACTCTGTTATAAACCAAAGTTTTTGCGTCAATGGCCCACGTGTAATCAAGATGGCTGAAAGTAGTTTGTTGAATCCTAAAAACCCCGACTGGTCTGCCAAGTTCTCGCCATAAACGGAAAACATCTTCAACATGAGCTAGAGGATCTTGATCCGCGTAATGTAGGAAGACTGGAGTTGTGATCTTGCCAAGGTCGTAATCAGGTGCTGTTCGGGAACCGTAAAGTCGACGATTCTGCGTCCATCCGTGGTCATATCGTCGGAAGCGTTTAGAGTCAACACCTTGTCCGTAATGAGCCAATTGTCGTACAGACGATCCCGCTGGAGTGTGACCCAGTTTTACTGGTAACATGGTCTGAAATAAAATTATTGTAAATCACTGTGATCGCTGAAAGTGTCATCAAGACTCGGTTTTAGGTGTCTATTCAGTGGCCCTATTCTCTATCTATGATTTTATTGTGGCTATAGAGTCGATGCGGTAATAGTGTCTTTAGTTATTGTTCTTTAGGATAATATACTATGGTTTTCCGTTTGACACGAAAGTTAGGGATGTGGTTTCGAGATGGTTTCAATGTAGAATGACATGCCATCGACTTTAGTGTCGATAGGTTTTAAAAACCATAGATAGAGAATAGGGCCGCTATACAAGCATTCATAATAATATATATTCATCCAAAAATTGTTTGAAAATTAGCTTCAAGTTACAATTTCTCTGGCCACGTCGCAAACTATAAATACCGTATTGTTGCGGAACTACTTTGTACTTACAGCATTGTGTTGATCAGCGTTCCATCCACCAACAAGGAACAAAATGTTGCTGCACATAGCTTGTAATGGCGCTTCTTCCATGCACAGAGCCTCACCTGCCCAAGACATAATCTGGTTGTTTGGTAGAAACTCTCCTAGTCCGAAGAATCTTGCTATAGACTGAAAAAAACAACAGTTTTTAACCGAACTTCAAAACAGAAGGAGGAGGTTTACAATTCGTCGGAATCTTTATTTTTTTTTATTTATGTTCCCCGATTACTTGAAGACGCCTGGACCGATTTGGAATTTTTTTAGTGAAAATTGGTTCAGTAGTTTTTTAGAAATTTAGAAAAAACTGACTTTATAAGTACATATTTCTTAATATCTCGATGAAATATGTACCCAATTTGACGACTTATTTTTTTAAGGATATAATAATTTTTCGACATTATCTTACAGACATAATGACGAAAATCGGTTTAGTAGTTTTTCAGAAATTCAGTAATTTGTCTCTGTTTTCGGTCTCACAGAAAAGCCTTAGCAACGGTTGCTATTGACACGAAGTTGTCAATTTTTGTATAGACGGTGGTCTAACGGCTAAAGGTATGGTATGGTATAATGCAGCTCAGGACGCAAATGGTTCAAATCCCACCCACAGCAGTTTTATTTTTATTTTTCCATCATTTTTTTTTATTTGCCTTATTATTTGTCTCTCAGGGCAGCAAAATCACTTAAAAGGGAAAAATAAACTTACTTTTAAAAAAAAGTGTACCGACTTCAAAAATTTGCACTGAAAAGTAAGAAATAATAAATATTTCGTCGTAGAATTTGAAGACGGTTGGTGTTGGCACAATAACTTAGTTCCCAAATTCACAAATCTAGACAATTCATTAGGAACCTACGATCATCAGTACAAACATAGATAATATTGAACAGATCACTATCTTCTTAGATGTTTATTACTTTGTATCCTAATTTGGCACCGTCTTCAAATTCTACGACGAAATATTTATTATTTCTTACTTTTCAGTGCAAATTTTTGAAGTCGGTACACTTTTTTTTAAAAGTAAATTTATTTTTCCCTTTTAAGTGATTTTGCTGCCTTGAGAAACAAATAATAACGTAAATAAAAAAAATCGAAAAAAAAAATACTGCTGTGGATGGGATTTGAACCATTTGCATCCTGAACTGCACCATACCATACCATACCTTTAGCCGTTAGACCACCGTCGATACAAAAATTGACAACTTCGTGTCAATAGCAACCGTTGCTAAGGCTTTTCTGTGAGACCGAAAACAGAGACAAATTACTGAATTTCTGAAAAACTACTAAACCGATTTTCGTCATTATGTCTGTAAGATAATGTCGAAAAATTACTATATCCTTAAAAAAATAAGTCATCATAATGGGTACATATTTCATCGAGATATTAAGAAAAATGTACTTATAAAGTCAGTTTTTTCAAAATTTCTAAAAAACTATTGAACCAATTTTTACTAAAGAAAATGGGACCACCTGTGAAGTATACCCTTTCAAACAAAAAAAAATTCCAAATAGGTCCAGGCGTCTTCAAGTAATCGGGGAACATACATAAAAAAAATAAAGATTCCGACGAATTGTAAACCTCTTCCTTCTGTTTTGAAGTTCGGTTAATTGCTATAGAATCTAATAACCTAATCTAAATATTATATAACAGACAACGAGAAAATGCGTTTTTATAAGCTTAACTTTTGCTCGCGGTTTACCATTTGAAAATGAAACAAAGAAAATCCTTCCTATGGCAGTATACTTCAATCTGTGATACCTGTTACGTATTTCCATTTCAAATTACACTAAATTATCCAACTTTTCGTATTTATAATATTAGTAGTCTGGTTTAATTCGTGAAAATATTACCTATATACGGTGTCAAGTTGTCATAATTTGAACTTTGGGTACTCAATAACCAATTATTTTATTAATAAAAAAAAAATCCTAGAACCCGATTGCAGCGCCACCTACCGGGTCCAATTGTGAATCTAAACCATCCAGGGACTTTCTCAAACACACACAAAAAAAATCAAAAAAATCATCAAAGCGCCCGTGGAGCCCATTTTAGTTTATACAATCAGTTTTTCCCGAATTTTCCAATTTCCGGAAAATTTTCCATTCTTTCTTTCCATTAGCATCTTGTCCTAACAATTACGAACACAACAGTTTTCGAATTTGTGCTTAGCAATACATTTAGCTATTCGTTTTTATCTATCTATCATCACGCCTTTTATCCCGAGAGGGGTAGGCAGAGACAATCTAATGCCATTTGTTACGATCCTGACATACCTCTTTCGCTTCTTTTATATTCATCATACCTTTCATACATGCTCGGCGATTGTGTGTACTTTTAATATTTCCATCGATCAATACATTTTTATATGTACAATAAAAGTACACCTAGGTCGTCCTCTACCAGCATTTCCTTTCACTTCAGCTAAAAACCTTTTCAGACAATCTTTCATCCTTCATCTTTCAAGGAGTCTAAACCACGTTAACTACTTTTCTTCATTTTAGTCACAACATCAGCTTTCACTCTGCATTTTTCTCTAATGACATCGTTCCGGATGCGGTCGATACGCTTATATCACTTACTATATCAATTATATATTTTTATTTATATATATCTATGTAATATAGATAGAAGATCATTTAAACAACAATATTACCTCAAGGCTAGAAGAGAATGGTGCAATCATTCTTAGTAACAAATTATTGTTATTCCCCATGTAAGCAACAGGAGCAAGAGCGTGCATTGAAATTATTTTACTATTGTACTCAGGTCGAAGAGAAGCCATGACGAAAAAGGATGTTGTCCCTTGAGAATGACCAACGTAATGTAGCCGAGATTTTCCAGTATTTTCAAGTGCATAGTCGATCATTGTTGGTAAATCAATATTTCCAATTTCATCCCAACTGTATTCCCAGAAAGCCGTGTTAAAAGTACTATCAGGGTTGTGTATGAGATGTCTCCTAGAATAGTAGTTGCCACGTGCATTTCCCATCCAGACATCGAATCCTTCTTCAGCTAAAATGTATGCTGTAAGAAAATTATTCGAATTAGATATTGCGCTTTTCCACGCTTGAAGGACGCAGTGCGGGTCCGAAAAGGGGACGAAGAGACGACGCCGAGACCATTTCGGCGTTTGCCAACTATTTTCTCTTTCATAATAAAAATCTGAAAATCTCGTTCTCTTTAAAAACAATATATTTTGTCAGATAATAAGGTAGGTCTTTAATCTTAATCTATATCGATTAATTATTATTAAAATCACTGGCATCAGATAGTAATATTTTTAATAAGTCTACAGTATTATCTCCGTTATCTTGGCGACTACTTAATGGTAACTATGTAAGCACTTCTGGGTTTACCCGCTTGACAGACTAAAATTATAAATAGATTTTTTTTATGTTTCTTCATTTTCAAATAGAAATTTTAATAATATTTCACAATTTTAGTTCAAAACTTATATAATCCTAGGTCAAGTCGTATAACTATTCATAGAGGAAACGTTGCTATTCTTCTTTCATAGCATCTTACTGCAGGTTAGAGATATTGAAAAGGTTTTCTACTTATGAGTACCTATGTATCAATAGGTACATAATATTCATAAGTACTGAGCTACTCTTGGGGTTCTCCTTTCTCTTTTTTATTATAATTATACTTTGTTCCTATATTTGTTAATTAATTTTGTATATTATATAATCCAAATAATAAAGTTTGAAAATAACATGAAAAGAAAATATGTATTAAAAATTCTGATTTGCCAAAGCAGTAAAATTATCGATTTTTATAAAATCTCTAGGTATTACCAAATGCAGATCCAGGTCCCATGAGTACCCAATCACCTGAAGAACTAAGAAGACCATGCATCAAAAATACGATTGGTCTATCAACATTTGGGTCATTATTCTGATCCCTACCATGTTTAATTCGGTGAATCTCAAGAATGTATCCATCTGGAGTTATTACGTTATGTATTTCCAAAGGATAATTGTACTTCGTTATTAAATCAGGCTGGAAAAAATAGATAACATTATTAAACAAAGTACAAGTTTAAAAGCTACATTTTCGAACAATTACTTAAAAAGTGTATCTAACTCAATCTCTTACTAATTTAAACTAAACAACTAACCATCTATTTAAATTCAAAATATAAGAAAATAATGAGATTGTTTTTTTCTTTACGGTTTGCCTTACAGCTCCCGAAATCGTTTTACGAAGTGTGTAGCAAGTCTCCCTCTTTTAGCGGATAGTAATTGTGAGGCGAGTGGCCAGTTCTGTTGAGGTATATTTAGATGGAAAAGCATCTAAGTTTATATTAAGTCAGATTGTTTTAATGATAAATTTGAGATTTAGACAATAATAATACTGTATAGTTTATTGTCTGATAATACAGATTGCATTGATTGTCTGATGAAAGTATTGATAATATTTATGCATTATGTAGTGCCTACGTCAAGAACTGACTTAGAATTTCGATGCGCATATTGCGCATTGCAAAATCATTTACTGATTTCATACCATTGCATTCTAGATAATTTTCTACCGGAGAAAGAAGCTTCTAGGATTTACTTAGATCACACACATATTTTTGGTCTTTGTTAATATGACGCGATATCGTGGGACCAAAACATCTATCTGTAACACAGATTTCGACAGTACAATATAAATAATCTAGCCCATAAAAGATTTTTTATACCTGATTGATAGTAATAGTACTTATAGACACCCATGTACGAAATTATCGCTGTAATCAATGTACCTAAATGATTTCTGGTTTTCCGCAAAATAAAATATCTGGATAAAAGCAGATGTTTTAATATACCTAAATAGTTTGACTGTTGAACGTAAGTTCAAAATGAAAAAGTATAATGATTATTTAGAACTAATTCTGGCATCAATATGTTACGTTTTCAAAAGTTGTTTCCAAAACCATCAACAAGGTACTTTTCGATAATTGTCGGAAACAAATAAACAGAGTCCTAAAAGAAATCATTAAAAAATATGAATTACCGCATCAAGCCTGGCGTCTTCAAGAATATTGTCAGAAAATCGAACCGAAAACTGCCCGGAGTTTACTAGTTTCTCTACATCATCAGCATGAGGTGATTGGAGAGCAGAATTCAACACCGCACAAGAAGCTAGCACAGCTATAACACGCAACATTGTGCTTACAGAATCTAATTATTATTTGTTCCCTGCGAAGATTTCAGCGCCTTATATTGAACAGATAAAGAAAATTTGATCGATTTATTATGATAAAAAGTAATTACCTAACATGACAATAATTATCGTGCGTAGTCTTAATATAATCAATGTTGATAGGTAAAATTTGCATAAAATGTTTACAAGAAGGAAGGCTATATTCATATTATAGAGATAAATGAGTGTATACCTACTGTATATCCTAGTGAAATTTTAGCTTGACTAATAACATGTTGGCATCTTTTGAATTTGTTTATACCTGTGTTTACATTCTATCGCTTTAATCTAGACAACGCGGTAGCGTGTCAAGCCAAGTTCAAGCCAACAGAACTGGCGAGCAGCACAGTGTGTTTTATTACACGAACCATTTGGAGCCACTTTTGACCCCTTCATAACTCATAAACACACCAATTTGGTTTATATATTGAGACCTCCTTTTTTTTTTTTTTTTTTTTTTTTTTTTTTTTCGTGGGGAAATGCATCATGCATACCCGCGCCCTCGGGGGTGAGGGAACGGGTTATGTGGGACTTTAACCCACTAAAACCCCACGGTACTCCATCTCGCCGGTTAGTCGGCGGGCCACGGGGACGCGTTAGCATTCTTCCGCGACCCGCCGCCGGGTGGCCGTAAGGCCCCATCTCGCTCTGGTTTTACCCAGAGCTGGCGCAGCAGCGAGTACAAACTGCTGCGCCTTCCACCTTGGTCCCCGGTTGAGCAGCGGCTGATTTCCCCCTCAACCGCCACCGGAGACCGCGGCGACCCGACTGCGATGGAAAGTGCAGTCGGGTCATGCTTCGACCGGCAGCGCAAGCGTCACCGGCGTCCGCCTCCAGCCGCATGCGCGAAGAGCCCTGCCAAACCCACAGAACCCCTGCGCAGCGGCTCCACCTCGGGTGCCGCTTAGCTTCACCGTGGATAGTGTGACGAGCACTACCACGGTTACTAAGCCCCCCCGCCACGACAAGGCGGGCACCCCGGGGGGGATATTGAGACCTCCTAGAATTACATATTTTTTTATAAACACAGCTTAAACGGTTATTTAGATAGTAACGTCCAAAAATCGTCATTTTTATCACTGACTGACCTTATATATCAAAACTCTAACCCAGTTCCAGATGACCAAGAAAGTTAAACTTTGGCATCCAGATAGGTAATTGGGTGTATACAAAGGAAAAAATAAGAAAACAGTGAATTTATAAGAAAATATATTTTTTTTTTTTTTTTTTTTTTTTTTTTTTTTTTTTTTTTTATTCTTCACGGGTTGCCTTACAGCTCCCGGGAACTGTTGCCAGCCCCAGGTAATACAATGTGTAAATGTGAAGGGATCTCTGACTATGCTTGGACCTTCTGCTTGAAGCTCTTTAAGGGAGCTCCTCCTTCCAAAAACGGTGCCCATCAAGAAGAGTTCATTGTTACGATTATTTTTATCATTAAAAACTTTCCGACCCGACTCCGATTTTACATTGTGTCCATTATGGTCTACTGTACTTAATTTACTTGAATATTGTTTTAATTTTAAGTTATTTGATTCTCTTTTTTCTGTATTATTTTTATTGATAAGTTTTGTACATAGTAACAAGAGAAATCATCAACATTCATCAAAAATATCTATGTAAAAAATTAAAGCCAATTCTCGTGACTCTTATTCCGCATAAGTCTACAGTCTACAATAAGACCTTGGCTCTATCTGAATCCCCCGGAGAAAATGAAATTTTTGATATACAATTTGGTGATCGGTCAATGGGTAAGTGAGCTAGAAGAGGTAGAATGACTTGACTTGGCTTCAATTTTTTACATTCATGTTTTTGATGATATATCTATTTTTTAATATCTCAGAATTTTATATTTGAATTAAAATTTTTACTCATTTATTAGATTTTATTATTTATTATTATCATTAATTAGAACTAGCCACTCGTTAGATATAGCCTCACAAATACCATCGGTTAAACGAGGGAGACTAGGTCTTCCGCTGGGTACCCTGGAACCGTAACACGGTTTCGGGAGCTGTAAGGCGACCCGTGAAGAAAAAAAAAATTTTTACTCATTTACACAGTAAATCAATAATATATTTTAAAACTATACCTATATAAGTACAAATTATAAAAAGAATACCTCTTCCAGCATGTGGCATGGTTCCCAAAACACTGGCTGTGTTACCTCGCTAAATGGTTAAACTGATCCTTTGATCGAGGTAAGAGCCAGCCTTTAGGTCACCCGAGGCGTGGACTAGTCTCGTACCTAAATTTTTCATGAATATTTTCATTTCGGCAGATCATGGACCCATTGTTTCCGCTGCAAGCGTCGAAAATAAGTAATTTGTTATAATATTTGAATATTTTAGGCGCTTGAGCAGTTGAGTATCTATTAATTTTCGATAATTTATTGTAAGTAAATAAATAAAAGCTAACTTTGTACAGTTTATTAATAATTCCATTTTTTCAGTTTTCATTCATTGCCAACAAAAGATTTATAACTCTATCATAAATCAGGGATCTGCTATCGATAGCCCACATAAAGTCGAGATGAGTAAAAGTAGATTGTTGAATCCTAAATAGGCCGACAGGTCTGCCAAGTTCTCGCCATAAACGGAAAACATCTTCAACATGAGCTAGAGGGTCTTGATCAGCATAATGCAAGAAGACTGGAGCTGTGACCTTGCTGAGGTCATAGTTAGGTGGAGTTATGGAACCATATCTCTGACGATTTTGTATCCATCCATGGTCATAGCGACGGAAACGACCGCCAGCAATACCTTGTCCATAGTGGGCCATTTGTCTTACAGAAGATCCAGCCGGAGTGTGACCCAGTTTCACAGGTAGCATAGTCTGAAATATTTATTTTATTTTATTTAACAACCATCGATACCATTGAAAATTTTAAACCTCATTCCAAACACTTGCCAAAAATAATAAGCACTTTAAGAATTATTCACTTTTTCTAGAAAGTGACAACGGCGACAGACTTGCCACACTTTCTGTTTAATATGACCAACTCGCCAGTTACTGGTGTCTCTGTCCCCGCCTCAATAAAGTCGTGATGACGTGTTTGTTTGTTTTTTGTAAGACACGCATGTTACTGAGCTAAAGAGGTGAGTCTAGGAGTGAAGGAAACTACTGCAACGAAAATCGCAATCGTCACGCCTGTACCTAGAGATACTTTTTCACATTTAGCTTGAAAGACAATACCATGTAACCATGTACAAATGGGTTTTTATCTATGTACATTATCCGACAAACCGTACAAAGAGGCTTTTCCATCTACATACCTCAACAGAGCTGGCCACTCGTTAGGTATAACCTCAAAAATAAATGAGGAAGAATTTGTCTTCCATTGGTTACCCTGCGGCCGGCAACCCGTGAAGAATTAAAAAAAAACATAAATTTGCTAAGTTTTTTTACATATGTAGGTGGGGGCGTATGGATTTCCAAGCTATCAGTAAATACACGTGTTCTACTAGTTCAGCTCATACAACTTAGAAAACTTACAGCATTATGCTGATCAACATTCCATCCTCCAACAAGGAACAAAATGTTACTGCACATCGCTTGTAATCCACCTTCGTCCAAACAAATGTTTTCACCGGCCCACGACATGATCAAGTTATTTGGTAGAAATTCCCCAAGTCCGAAGAAACTGGCCAAACTCTGCAATAACCATAAGTTAAAACATTAATTTAATAGGTACCTAATAACAACTCACTGGGTACCTATATAAAGATATTTTTTTAATGAATCTGGTGGCATAGATACAGATGTGTTATATTTTATGATGTACTAGCGAATCTTCGCACGGGCGCAATTTTAATACCTACTTAAGAGGATCGTGTAGCTCAGCGTACGCAGCGAAATAGGTATTTAGAAAATCATATTCTGTCTCAAGCGCGCTCTTCCCCCGGGCATCAGTGCGACAGAGAACACTGCAGCTCGTGAGTGTTCGTAGGTATGTTCTTCGTTGAAAATTGCGTTTTGGGCGAAAACGATTTACACCTGCTAAACTATAACGAAACCTTATAATTTTGGTGTTAAACGTTTTAGCAGATTATAATCTACGTACGTACGTTTTGCTTTTTTTGAAATTTTGCTTTGTTTTTCAAATACAGACGGTTTATTACCAGCAAGTTATGAACCAAAAAAACCGAGATTTGAGGGGCTTGTAACTTTTGACCTATCACGAATTTTGATAAAAGGAAAAAATACGTACGTAGTTTTTCATTATGTCAGTAACATATTACAAAATCGTTAAAATTAAATGATATTTAGGTGTAGTAAAACGTTTTCTCCGTTAGTATGGACATGGACGCGGTACACTACACTCTTAAGCTTCTTACCACTTATCTATTAGAGTTACAGCGGACTTTTTTGTAGATAATTTTGTTCTACACAATTCGTTCCTACATCATTTTGTTATATCTCTGACGGCTCACAGTGGCCACACATTCGTCCAATCCCCGGCGCGTCGCCGTACTGACCACCGAAACCAACCACAGACTCGTCCAATTCTTGTAACGAACGGTCCGCCTAGAACTAGATCATCCCGGTGGCCGAAATAGGAAAATTTTGGTGCTATGCCGGACAAATGTGTGGCCTCCTTTAGACAGCATACACCATGAAAACTCTCTGGGGGTAACTTTTCCCCGACTTGCATCACTTATACAGTATACTGTTAAGGCTCAGCTCCTTATCATAATAGATCCATGTTTAATACTCCTATGGGAAGATCCTGGTAAATCAACATATCTAATAGTGAAAACCGCAACAAAATCCGTTTAGTAGTTTTTGCGTGAAAAGACAGACAGACAGACAGACGCGGCGGGAGATAAAATGTAGTGAAGTGATAGTGATAATGAGGAATTGAATGTACCGTCACATTTGACAATATATCGCTCTCTGACAATGCCTCTAATCATTATGTCTCTGATGAGTTTACATAAGTTTAAATGAAATCTACTAGACTATTTTATTATAGAATTAAAAAAATTACCTCAAGGCTAGAAGAGAATGGTGCAATCATTCTTAGTAACAAATTATTGTTATTCGCCATGTAAGCAACAGGAGCAAGAGCGTGCATTGAAATTATTTTACTATTGTACTCAGGTCGGAGGGAACCCATCACGAAGAATGCAGTGGTGCCTTGTGAATGGCCAACGTAGTGCAGCCGAGATTTTCCAGTGTTTTCAAGTATATGATCGATCATTGTTGGTAAATCAATTTCGCCAATTTCATCCCAACTGTATTCCCAAAAAGCTGTGTTGAAAGTACTGTCAGGATTATGTAGAAGATGTCTTCTGGAATAGTAGTTACCACGTGCATTTCCCATCCAAACGTCGAATCCTTCCTCAGCCAAAATATATCCTGTAAATTTAAAATAAATAGTTATATTATATACCTATATACTAAACAATGTATGCAGAAATACACAACTTACAACTTAAAGTAAAATTAATATACATAAGTAATGCTGTTTTAGTTCCATCACTTACTTATGGAAGCGAGACTTGGGTACGGAATAAGAAGAATGAAAGTAAGATAAATGCAGTGGAAATGCGGTCCTTACGTAGATTATGTGATATAGAGCGTATTGACCGCATCCGGAACGGTGTCATTAGAGAAGAATGCGGTGTGGAAAATGATGTTGTGACTAAAATGAGAAGAAAAAAAGTAGTTTACGCTGGTTTGGACACGTTGAAATAATGAAGGATGACAGATTTAGGTGTACTTTTATTGAACATATAAAAAATGTACTCATCGCGATCGATGGAAATATTAAAAGTACACACAATAGCCGAGCATGTATGAAAGGTATAATAATATGATGAACATAAAAGAAGCGAAAGAGTATATCAGGATCGTAACAAATGGCATTCGATTACAGTGCCTACCCCTCTTGGGATAAAAGGCGTGATGATAGACAGATAGATAGATATTTTTTTAAGTGCAAATACAAAGCTTTCATAATAGTTTAATATATAAATGTGGAAGATGTATTACCGGTGAAAGTATAGTAAAGAATAAAATGAACATAAACAGAAATACCAAGATGACTTGGACGTATGAAGAGATTGAAAGGGAGACACCAAAGCTTGTTAAAGAGCAGTCCTAAATGGAAGGGTATCCTATACATATAATATCATAATTTTCATCTTACTTACCCAGTCCATTTCCAGGTCCCATTAGCACCCAATCAGCTGAAGAACTAAGAAGACCGTGCATCAGTAAAACTATAGGTTTATTATCATCTGGTGCATTGTTTTGGTCTCTGCCATGTTTAATTCTATGCATCTCTAGGATGTATCCATCTGGAGTGATCACATTGTGCACTTCCAAAGGATAATTGTATTTTCTTATAAGTCCGGGCTAAAAATATTTATAAAAACCAAGCTTATTACTAATCTCCAAGTCAAAATAAGAAGAATATAGTTACTTTTCAAGCAGGTGGTTTTAGATGTTTGACTGTATTATCAGGAATAAACGTTATGGTGTAGAACTAGCTTGACAGCTGAATGTATGCCTGTTTTTTCCTTGTTAGCGCAATGAACTCAGTAAACATCGCGGCTTATTTTGTCGATATCTTTTTAAAAAGTTATTAGAGAGATACACTGCAAAAATTATCGTTAAAATAATCAAGGATAAGATAAGATAGGCCAGATTCACGTACCAAAAACATGAGAGAGAACGATTTCACAAAAAAATCGGTTTTGCGAAAATACACAAAACTGACATTATGCTCTTCCAGTATTATACAAACACTATTAGAAATAGCAAGTTGTAGTTAAATTTAAATTATCTATAGGATAAATACGAGAAAATGGTAGATTAGTAAATATATTAAGATAACTCGAGTCGCAAAATCGGTTGAAAATACGCGTGAAATTGATGACTTTCAGGGCTTCATATGACTTAGGTGTAACTGATTTTTATATTTTTTTTAATTCATACTGTGTCAAATATATTTATCCTTCAAAGGCTATTTAAGGTGAAATCCAATCCGCTGAAATGAGCATTTTCGACAGACTACTGCTCGTTTACTGATGGATTAAAATGTTTGAAAAAATTATGTAGTAATTATCAATACAAGTACAACAAATTCTAAAAAATATTTTTTGTAAGAGCAAAACTTCAATATTTAAAATAATAATAATGGAATGGTGTTTTTTGGCTTTAATTGTCTACTGCTCATAAACGGCTATAACGTTTGGAAATATTTACTGGTCTAAAAATAAATAACACGTTGTGCTTTAAACACAACAAAGTATATCTAAATCTATGTTAATTACATTTTCCTTTATATAATATTGAAATATGTCAATTTCGAAAGTGTTTCGGGGACAGCGCTCGATGACCGTTTGTATGGTCAAGTCGCGTAATACAAGAAGTCGTAAAGCATGTAATTTAATTTGTAAGGGACAAAAGTTATGAGATGACATACCGCATCCAATCTGGCATCTTCAATGATATTGTCGGAAAAACGATCAGCGAAGTGTCCAGATTTTATAAGTTCTGCCACTTCTTCAGCATGAGGAGATTGTTGGGCAAAACTCAACACAGCACAAGCAACAATGATCGCGATATAGCGCAACATCATATTGACGTATTAGCACAAATTTTGTTCCCTGCGAAGATTCCATGAATTTATAGTGAACTGATAGAAATCTATGAGATAAACTTTATCATAATACATGATTGAGTTTTGTTTAATTATTTTAATATTTCCCTTTAACTGATTATTCACATTTTACAAATATATTATAATCTTTTACGCACCCCGGTTTCGCCCGTAGATATATGAGGGAATCCAAGGGTAGGTTTTTTTATAGAGAAGACGACATTGTGGCCATGAATGCGCGCGACTGGCAGAATATAATACAGTCCGCCAGTCGCGCCCACCGGACCATAGAGATGCTTTTTCACGCTTCGCTTGAAGGACTTCAGGTTGTAGGAAGCAGGAAAGACCGACGCCGGAAGTTCGTTCCACTTTTAGACAGTGCGACACCGGAACCAGTCACTGAACTTTTTCGTTCGTAAAACATGTCAACTGTGTGAGGATGAAATCTATATCGTGTGCGAGCAGTGCGGGTGCAAAGAGGGGATGGATGGATTCTCAACATTCCCCATAATACAGTCGTTAGAAGACGCTAAGAGAGGCTATGTACTGTAGATGCTTTCATACTTTTAAATACAAATAGGATATCTAATCTATTGATATATCTCACGGAACCATAACTTTACATCCATTTGGAATAATAAATAACATAGTATAGAAATGACAATACACAACAATCCAACGACTCGTAAACGGGAATACTCCCCAACGCATGTCGTTGGAAAGTTGTATGTATGATATGTTATATGTGTAGAAACTCTCGCACCGTCCCATCTTCCATATGGTAATGCGGTCCAGTAGTTAATATTATATCTACCCTTTGAAGCGGCCTACAACGGCGAAATGGTCAAACGTCGGTCGTAAATATGAATCTCTTCCGAAATAATACATAGTAGCTGGTAGACGCCTAATACTAACCATTATGCTAAAATACAAACATAATAGATACCTACAAAATAATAACTAACTGATTGCTCGCTACTTTGTACGCGTTGTATTAATACAATTCACCCCCTTGGGTAGGTAGCATGATGTTAGATAGCCTATAACCTTTCTCAAGAACTAGGCTATCAAATGCATATTTTTTCAAATCGGTCCTGTAGTTTTTGAGTCTATGGAATACGAACAAACAAACAAACATATATTATTGTTTATATATTATAAACACTAATGTACAAGTTTCAGTGTAACAGCGTCTAACGATATGCCGCCACATGATTCCTCGCTCCGCTGCAGTTCACTTCCGCCTAGTAGACCTTTTAAGATAAAGGGGATGATCTTTAGAGGGGTAAGTAAGTACGCAGACACAATCGAATGTCATTTGCAACGATCCTGAAAAAACCTAAGTTTTCCTATAAAGCTACTTGTTTTTGAAATACACCACCCATATTGGTCTCAATCAGAAAGTAAATCGAGGGCGCTCTCTTCTGGCATTTCCTGCCATGTAAAATCCATTCTCTATTTATACAACATTACATACAAATTTAATTCATACAAATTAGGGCATTCGGCTGCACGTACACAACTCACAATAGTAGGGGAGCCCAAGAAGAGATTTTGGGATTTTAAATGTTGAGTACCGCGCGTGTAGGGCAGCCCATCAGAATAGTAAAAAAATCAATTCAATATTACATTTTTTTTTATTTAGAAGGAAATAATTCAAGGATAAAAAATGCAATAATAATTTTAATTATAGTTTTTATTATTTATCCGATAACAAAATTTGTATGACGTGCAAAAACAATTAGATAGATAAATGAAATGAAAATAAATCGCTCTTATTGTCACTCTATGAATTAATATTTGTTATTATTACTATTTCATGAAGGTTTCGAAACCTTTTTTTTCTAGTAGCTTTCCCTTATCCTTGCCACGTGATTGACTTCTTTTGTCCAATCAGCAGCGGTGATAGTTTGCAATGCAATGCCTCAGTACTTCGACGTCTTTTTCATATTGGCCGATGTTTTTTTTCTACCACTCTTTGCTTTAAAATATTCCAGATGTATTCTATGGGGTTGAGGTCGCATTGGTTTGGCGGCAAGCGTAGAACCTCGAACCCATGACTGTTTGAAATTTCGTCTACAAAATATATTTTCGGTGGTTTATTTGTTTTTATAAGCATATACAGCTCAGGCTTGGTAATTTTTTCGTCAAATGAAATATTGTGTTCCCGCAACCATGCTTAATATCCTTTTCAACACACTTGCTCGTAAAGTGACAGTTATTAGTTATTCTGATACACAATAGTAGTTTATGAAACGGGTTCATAATAGGGGTAATTAAAACACATTTTAAAAAATGAGGCAGAGCATTTTAAAAAAACAAAATATTACGATATCGTGTTTGTATGAAAACTTCGAGACTGTAATACATTACAGTATCGAAGTTTGACATATTATAGACGCGTGTAAAACATATCATTATGAATTATTATTCAATTTTGTAATTGAAACTTTACGATATAAGATAATAATATAAAGACATAAAGGAGCATATAAAACACTGTGCTTTTTACATTACCATTACCTACGCACTAGGGCTTTTTACTTTACATATTTTTTTAAATTTCAGCAAAGAGTTTATTAAAATTCTAAAATAAAATTAAATATTTTTGTGAATAATAAATTGACAATTTACTTTAATTTATGTTATAATTACAAAAATATACAGTTTATTATATTTTTAAAATTAGCTGGCCAACTTAGCTCACTTGTATCATAATGTACCTACTATTCTGGCATTTTTAAAATTTGTATCCTAATTTTTCTATTATTATGTTCCTTAACGTTTCGCGCTGTCCAGGGAAATTTAAATCTCTTTAGCAATAGCTAACATTTTTTTTCAAACGTTGCACACGTATGCCTATAGCGTAATGTTAAATTGCCGAGAATTAGGCTATTAAATACAAAAAATCCAATCGGTCCATTAGTATTTCAGTTTATAGAATACGAACAAATAAACAAACAATTATTATTTTTGATATATTAGATTATTATTATTATTCTGCAATGACTGTCCTACCTACATAGTATCCTATTTTAAAATAAATAATACAAGAACCTATGTAGATACTTTTATTTATGTACTTACTACTAGCTTGCCCCGGCTTCGCTCGTGGAGTCCATATTAACTTTCATCCCCTAATATATAATAGTCTTAGTCTAGCTAGGGTTCAGATAAAAATCCCATAGAAAATTAGCACATTTAGTTTTTCTCGAGTTTTCCAACTTTAAAATCCAAATCGGTGCAGCCACTCAAGTGATGCGCTTATCAACGAACAGCATTTCATTTTTATTTATATTTAGATTCTAAGACCTAACACAGTTTTTTTCTAGAAAAGTAAAAATAAAAAACTTGAGAATTCATTTTATTTTATTTTCATTTTATTTCAATTGTCATTCATGGCTCGTAGAAGGTTAATGACTCTATCATAGACCATTGTTCTCGCATCAATAGCCCACATAAAATCAAGATGGCTAAATGTAGATTTTTCTATTCTAAATAGACCAGCCGGGTTGCCAAGTTCTCTCCATATACGTCCTCAACATGAGCTAATGGATCTTGATCAGAGTAGTGCAGGAAGACGGGAGTAGTAATCTTGTTCAGGTCGTAATCTGGTGGATTCCAAGAATTATAGACTCGATTATTCCGGATCCATCCATGATCGTATCGTCGGAAACGACGGCTGGAAATTCCTTGTCCATAATGAGCGAATTGTCTCACAGATGCTCCGGCTGGTGTGTGTCCCAGAATGACAGGTAACATTGTCTGAAACATCACGAAATTATATTGTGCAGGCTCGTGTCAATGTTTTTTCTTCACCGTGTTATCCTTATAGTCTCCCTCTTTTTGTTGATGGTATTTGTGAGGCTATACCTAACAAGTGGTCAGCACTGTTGAGGTGTATTTAGATGGAAACGCCTTTGTGTGGTTTATTAATGTTATCCTTTCTAAAGGGTAATATTTGCGTCGGGGGTCTTTTAATTGTTAATTTTTTTTACTTTTTTTTATAATTTACAGACGTAGCAAATAGTGCTCCACATTATAGTGATACGCGAAAAAATAACTTTTCACTTGATAAGTGGTTCCAATCTACCGAAACCTAACGTGCCTACTAAAAAATATTTTCTGTTGTTTTTCCTTCTCAATATTTTAGGAAAACATAATTATCCTTATTCTATACTTACAGCATTGTGCTGATCAGGATTCCACCCTCCCACAAGGAACATAATGCTACTGCAGATAGATTGCAATCCGATATCGTCCATACAAAGGCGTTCACCTGCCCATGACATGATTTGGTTGTTTGGTAGGAACTCGCCGAGTCCAAAGAACATAGCAAGTGACTAAAAAATACAAAAAATATGTTACTTATTGATTAATGTATGTTTATACGAATAGGTTTTAAATAGCTTATTTTTAATACGAAATAGTTAAAAATATTACCTACTACTTCTACTCTGTTTATACCTATAAATAATTATTGGTATGTGTATGACAAATACCTATTTAGATAGTTCGATAAAATGTGGACATACAGAATCGGATTTATTTTGAAAAATAATTAAAAGTTTTAGTTTTTTTTTCTTTCTTCACGGGTTGCCTTACAGCTCCTGCTACCGTGCTACGGTTCCGGGTACCCAGCGGAAGACCAAGTCTCCCTCGTTTAGCCGATGGTGTTAGTGAGCCTATACCTAACGAGTTACGAGTGGCTAGTTCTGTTGATATATATTTAGATGGAAAAGCCTCGAAGTGTGGTTTATCGGATTATGTACATATGTTTTTAATTATGTACAGACCACAGATTCGTCCAATTCCTATTAACAAATGGCCGCCTAGATCATATGGCGGCCGGAATTAGAAATTTTCGATGCGATGCCGAACCAATGTGTGGCGTACTTTAGTTGGAAAACCTAAATCCGATTCATAGTAGGTAGGTAGGTACTTACCTAATAGATGGCATCTATTATTTCGCAAGATATTAAACATGGAGCATACCTCAAGAACTGTAGAGAATGGTGCAATCATCCTTAGCAATAAATTATTATTATTTGCCATTAAGCTACAGGAGCTACTAAGGCATGCATTCCAATAATTTTATCATTATACTCAGGCCGAAGCGTTGTCATAACATAAAATGAAGTTGTCCCTTGAGAATGGCCAATATAATGCAGTCTAGATTTTCCAGTATTTGCAAGTGCATAGTTGGTAGATCAATTTCACCAATTTGATCCCAGCTATATTCCCAGAAATCTGTGTTGAACAAGCCTAATATGATTTCGGGAATAGTAGTTACCGCGACCGTTGCCCATCCACACATCGAACCCTTCTTCGGCTAAGATATATGCTGCGAAACGAAATTAAAATAATTATTATGGAAAATGAAACAAACTAATTTTTATGGATTTTATTCCTTTGAAATGTCAATTAAGAAAGTTATGGTGCCTAAGTACCTACTTCATTTATTTAGGGTCTGTTTGATTCTACGTCATAGAATCCGATACCGTCGGCGCTGTGATAGTTGTGATTAGTCTGTGATTAATAAGACATATCACAGTCGGCGGGAACATCTTAGCTACCGATTAATCGACATATTCATACTATAACGTCTACAATACTTGACATTGGCGGAATCATCTAACCCCTGATAGAGCCATAGCACAAAAATATTATAGAATAGAATAGAGTCTGTTTTCAGAGAAATCTCCAATCAGGTTAACTGCACTGTGGCGTAGGCTATAAAATTGTGAACATACATTTTCAGGAATTTAATGAAGTTCTTTTATCATTTATTAATATCTTATTTATGTCAGAACCTAACAGAATGACTAATAGTAATTACCCAATTAGAGTATGTTGATTGCAAATTAATCAAAACTAAAAATCAGATAGAGTGAAATCTTAGTTCATTTATTAGGAACCCTGCAGACGCAAGCGGAAGACAAGCAACGTCACACCTTTACGGCCTTTATTCCTTGCAGTGTGGCCAGATACACCTGTATCTAACATTGTCCACTTTTTTCCAGTAGTCCATATTGAACAGAACAGGTGGCAAGCCTGTTGCTGCACTTAATGAACCTAAATTTAGACATTTAGATTTAACAGACGTAAATATATCTGTTATTTTTAGAAGTGCGGAAGTCGTCTTTGCGTGACCTCCGAAGCACGAGGAGTCGATCAAAGGACATTCTTAAAGAAAATTGATATTTTTGGAACCTCCCGGTTTAAATTTATGAGTATACCTACCTACCTTAATACAGGTAGTCACATGCACTCGGTGATGAACCCCTTAATTCTTATTTTTGGTATTAGGTAAATTAAACTTACCAAGTCCAGATCCAGGTCCCATGAGCACCCAATCAGCTGAAGAGCAAAGAATACCATGCATCACAAACACTACAGGTTTATTATTATCGGCTACATTGTTTTGGTCTCTGCCGTGCCTTATTCTATGCATTTCGAGAATGTATCCATCTGATGTGGTCACGGTATGTATTTCCAATGGATATCCGTATTTCCGTACAATATCAGGCTAAAAAATACACAATTGTAATGTCAGAATTATACCACGTTCTATCTTTATAAGTAGAATAGGTACTTATGACGACCTGATGATGATGTACTGTCGTTGAATTTGAAGTCAGAGCCAAATTAGGCTACATATTCTAAACAAAAATGTTCAATTTCAATTTCAACATGTTCAACAATTCTAATTTGGCACCAACCGTCTTCAAAACAATGGAGAAATATTTAATTATTTCTTGCTTTGCAGAGAACAATTTTTGAAGTCGGTATCGGTACCTATGCTTTTTTTAAGTTTATTTATTTTTCCCTTTTATGTGATTTTGCTGTATCATTACAAAAATAAATCATCGAAATGTTTATACCAAAGCAAAAATGGGACCAATCTAAAAGAATTCTCTGTCTATTAAAAAAACCATCACAGTTGGCGGAAAAATCGCGTAACATACAGAAAAAAGTCTAATTGAGAACTTTTTTTTGGAGTCCGTTATTTCGTTTCGAAAATAATTGTTCTTCGTTGAAAATGTGTCTTTATTTTGAAAACATGCAAAATACTGCATACAGGTGTTCTTACAAATATCTACATAAGCTTCTCATCCGCATTGAAACAAGAAATAAGTTTTACAAGCTCGTAGGCACTTAATAGTATATTATGGTAAATTTCTATTTATTTTACCTAGAAGCGTTTCTTACAAGGTTTCATAAGTACCTAAACTAACGAAACTTTCATGACGTTTGACATTTAAAGTGTTTTACCCTTACCTACAACTAAGACCTAATGCTAAAGGTGCCCACCCATTCGTCCAATCACTGGCGCGCCGCCGTATGGTCCACAGAAATCGACCACAGACTCTTCCAATTCTTGTAACGAACGGTCCGCCTAGATCATACGGCGACCAATGTGTGGCCTACTTAATGATATGAGATACCTATACCTAACACGAGAGTACCCGAAAAAATATGTCACCATAAAAGTTAACATTAGTGTTCTTCTATAAACAATATTATAACAGCTCATAATTTTAATCACAAGATTATTACAACAATAATTACTTGCTAATATTTTACGCGTCACACATAAGTAAGTGCTTATCTTTAGACCAATGCACTACTGGAACTGAGTGATGGGATGGGTCAACATTGGGGGCAAAGTTAGAAGAACATTTTCAAAGTTTACCTATGTAATTTTTTTACTCTGATGAAATTTACAACTCTACCATAGACTCTACGCTACCCAGATCTTTTATTGATTGTGACTTCATTATACAGAATACAGAACCAATTATTTTATGCCGTCTTTTCCGTAGGTAGTGCCATTCAGCGGCGGCCCTAGCCCTTTATCAGGGTAGAGCTAGGTTATCTTTCGACGCCCTCAGGTTGACCAAATAATTAGTTTCTGCACATCTCCATTTGAGTCACCAAAAGACAGAAATAATTACTTAATTTATTTTTCGCTCGCAGTTGATGATCAGATTAATTTGGGGCCCCTACACACATGGCGCCTAGAGCGACTGCTCCTCTCGCTCTACCCTAGGGCCACCACTGATGCCATTGATGTGACTACGATAAACAAATTAACCACGTAGTCCCATTTTGCAGACCCATTGAATAATGGTTCCACTGAAAATTTCATTTACCTACTTCTTTCTTTATTTTTCATACTACCTACTATAGATTAGTGTTGTATTGTACATATTTCTTTCAGCGAATATTATCTTTATGTAATGTATAAATTGAGTTGGTTAGTAAATTAAAGAAATTATTTAAAAAAAGCTAATTAGTTGACTAGTGGAATAAAACAGGGTGTTTAAGGTAGGTAGGTAAGTATTGTCAACTGAAATTAATTACTTATTAATACTAACAAGAGAATTAAATCAGATCAACAATGTGGCTTTTGTGCAATCTTTTACCATGCGGTGAGGCCAGAGACACCAGTAACAGTGCTCACTTTTAGCCAGTTGCCCATTGTCTCACCGAAAATTTCCAGCTGTATGATCGAGATTGAACACAGGCCACACATTAGCGATGTAAATCATACGATTTAGATCAAATGCAATTCACTCACACACAGAGACACACAAGATTCGATTAAACAAAGTGTCAAACGTCCGTGTGTGTGACAGATCGTTCCGCCCATTGAAATCAACCACAAATACAACGATTTGAAAACGGATGGCGGGCCGTTCGTTACAAGAATTGGACGAGTCTGTGGTCGGTTTCGGCGGACTGTATGGCGGCGCGCCGGCGATTGGACGAATGAGTGGGCATTCAAACTGCCATATTAAATCAAGCACACATTGCCCCTTCGGTTTATTATTTAATCTATGATTTGGTTCTTTGAACTGGAGTTAACAGTAGGTATTCGTAGTCTCTTGAAGTTTACAGGAAGGTATAAGGTACCTAATACCTTATTATTATTATTTATTTAATCTAAGTAATTATCTACTAAAAGCGTAATCACTATTTACGTAAATTATTTACCAACGTAGTGCGTACCTAGGTATTATCATTGTAAGCAGGTGGTCTATACATGAAAAAGGCATTTTTCACATAGCTAATACAGTAGACAGTCGTCATCAAAATCAAATAAACTTGATAAAAAATCTATTAAATCGAATCTATCTACGTGTCTTATCGGTTAAATCTTTAACTAATTATTATGTTTTTAATTTTATAAAAATGCAATTTCTTATGTTTTATGCTCGTGAAAAGTTGTTCTCGTTCCCTTTGTCTGCGTTCCCTCTCAATGTCGGCCTCATCTTTGAGGTCAAAGATCACGTCATAGCGTCCCGGGTACTTAAATTCATCAACTCTTCTCAGAGGAAAACCATTCAAAGTTATAGGAGGCACCATTTGGATGGCAAACCACTACTAGTTTCGCCAAAATTTACTACATTTACTGTAGGTAAGTACCCCACCGATCCACTCACAACCACTTCACGCTACGTAGACCGGCAGGACGTGCATTCGATATTATTATAAAAAATAAATAAGAGTAAGTAAGTAGGTAGATAGGTAATAAAAATCAAGGGTGTATCACCAGTTTCTATCTATCTATCATCACGCCTTTTATCCCAAGACGGGTAGACACAGACAATCGAATTTTCTCTATTACCTAAACCTAAGCTATTGATAGAAAATTATAGATCATGCATGCATGATTCATAATATATGCAACTTTTGTGTTCGTGGCTCGTGTAAACCTATAATTGTAGGCGAAGTAGTTAGCAGGTACGAATCCCAACGAAAGCATTATTACGAAATTTCTGAAAACTACCTACCTTAAAGAAATTAGAAACCCCAACACTGGCCAACTGACAACAATTACTTATAGATATTGATTTATCCTAATTATAGGATATTACGGGCGGCTTTCCATCTATATTATCTAGTTGTCTTTTCAATAAAATTTTCAACTTATGGCTGTATGTCATCTATAAACTTTTGCTTATTCTTGAATATTACCAAAAAAAAATGGAGAGATGAAGACAAAAAATGTCAATTTGTCAGTCAGTTTAGTCCAAAGAGTATAATAATATAGGTTCAGTCAGTCCTACGAGTCAGTGCTTTCTGCTCTGTGTCAGTCAGTTTTACTTGCCTGTGTTTTATTCTTGTTTTTCTTGTTTGTTATTCATATAATTCTTGTACAATATTAAAATAAACAGGGAATATCGGAATCTAAATATTAATCATGAGCGACCCAGATCTGGAGAAAATCAGACAACAACGTCTAGCACAACTACAAGCTCAACATGGTGTAAGTTTTCAGGTTACCTACCTAACTCCTTACATGGAATAAACCATAAAACTGGTATATTTATTTAGTTTATTATGTACCTTTTATCATTATTAACTATAAAATTTAACAAATTTAATTTACAGTCGACTGAAAATATATATTTAGTCACTTTGATTTAGAGAACTCTTATTGCATTCTACCAAAATACATTTAATTACTTCAAGTCTAAATTTACAATTGCCAGGGTACAGGAGATCCCAACCATGGAAAAGACCGAGAAGAAAGGATGCAAGCTATGGAAGAAGCGAAAAATTCAATTTTGTCCCAAGTACTCAGTCAAGATGGTAGAGCTAGATGTAAGTTAAAATTATATTTTATTTTACTTTATTCTGGACAACAAACATTACTACAACATAGATACATATTTAAAAAATAACAGTCATATGATCAGTGAAGTTATCCAAAAATATTGTTTATAATACACTCATGGACAAATTTAGAGGAACGCAAGTATACAACAAAAAATCTTAGATATTTGTGACAAATAAGTTTATTAATTAGGATTTTGCTTATAATTCGTTAATTTAAAAATAAAATTTTGACAAAAGAATTTATTAAATGACAAAAATTAACCAAATTAAGAAAAAATAAGAATTTTACAGGAAATAAACTTTTTGTACTTTTGTACATTTTTGTAGTTTTATATGAAAGGCTATAACTTTGACTATACTCAGTACATAGTGTTGCCCTCTCTAGCTCTTCGAACTGCTTTCAGTCTCCTTGGCATACCCTTAATCAAATTATGAATAAAATCTTGAGGAATTGCGGTCCATTTTTCTTGTAATGCATTTTTAAGATCTCTCAAATTTTCTGGGGCAGGATTTCTTTTCTTAATTTGTCTCCCCAGCTTATCCCATACATGCTCTATAGGATTTAAGTCTGGCGAGCGCGCTGGCCACCCCATAGCATTGATTTCAACGTCTCGAAGGTATTCGATTACTATGGCCCCAGTATGAGGACGTGCATTATCATGCATAAAAACAAATCCATCTCCTATTAAAGGGGCAAATGGTACTACAATTTCTTCCAAAATCTCAGTTATATACCGTGCCGCTGTTAGTGACCCATTCTCAACAACATAGACTTCCGTACGTGCCCCCATACAAATACCTCCCCATACCATAACTGACCCACCACCATATGCCTCTTTTCCAATGATGTTGCACTGAGCGTATCTCTCTCCCGGGCGTCTCCACACTTTAATCCTTCCATGATCTGGCTTCAGACAGAATCTAGACTCATCTGTGAATAAAACTTGACTCCATGCTTCGTCATTCCAATTTTCATGATTGCGAGTAAAATTAACTCGAGCTACTCGATGGCATGTGGCAAGAAGGGGACCTCGGGCAGGTAAGTGTGAATTTATTCCGGCAGCTTTCAGTCTTCTTCTCACAGTTTTAGTGCTTACTGCAACTCCTCGAACTTCTTGGAGCCTCGTTCTTACCTCAGAAAAAGTTAAGGTCCGGTTTCTAAGTACACTGGTTACAATGAACCGGTCATTTCTGGCCACAGTCTTCCGTTTCCGTCCCTGTCCTGCGAGTCTCGTATACCGTCCGGTCTGTCGATACCTCTTGACAACTCGGTGTATCACAGATTTTGATACTCGTAATGTTTGGGCTACATGTTTGTAGGTGTACCCCATTTCTATTAAAGTTACAGCTTTAGCAACTTCAGTGGCGTTTAGTTCTGGCATTTTGAGTTTATTTGCAACAACAATTCACACTTAACACGATACAAGACAGACAAGGCAAAAATTTAAACAAAACCTAGATTTTAGCTCAAATTCAAAAGTTTAGAAATTTTTTTCACAGTATGAATGAACCCAGTATGACGCAATAATTACATAAAAACAAATTAAATTCGAACAAAAAATTCCACGACTTTATTTTTTTTTTAATTCATTTACCAATGTTTGTGGCTAGTACGCGCGATAATTACAACAGGAGAAATCAAACTTTTTTTTTGCGTTCCTCTAAATTTGTCCATGAGTGTATATTGATATTTGTTTGTTTGCCCTTCCTTCAATGAAGCCACAATTCTTATGTAAAAAAATCTACGGGCAAAGCCAAGGCTGAAAGTTAGTTATTTGTAAACACATACTTGGATTTGATTTTGGAACATATTCTTGCAGTGAACACAATTAAAATCAGCAAACCAGAAAAAGGAGCATTGGTAGAGAATATGATCTGCAGGATGGTACAAATGGGACAAGTCCAAGGAAAAATATCTGAACAGGAACTAATTCAACTGTTGGAGTCTGTCAACCAGCAAATGCCTAAAAGTTCTAGTACAGTTAAATTTGATAGAAGGAGAGCTGCACTGGACTCTGATGATGAAGATATCTAGATATGCTTTGGATTACAATATTTTTAATCTAATATAGTGACTGATTCTTTTTACTTTATAAACACCAATATCTTCACTGTTCTAATAAGATAATAAATTGCTATATATCAGCCATTGTTATATATAAATTGTATACCTATATTAATAAAAATTAATAAAAACTTAAATAATTAATAAAAGATATTGATAAAAATCCTTTCTTATTATGTACTAATTGTCTTAACTTTAATATTAATTAGATAATAATATTTGTTTTAACATTAAAAGGATTCTAATATGATTCTTATGTGTACTTATACACTGGAAATGCTGCAAGGATTTTTCAGTTTTCACTATGACAATAAAGTCTATGGTATTGTTGCAATTTAAACCACATACAGGTTTGCTTTCTGTAAAACATTTTTCTCTAGCAATTAATTAATTTTCAATCGTAATTTGTTGCTGGTTGTGCTCTATCACTAAACAATTTTGTGGATATTTAATATTTTTACACTATTTGAAAACACATCAGCTTCAAGAATGTTTTTAATAAATTGAACTATAATATTAATATCAAGTTTTTATTCCTTCACCATTAAAACAATCATGCCACTGTATAGTTTGGTATGTGACTTTTTCTTCATCATTAAAATATGCTAAGACTGCAAGTTTGTTGACAGATACTGATAGCCGCCCTAATGCTACTAGGTCAGAAGGATTAATAGTTGCATGTCTGTTATAAATACACCGAACCATGTATACTGCATGAAACTGGATCGGGTCACCTGTAAAACATTGTTTATGATGAATTCCATGCCATTTAGCAGCATAACTGTCACCATTTAAATAGAATATGAGGGATGTTAACAAGTACAGCTTAGGAATACATCAACATCTCAGTTGTATCCACTATTTGCTAATTATTAGGCATTACCATTTAACACTAAAATAGTTAGGTACTGCTCAGGTCTCATGAAATCTTAGATACCACATGGAATAAATGGTCAAAATCACATTAAAATCTAATATAATCATATACAGTGTAAACTCCATTTAACATCACTTGATTTAACGACAAATTCCCTAAAACGTTGAAATTACTTGACTTTGGTTGGTTTACCTTGTTATCCATACAATGATACACTCTATGTAGCATCACACCCACTCTAAAAAACGTCAACAATAGGTCATTATTAAGCAATAAATAACTGACTATAAGCAATAAGCGCTGTTATTTGTATCAATATTAATGTTTGTTGTTTGTATTTTTTTTTACTTAGTAAATACATACTATACTTAATAGTAAAAAATATCGATTTTGCTTCTCTCCATTTAACGTCAACTCTCAATAACGCCATAAAGTGTGCAGTCCCTTAAGTGTCGCTATATAGAGTTTACACTGTACTTACAATAAATATTTATTATAACAATTACATTTACTTCACAAATTACCTGTATATACAAGAAAATCTGCACCAAACTTCAAACCAACTGTTATATACAATCCTCGTTCCCAAAGATCTTTAAAAACAGCAAACCTTAATTTCCCATCACCTTCTAATACACTTGGTTTCAAACTATCTACACCCAACTTTCTTTTCTCTGAAAAGTGAAATTTGATAGTTATTTGTTGTTGAGCAACTTATTTGTATCAGAGCAATGCATATATGTTGTCTTTCAAGTTGTTTGTTTTGTATCCTTCGGTACCCCAGTTATTCCGGACTCAAAAACTCAATATGTATGTCTGTATGACTTATGAACATACCTGAGGGCCAAGGATGTTCTGTAGGAATGTGTATCAATACATTATCATGTGACAAAGGAGGTATTCTATTTATTTCTTCTTGAAGAACTGTATCTCTGTCCAAATTAATTTCTGAAATCAATGTCAAACTAAATTATAAATTATGAAATATAAAGTAGGTATTATACTTACTTACTTACTAAAGTAGTATACGAGTCTATAAACCCTTAAAATTATTCTAAAATAAAATATTGATAAGTACCATTTTCGGGGACACCTTTAGATAAAAGTTTTCTTCTTTTACCAGCTACAATGTCATCTAATTTATGTGTCAATTGGTCTATTTTACGTTTCCTCCATTCAGCTACTTGTTCTTTTGCAGATCTGAAATTTAGACAGATGATCAGATGATAGTATGAAAAGATGGTTTTAAAATAAGCAATAGAAATATGTCAAAAATAAGTTTTTGTGGAAATCCTTGATATCTTTAAGTCTACCCCAACCCTTAAATATACTGTCATGAAATTTAACAGTAAAGCCCGTTTGAATAAATTTATTGAATATTCAAATTAAAAATAATGAAAAGTATTTGTCACCCTTCTTCCAAAACTTCAACTTCCTGTTTTTGTACTTCAGTTAGCTCTTTATTTAAATCTAGCAATTCATATAACTCTGAAATGTTTTTTTCTAACAATAATGCTGCTTCCTCTGGCAATAACTCCATAGGCAAACCTGTAATGAAGTTGAATGTCCACTTAATACTACTATATTTTTAATTAAATTATGTAATTAGTACATTATATCTATGAAAATTATCTTAAATACAAAAAAAACAAATATAATAATAAAATTTACAAATAAAAAATTTCATGTAAATCACTATCTATCTACTGGGAGAGTACCCAACAGACTGGCTACATTGCCTCGTTGGATGGCTATGCTTATTCTTTGACCGAGGTAAGAGCACCGTTGGTCATGTGACCTTTCTATTAGTAGTTTACTAATATCTTTAAACAGATTGTATGCTCCAGGTCTCCACGGTCCCATTGTTTCCACACCAAACGCCTCTTGTTTGTTTTATTTGTATTTATTTACTTGTATTATTTTACAAACCAAGAAAAAACTATTTAAAATACTTACCTAAACATTCATTTTGCCTTGGATGTGAAGGTAATGCACCAACAAGGGAACCACAAATTCTGTGTGTGGCTCTCAATTCAAACCAATCTGAAAATTATAGAGAAATCACAGTGGGATATAGGCGAAAGGCAAGCTAATATATGAAATAATGTGCTTTTAGTCTTAACATTAAATCCATACTTAATCCTAAATCAAATGCTGGTGTCTAAATGTGAAGGCATAAAGGATGTGTTATTGATGTCTCCTCATCGATGTATGATGGAAAACATTAATTAATTTGCAAAATGAACAAAGAAAAATAACTCTGTTTTAAAATAGGTTACTAAGGAGGTAGGAAGTACATAGGTCTAGGATTTTTATGTTTTCCTGTACTAACCATCAGCATTCCAAACAAAGGCAGTCCCATTATGAAAATGAAGGTTTATCATGTTATTCGTATACCTATAAACATATAAACAATATAGATAACAGAATTTAAATTATAAATAACCTTTAAATAAATAAATAAACAACTTTTGCAACCACAGAGCAAGTCATAGAGTAACTCAAAAGAGTAACTTATAAGAGCAAGTAATGTAAATTTTTTTTAAGCGACCGCGAAGGCGCGAAAGCAAAGGAATTTGCAATTAATTATTCTTTACTCGAATTCGATGTTGTAAATGTATCAAATCTTTCACGACATAATGAATGAGTTCAATGAGTGGACATTCAAACTGCCATATTAAATCAAGCACACATTGCCTCTTCGGTTTATTATTTAATCTATGCTTTGGTTCAGTATTCATAGTCTCTTGAAGTTTACAGGAAGGTATAAGGTACCTAATACCTTATTATTATTATTTATTTAATCTAAGTAATTATCTACTAAAACCCGTAACTACGGATAAACCTATTTATTATAGACGAAATCTAAAAACTATAATTATTTCTAGTAAATATAAAACCATATTTTGATTTGATTGATTCAAATTTCAAATTGTCAAATCAGCTCAGCATGTCAGTCAGGAATGACAACAAACAAAAAAAAATAACCTACAAATCTTAAAATACAATTATTTATCTATGAAATAAATAATAATTGAAAGCCTCAAGCCCAAAATTTATACGAATTTTCATTTTGTAATTCTCAAAATAATTTTATTTTCATATTTATTGGGCACCTACCAACCAAAATAGCAAAGTTCTTGTTATGCAATAATTAATGGATTAAATTGTTTTAAATATCATGACTTTTAGAAAGATACTAGTAGGTAAGTTCCCATTACCTACATAAAAGTGTTAATTTTACGACGAATTAATGCAGGTACTAATTCACTTATGGCACCATAATTTAATTGATAAAGAAAAGCAAAGCTATTTGTTTTTATCAAGTTTTACCTTACTCAATAACCTAGAGTCCATCAAGCAATATATAATAAGTGTATCTACAGGCATAGTGAATTGTAGACGATTGTGATCCTCCTTGCAATATTGGTTTCACTCGTAGACCAGGCAGTAGCAGTCATTTGCTTGTCTTACAATAAGAAAAAACAAAATGTTCTAATTATTTTAGCAATATTTACTAAAATGTACTAATCTTAGAGTTTATCCCAAATAATACTACAGGTGGTGGAACGGGATTTGTTGGTAGACACTTAAGAGATCTATTGACATCTACCAATAAATATGAAGTTTTAAATATAAGTCGCATGCCAGCAGTGGAAAATATGTCATGGACAGATTTGGACTTACATGGTCTTCCAGAGAACACATATGGTGTTGTAAATGTTGCTGGCCAAAACTTTATGGATGTCACCCAAAAATGGACACCTGGGTAATGATTTTCATTCAAATATAACCAAATTTCCTGGAGGATTTTTATGTAGCAAAATTGTATATTGTCTTATGTATGTATATTATTATTGACATATGTAAAAAAACTATAAAAACTAGCACTTTCCTACAGTTCTGACTGCATTTTCCATAATCTATTGCTGTAGTAAAGTGTAGTGCTGCCCTTCCCCAATCATATATTACCAAAATCCAGTAATAAGTTCATCAAGTTATAAGGACTCAGACTTTCATATTTATAATATTAATTAGAAAATTAAATAAATAAATATTTAATTTCATGTACACATAATATGGTGGCAAAGAGCAATGGTTAAGATGTCTGGTATTAACTAGGTAGACCATGGTTCGATCCTGGCCATCTACCAATGTGTTATTTATAATTTAAAAAACCATACTTAGAGGCTTTTCCATCTAAATATACCTCAACAGAACTAGCCACTCATTAGGTATAGTTTCACTAATACTATGCATAATATTATGCTTTATTATATAGGTATATTTATTATGATAATAATCTTTTTTCAGTCTTAAAATGAATGTGCACAATTCAAGAGTATTCACTACAAAAGCCATTTCTAGAGCCATTGAAAAGAGCCAATGCAAGCCTAAGGTTTTTGTGCTTGTCACTGGTGTTGCTGCCTATGAGCCATCTGAACGTAAGAAATATAATGAATCGAGTCCCAGTACAGGGCAAGATTTCTTTTCCCGGTTGTGTGGTGATTGGGAAAGAGCTGCTCAAGTCGACATGCCTGTCAGACTTGTAAGTACTTGCTATGATATTGCATTCGCTTCATTCACTTTCAACATATTCTTGATGCATGCTAGTTGGTTCAGTTAGGGTACTTTTGACCTGGCCTTTCTTGATGATGCTTCTGATTTGATTGGCAATACTTAATAGTTTTGATATACATAAACATTAACTTGAAAATTCTAAGTTTGTACTCTGAGAGAGGGGCCATCCCAGACTTTGCTTATTAGTTGTTTTTTTTTAAATTATGTTGATGAAGCTGAGATGATGAAGAGACCACTTCATGTTTTTTTTTTCCATTGTCTGTTACTACTATATATTCTATTCAACATAGGCTATATTTTATATTGTTCAAATATATCTATAAACCAGAATCTTGAGTTGAAATAAATATTGAAATGACAAAATTTTGATTCATGCTGTTATATCTCAAACAACATTAATTACCTGTCACCCATATCTTCTTATGATAACAGAGTGTAATTTATTTTACTTGGTTTTCCAGGTGATTATAAGATCTGGTGTTGTCCTCGGGCGTGATGGAGGGATGATAAAAAATTTGTTTGTGCCATTTTTCCTGGGCTTGGGTGGACCAATTGCTACAGGACAACAATACTTGCCTTGGATCCACATAGAGGATCTCATAAGACTGATTCAATTCGCCATAGAAAATGATAATGTGAATGGAATACTAAATGGTGTTTCTCCACAAATCATTACAAACGCACAATTTACAAGGGTATGTGTTACTGTAAATTTTTAGCCGCATACTGTCCGCCCGAGTACATATTTTTCACAGAATTTAAAACTAAGTGTTTAAATGTTTCAATCTTATGGGTCCATGGCTGTTGGCCATCTTATGTCTGTCAAAAATATGGCAAATCAGGATTAATTGAGATTTGCCATATTTTTGACAAAAGTAAGATTGCCCACTGCCCTTAACACTCTTCTCATATTTTTTAATAAACACATAACTAATAGCTTTTCTTAATTAGTGAATAAAATCACTCATCTCAAAAATGAATCAATAAAACAACAAAAACATTTATTTTTGCATACAAAACATATACTTTAGGCTGCATATGCTTAATGGATTTAGATTTGTCACTTCTTTAACACAATGTATCTATTATTTTTAAAATAACTACATGCCCTAGGTCTGTAGAATACTTTCTAAATATATGTATTGTATTTAACATAATATTGTGCAAATGAGACTGAAAATGTGTTAATCATCAATTATTTCAGGCATTCGCAAAAGCAATGATGAGACCGGCCGTCATTCCAGTTCCAGAGAAGGCCCTCAATCTTATATTTCACAAGGAACGAGCAATGATGCTTACCAAAGGTCAACATGTTACTCCAAAGAGGGTTATGGATTATGGTTTTGATTATAAGTTCTGTAAAATAGATGAAGCTTGTAAGGACGTCGCAACCATTTTTGCGAAGAAACGTAAGCGCTGTGCTAGTTAATGTAACCGGACCTATAGGGCCCTATTTCACCGGGACGCCATGACAACTAATCGCGCTATCAAATCAAATGTTATGCAAAAATAATGATTACCGAAACAACAATTCCCGTACCTTTGCCCATGACAGCCGCGATCCAAATTTTGCCACCACTATTTTGGTCAGGCTTGGATCCAAGGGGCCGTCTGACTCAAGTCAAACGCACTTTATTTTGACCAATTTATAACCAAATTTATTTGTTTGTTTTTTAAGGCAGATAAGCATTATTAAAATGCAAGTATTACATAGATAACAAAATAAAATTTATTTTTTTCTGAAATAGGTAAATTCACACAAAAATTGCCCCCCTACTAAATACTGATTCGCGCCTAATTTTTGGTCGCACTAGCTACCAACATCGACACATGGAATGTTGGTGGTAATCAACAAGACGTCATGTTGCACCAGTCGCGCTGCCAAATTTCCACCGCGCGTGCCCCTTTTCTTTGCCATATTAAAGGTATAGAAGCTGATGTCGATTCTCAGCGCAAGATTTATTATATGGTTACTGTTGTGATAGATTTGTCCCTCTCAGATTTCTCTACCTGTCTTTTATGCCTTTTCAATTATAATTAAACTATGAATTGATTTTACAATTGTTTATGTTGAATTTATTATTATGCTACTGAAATTGTTGATTAGTTCTAAGACTGAATTGTTTTTATTAATTAGGTATTTCATTAATATATAAATAAAAGTTATTTAAATTGCAACTACGTAATTTTTTTTTCTTACATATTTAACAGCTTAACAAAATATGAGTTTGTCAATGGCAAGTAAGATTATAGAGTAATGTTGCAAGTTTGATTAGTAATTAATAGGATAGGGAAAAGTATGGTCCGTTTTTCTAGTCTTGTTTTACCTACTAGTCCTACTACATCTATTGGTAGACTACTTACTTACTGTACTAGTTTATTATTGATGTGATGGCTGTCATGTCCTTTCTCCGCCGCCGCTCTCTACTCCCTTGTATGTACGTGGCGCGTATACTATATACTTCGTTTCTTCTCCGTGTGAGTATGTGTACCTGCTGCGTGTACCTCTCTATTCAATATTGAATATTCAACTTGACGCTTCAATTTGGATGTTTCATATCTGCCGGGCGTCCCGTGACGGCCACATTTTTTAAATTATTTATAACAAGGGAATTAGGAACATTATATTGATTAAGTAATAGACAGTGTCATTTAAATAATTTTAATCTAAATTTTTGGTACTTTGTACAATTTTTAGTTAAACTAACTTTTATCATTTACTTAACATAGGCAGATACAGTAGGTAAGTAAATAGGTACTTAATTTAATTTGTAATTATTTCAGACCCCTATAATAATGTAACTCCATGATTTACGAGTAGGTATAGATCAACTTTATTCTACGTGACATTAAAAATAAATATAAAAAATAAAAGCTAATATATAAATACAACGGCTTAGAAACATAGCGTGCGGAAAGAGAACCGTTATTAAATTGGACTTGTACTAAAATTACAAAAAACACACAATTCATAAAGAAAAAGACGGGTTTGATTATGGCTGAGTTAGGATGAAATTTAATAGTAGATTGTATCACAAGGGAGCAAAATAATATTTTAACGGCGAGGGATTCAAAGTAGGTACGCCTGAGAGGAGTAAAAGTAGAATCCTAAACACAGCGAGATTCAAAGTACGCCGGTCGAGGAAAAAATTATTTTGCGGCCGAGTGATACACTACTTTTCATCTCCCTCTATGAGAAAAATAGGAGGCGCACGCATGAATATATTTATTTGAAAACGCATTACAATGTTTATTAGACAAAGTAACAACTTTGCAATTGTTTCAAATTGTTAACAGAGTTAATCCGTAAACAGGAGGATGGATCCGTAGTTCGCGCGTTTTTTATTTCTTTTCTTTTTAATTCAGCCGGCGCTTCTTACGATATTTGCGTTCGACCTCTGCATGTTCCAAATTCAAAACTCTATAATAATTATAGAGTTTTGAATTTGTTTTGCCCTCTCTTGGAGAAAATACGTACCTACTTTGCTCACACTTATTGAGGAACAAACCGAATAGATGGGATGAAAAGCGTACCTAAATAATAATCTAAGTAGGTAATGTTTATAGTTTCCTGTTCTCTTTCCGGACATACTCTAACAAAAAAAGCATCACTGGTATAATGCCGACAGATCTGGTGCCTAAAATATATCTAAGTACGTAAGTATTGCTTTATTCAATCCTGTTCATTGTTCATGGGCCGTTTGCCGAAATTTCAGAAAATTTCTCCACTAAAATTGATACATATTTCCGTAAGATTTCCTGTCGAAGGCGGCCGACGTCCAATACTTCCTCGTGATTCGCTTCTCCTATATCATCGTAGGCCACAACACATTCGTTTGTCACAAGAGACAAAGCAAACACTTTCATATCGCAATGTCTTGCTGTGATTACCTAGAAATTAAAAAAAATGTAAAGAAATATGTGATGATTGATTGATCAAACAAATTTATAAAGCCATGGTAGGTAGGTACTTATAACTTTTACCAAATAAATTCACCAAAGAGCTTTTGGCGCGCAGTGCAAAAATCGACTTAGGTATTATAAAATTTTGTGTGCACCGAATATAACAACGAGTCCGAATGAGAACGAGTATGAAACCAATATAAAATCTACTAATTTAATAAAAGTAGTACCTACTTATTTGAAGGATTATTTCAGAAAACTGTTCTAACTAACCTAACCAGTAATTAAAAAAATCTTCACAGGTTGCCTTACAGCTCCCGTAACGGTCCCAGGGTACCCAGCGGAAGACAGTATTTCTCACTTAGCCGAAGATTTTTTGAGGCTAAACCTACCTAACGAGTGGCCGCAACTCTGTTGAGATATGTAGGTGGAAAAGCCTCTTTGTACGGTTGTGAGCCGACGTTTTACCCACTCGACCACCGACGCCCCAAACGACAAACAAACATACTTGCAGTAATTAAATGTGGTGATAATACAATATACAGATAACGATTGTAGGTATCCTACCTACAAAATAAAACCTTGACTGACACCCAGGCCAGGATTATTTTTGAGTCACTGATTTACCCTCCAGGATTATTTAATAATCCTAAATAATTTATTAAAATAATCCTGGCCTAGGTACCTATCAGTCAAGACTTTATTTGGTAGGTATACCTACAATAATTATACATTTTTTTACCTCCACTAGCGGCTTGTCCCGACTTCGCCCGGGGTAACAATTATATACAAACTTCACATCTATTTGCGAGTAACGCCACCCTTTCATGAAGTTGAAATTTTTTGTATGGGAAAAGCCTTCGCATTATTATTGCCTTTCAAATGAAACCGGTTTGGGGCACATCGGTTAGTTAGATGGTTTCAAAGTCTTTAACGGACATAGGTAGAATATTTTTTTATTTTTTATATTTATACATATTACTATTATTTACATACAGTACGTAGCCCGCTAAATACAAATCTGCCTCATTTAGCCAATGCTATTTTTAGTTAGACCAGTTCTGTCGAAAAGCCTTTAGGTATAGTAGGTACCTAGATTATTTGTATAAGAATATTTACCTCGTGAACTGTAGACATGCCCACAGTATCTACTCCAAGCATTTGTAACATTTTAAGTTCTGCTACTGTCTCAAAGTTAGGTCCTCCCAGACAAGTGTATGTACCCTCTCGTACTATGTTTTCTATGTTTAAATCCTTTGCTACCTGAAATAGAACAATCGTAAATTGTGTTAGTTTGATTTGTTGATGGATAGATTTTTGAGATTGGAGATTTTCCATCCCTGATTCCTTTGTAATTTAATAAGAGTATATGATTTAAGTAGGCCACACATTGGTCCAGCATCGCAAAAATTTCCCATTCCGGCCGCCGGATGATCTAGGCAGACCGTTCGTTACAAGAATTGGACGAGTCTGTGGTCGGATTCGGTGGACCTTACGGCGAAGCGCCGGGGACGGACGAACTTTAGAGTACCTAAGCATATAATTAATCTAGGTTCATTTTTACATAAATAATGTTAGTTACCTATTATGGAATACCGACTCTAATACAATCTACTTTAACAAACAGCAAAGCGTCAACGCTGGTAAAATTATTACATATCAGGGTCCACATTGATTTTAAGGTATTTGTATTATTGTCGACTTTGTGCTGAATGAAACAATATATTTCGTATGGGGACACTTTTATTATACCTATTACTTTAACATGATTATGTGCGACTCTGTTGCGGTCTTAGGCCATAATGAATATGCGGTAGTTCACATTTCATTTACATTTTTATAATATTGTTACTTGCTTATCAAGACGTCTGTACCAACGCCACGCGTCACAGACCATTTATATATTTTTACTCAGTACATTTTACAGTCTATTAGGTAATAGTGATGTGACAACCTACGTACCTATAGGTACCTGTGTTAGGTATCTACGCGAAACCAATTTTTCGGTAAACATGATCGACCGTATGTTTTGACTTTTGTTGCTACATTTGCGTTCATGCATTGAATGCGCGTAATATCTCGGATAATATTTTATCACAGCCGTTTCGTGAGCACAAATCCAAAATTAACGCGAACCGTGGGAATGAGCTAGTATTTTTTATAATTAAAAAAATTGAAATATTCCAGAAACGAAGCTTACAAGGCGATTTCTATATCAAAAGACGACATTAACTCGTTATTACTACCGCTAACCTTCGATAACCTATTTGATAGATTGGTATTTACCAACTGTAGAATAATAGTTGGTTTTGATTTAATAGTTTATTATGTTATTGATATAAATATACATTATCTCGATGCAGACAAATATTTTTATTAAATGCTCTAAATTTTGTTCAGGAGCCAACAAATACAACTTTACGGCCTTAATACCTTGTGGTGTGGCCAGACACACCAATATTAATGCCTAACTTTTAGTCCACTCGATTTGTCACTTCTATAAACACATGTATCTCTAAGAATCTGTTATTTTTTTTCTTTCTTCACGGGTAGCCTTACAGCTCCCGAAACCGTGTTACGGTTCCAGGGTACCCAGCGGAAGACCAATTCTCCCTCGTTTAGCCGATGGTATTTGTGAGGCTATACCTAACGAGTGGTCAGTTCTGTTGAGGTATATTTAGATGGAAAAGCCTCTAAGTGTGGTTTGTCGGATTAGGCACATAAGTTTTAATTAAAAAAACCCATTGGTACATGACCGGGATCTGGGATCGAACTTGTGGTCTGCCTAGTTAATACCAGAAGTCTTAACCACTCGGCCAACGACGTATCTGTTATCTTTAGAAGAAATGCGAACCCCGGCTTTACGTGGTCTCCGAAACACGAGAAGTAATTAAATAACTACTAAGTAATAATTACCTAACACTTACCTAATTATATTAAAATCTTGATGATTAAAAGGGGAATGTTTGGATCATTTGGAATATCTAAAAGAAAAAGAAGATTGGAAGACGTAATGATAGATAAATAGATATTAATTTACCTTTTTAGCAATCTTCCTAAAATCGTAATTATACGCTCTATTCATCGGCGGGAATCTGGGTCCGAATCTTTCATCGTTCGGTCCGTGCAGAGGGTTGTTGCCAGCAAACCCCATCATATTTATGTGATCTTTTACAATCATCAGATCTCCGACTTTGAATCCAGGATTCAGGCCACCGGCTGCGTTTGTAGCTATGAGTGTATGCACACCTAGCAATTTCATAACGCGAACTGGGAGGCAGCACTGCAAAGGAAAATTTTATTATGAGTTTAGTCCACAGAAAGACATGACCAATTTTTTTTTTCTATGCTATTTATGTTGATTAAAAATACAATAAAAAATACACATACACAAATCTTCACGGGCTTTGTACCTTACGGTGTGGCCAGAGACACTAGTAACAGTGTCCACTTTTTGCCAAGTTGTCCATATTGAACAGAACAGGTGGCAAGCCTGTTGCTGCACTTAATGGACCTATACAGATGATTCACTTCTCAGACGTAAATATCTGTTATTTTAAGAACTATTATCCACTTGTCCATATTACACTATTGAGTAGATTTGAATGATTTTAAACCGAGTTTAAAAAAGGAGAAGGTTCTCAATTTGAGCCGTTTTTAAGGTTCGCACCTCGTGTAACGAAATCTATATTTTTAAACTACTAGCTTAAATTTTCACTAATCGAGACATAAATTTAGGTACCTATGATGATCAGTACAAACATAGGTAGGTTCATAATTTTGAATGAGGCTGAAGTTTGCCGAAAAATTTGCCGACCGGCAAAGATAAAAACTTCACAAAATCATGGCCCCAAAATTGATCCGATTTTAGTTTTATGGATGTAGATCTGTCCACATTCAAGAAATCTAGATTAAATACCACCTGTTCTTCTCGCCTTTAGAAAAAAGATATGATGAAATTTTGTCTCGTTACCCATATGGTCCGATTTTCTTTTGAGTGACGTAGGTCTATCTAATCGAATCAAACAAATCTAGATACCTACCATATTTTTGTTTTTTTTTATTTGCTTTCTTAAAAAACTGACTTTTTCGCCGATCTGATTCAATAGCCGAGCACCAACCTTAGTTATAGTTCAGGCATGCACACAAACAAACACGCGCCGGGAACTTCGGCGAGGAAGAAATTTTTTCTTAAGATTTTTCTTTATGGCTCCCGGAACCGTGTTATCGGTCCAGCAAGAGAAATATTAAATATCAATAAATACCAACTAATCTCCAATTAAGTATATTTAGTCATTAATGGTGAATGAAAATAAATAAGGAAATTATAGCCTAACAATTTAACGTAAAGGAAATTCCGGGGAAAACAGCTAGTGTTACGTATTTAAATTTACCCATTTATCTTGAATCTGTTGTTTAAATAAAATAATGATTATGCGAAGTAACGCGATTGTTATTGTTAGTTAAGATAACCCGTCTGCTGGGGGTCGAACGAGGAATTGCATCATATTAAATACACGTATTCTTATGTAAATACTTTATCCAGATTATCAGGACTTTGAGAACATCGTGATCGTCTGTAGTGACCTCAAAATTAAAAATAGATCACAAACTCAATATATTCACGCCTGATTCGGCCATATAGGGGTAGGTAGCAAAAACTCTCTGTATCTAAGATATAGGAACATACTTTTTTGTGGACTTCAGCTCTTTTTGTCTGAAACTAAAATTGGCAATACCTACATTGTTTTTTGGTCAAGTACCCTACGTACTTTTACGCTTTTATTTCATGTTTTCATACAATATGAGCGAGCAGGCAAACTAATGTTATAACTAGTCTTATATCTTGATACGTGCATCAACTTGAAATTTGGTATATTAAATACCTACTCTCCAAAACAAATACCTAATAAATTACGTGTCTTAGCATTTTTCAAAACAAACCTTAAGAAGGGGTGCAACGGGGTGCTGAAATTTGTAGGGACGAAAAGGGGAAAAGTTATTTCGAATTTAAAGTAATTTCACGGGGGACGGAAAGATAGGTTTTTTTAACGGGGCAACTACGGGAGTAAATAATTTAATTAAATGAAGAGTATTTGCTTACCTACCTATTTAAATAAATTACGTCACTATTCCTAATACGACGCGTATGATGTCGCGTGCAAGTAAATTATAAAAAAGACGTCGATAGAGTGGTTAGAGTGTTGTACCTATAACTTGCAACGATATATACCTTCCAAAGTGGATATCCTTCATAATAATGAAATCTTCCTTGCATAGCTACAACTGGTTTGCCAGCTATTTTTCCAAACACTAATTTCCCGTGATGTCCTTCTACAGTGCTTACAGGAAAGTGGGGAATTTCTTCGTAAGGAAAACATTCTGCTTCGGCTATGTTTTCAGCCAACGAACCTGTTACCCAAAGAAGAAATCTTAATACAAGGTGTTGAAAAGTCGCGTCACGATAAAAGAGCGCTGGCGATTAGTCTGCGCAGTGGAAGATTGATTTATGTAATAAACCCGATTTTTAGGTCTATGCTTCAAACAGACAGTTGTTTTAAATCATCCACGACCTCAGAATAATCGAGGCAGGCCGCCGCCAACGCTCTTTTTACGTGGCGTGATCTTTCCAGTGATAAGCAGGGATTTTATATAAACAAATCAGTATAAATAAAGTCACACTTTTTTATCTCTCTAAGATAATGTCCATGATGTCTTTATACCGATTTGTCCATTGAAGTAAATGCAGTATTGCTGATAGCGATAATAAACTTATAACAAAAAAAACTACAATATTTCATGTGAAATTTACAATAAATATTTCGTAAATTCTTGCTTTATATAATGAAATAAAGCAATAAGTACCCTCTTTCCAATACGAACCCATCCCAGACCCGCAAATGATGCCAATCTCTGGTCGTGTTGTAATTCTTGACAATAGGAAGTTTGCTGTCTCCAGAAGAGTTTCATATGAATATCTAAAAAAAAGCTTTTTTTAGCTATTTGCCCCGATCCTTAAATTTTGAACCCAGATCCTTTCTTTATAGTATCAGTAAAATAAGTTACAAGTGATTAGAATTCAAAATAAGGAATCAAGCGCAATGAACTCTGTAAACCGCGAGGCTTATTTTGTTGATATCTCTTTAAAGAGTTGTTAATAGGTAGATACACTGCAAAAAGAATCGATAAAATAATCAAGGATAAGATAAGATAGGCCAAGATTCACGTACCAGAAACATAAGAAAGAAACAATTTCACAAGGAGTCGGTCCTGCGAAAATACACAAAACGGACATATTATGCTCTTCTAGTATTATACAAAAACTATTAGAAATAGCAAGTTGTAGGTAATGTTTTCATAAAGTATGTAAACTTATCTATAGAGAATTTGAGTCGCAAAATCGGTTGAAAATACGGGTGAAATCGGGTGACATGGATGACTCAGGGCTTCATAAAACTTACTTAACTTTTCATTTTTTTTTATTCATACTGTGTCAAATATATTTATCTTTTGAAAGCTATTTAAATTTCGAAACTAAAACATATAGTTATCGCGTAATTTAAGAAGTCGTGAAGCATGTAATTTCGATAGGACAAAAGCTAAGAGGCGTCTCCTTAAAGTTTAGAAAAATATAAAATATAACGCATGACAGAGTTTTCTGAGCCCGTCAAAGAATATCAAACATACACTAAAAAATATAATTTGCCTTTTTGCCTTTAGTAGTATTATTGAAACAACTGAAAATACAGGCCAACATTCAGCAATGAAGAAGGCATGGCGCCATTATAACCCTAAAAATATTTCTTATATAAACAAAGTTCATATTTAAAATAGTAATCAATTTAAATAATTTGTTCAATGTGTAACTCAGAAAATACTCTTAATTTTCAGCTCAACAACTTTGAAAATCTGAAATTAAAATACCTGTCTGTATATAAGACCTAAATTCTATAACTTGTATTAGCTATGTTATTACTTATGTATATAAGTTGACTGCTATTATCCAAGAATGCAGTTAAATGGTGCAGTTTGTTGATTGACGCAGAACCAGCCATCTCTATAATTTGTGAATGCTATATAGTTGATTTTTAAAATAACTGCGTTCTTAGAGATCCTGTATCGTACATAATAATTTACCTCTACATTCTATACTTATGGCAGGTTGGCAGGTGTATGAAAACTTGATATTAAGGAAAAGTTGTTATTCTGAACCTGAGGGATTTTTTCTATGGAAGAAAAGAGGTGGATTTCACATATCTTGCTTTAGCACCAATATCGAATGGTTACCAAATTAAAATGCAAATATTTTGCTTCGCCTTCATAGTCTATAAGTTCTATAACCTATAATTTTTGCCTAATATTAAATTTTCTGCCCCTCTAATCACTATCAGGATCACTACATATTATAAAACAAAGTCTGTATAGTCTGTATGTATGTCTGTCTGTGCCCTTTTGCCCTGCTTTCCGCAGATGTAGCGACGCATACAAAAATGTGTCCACAACATATAATTCAGTTGAACTACGAATTGTAATGCCTATTGCCATAGTAAGTATGATCTGTAATCGCACATGCATCGTCAGTCGGTGAATACAAGTTTTATGACCTTCGGGGTCGCTGATAAAGTGAGAAAATGATAGTGAACCACAATATTACGTGAAGGGGGAGGGGGGTAATAATATAGGAGGTACATTATTTGTTATCATTACAAAAGCTATGGAAGGAAACATAATGACTAAAGTTAAAAATTTTGAAAAACCCACGATGGATCGTAGTAATCGAAAAAGGATTAAATCGAATCGATCAGACCAGTAGAAGTTCTCACATCTCTTCAACAACTAGAAAAGAGCTGATGATCTTCAAACGGCTGAACAGATTTTCTTGAACCATAGCTCACACTCTCGATCAAGTCACTTTTCAAGTAAAAAAGACAGCTACTATGCCACAGACACACAGATAAACAGATAGGTACATACACAATCTCTATTAACTCTTTCAATCGCCGTAAATTAATGTCTAGGCCAATTAGTTTTCAAACAAAAATGCCGTTTCTTGTTAAATTTGGTGTAATTATTATTAGTTTTCTATTACATTAGTTTATTATTTATTTAAGTTTATTAAGTCTAAACATTCACTATGATATCTGAAAGTTTAATCAAAATATATTTATTCGTGTCAGAGCCTATTCTGGACAGACAGCCAGACAAACATCCTTATCACTGTTATTTACGTTTCAGCATTGTGTTAATTGCATATCACTGTACTTAGATATTTTACCTATTCATTTTGAACTCACATCTATTAAATATTTTGGTTGGTAGCAAAAATATAGACAATATGAAAAATTAGAACAAAATTAAAATCTAGTAGAGCAGCTATTATAGAGTCGGTTTTTATAAAAAAATAGAGCTTTAAAATTATTCACATGCAAATTGAACTCAATGTATTTAAACTTTCCAAAATATTTATAGAAAATAAATAAATAAAAAAATTTATTAATAAAATTATTATCGAAATGCAGAAGGCATAAAACTAAATAATTAGTCACCAAATATACAATCCAATATTCCAATTTAAAATTGACAAGAGGGCTGGTTCCTTCCTCGCTCAACGAATCAGCATCGCGTTTCAGCAAGGAAATACAGCCAGCATTATTACCACTATTCCACGTTTACTTATTTAGATATAATTTTAAGGTTTTTTAATAACATAAATATAAAAAATAATGAAAAAATAAAGAAACGTACCCATTGGTTCCGTTAGAAGTTTCAGCGTTCACTTCCGGTAGCGCCTGTTTAGCTATGTAAGCCTGACTTCCATTCAAATCAACATTTATTGGCGCCATCTTATCTAATTAAACTAATTATTTCACAATATCTTGAGACAAACGTTCAAAGTGACCGATGCCCGTCTCTATAATGACCAAGACACAACCTCGAGTCAAGTTATATGTACTACGCTTTCCACGCCATCTCAATTACGTTTGTTTTGTATATATGACGTTTTATAACTTTATCAATCACTGTTTTATGTTTAGTTGGAGTTTTTATACACGCTTGGGTCAATTGTTTTGAATTTACTAATTCAAATTGTCTGGTTTGATAAGTTACTAGTAACGGAATTGGTTAATTTACTTATAAATATTATTTATTATTATTTCAAGTAGTCGGAAGCAGTAAATTAGTATTTTAGGGTTCCGTACCCAAAGGGAAAAAAAACGGAAACCCTATTACTAAGGCGTCGCTGTCCGTCCATCTGTCAGTCTGTCCGTCACAGGCTGTATCTCATGAACTTTTATATTATTCCATAACTAGCGATAACTTAGACTTCACATGGGTTCTGGTTTTCTTTATAAAATAAGTATTTATACTCGAAACTTGACTTAAAATACCTAAGGAATTCTAAAATAATTATTTACGCTTTATCGTAGAAATAGCATCCCGCTTAGATATTGGAATCAGACAAATATAGCAAAATGAAGGATTATTATTTCTGGATACAAATAATTCATGAATTATAAGTGATAATATTATGGTTGTAGTACTTATAAATTTAGAATAATCGATAACCTATAAGACGCATTACTCAAGTACTAGCAAAATTGGATATACCGATTTTAATCGAAAAGATTGACTAAAATAAATTATTATTTGACAAAGATTGTTTAAATGTTATTTATAAATATCTATAGATTAGTATAATTGTAACTCATATTTACCTCGCAACCTTTCCTCATTAGACCTACATACATGCACGCCAAATAAGTTGAGACAGATCGAGCGCTAGAGTGGGGAGAATGCCATCAGAGATACATGATTATACAGAAGCACACAGATTATATATCTACATAGAAGCAGAAATCTGTGCAAATATGAACGCCTGATACAGTGGGGAGCCAGTATTTTGCCACTATTTCACGACTAATTTTATTTAATTATTTTTTATTTTTTTATGGTTCTGTACATCTCCGATGAAAAAACGGAAACCTTTAGATCACTCTTGTGTCTGTCTGTCATAGCTTACTTTCTCCGAATTTTCTATACGAAAAATGTTGAAACTTTGTACCTTTTTTATTTTTCTAATTTTTCTTTCTTCACGGGTTACCTACCTTACAGCTTATTTCCTCATCTCCGAAACTACTAAGTCTAAAATAAATAAAGAATAGAGAATATAGGGCCTTTTTATAGTTTACAGGAACACCTATACTTACTCGCAACTTGGTCAATTATTTTTGCGTGGCTATGCTGGCTAAAAATCCAAAATCATCGCCTCAGATCGATTGCGTAGTTGTATTTCCCTTCATGAGATAGAGGTACTGTATTAATTTACATAAATACATATTTCAAATATTTAAAGTGACTTTCAGTAGGTAACCGCGGAGATACCTGGACTGACGGATTCTGGTGATATTTATTATGTTAATTTTCGTATTATTTATTTGTGTACTGTCTTATTTATTCTATAGAAATGTGAGAAGAAACAAACATTATCCACCGGGTAAAATATATTGTATTTTTTTATTTAGGTGGGGAGGGGTGGGCAGTGTAATCGAATTTAATTCATACCTTATTCAAAACTATTGCTAGTAAAGATGTGGTAGAGTCAAAGAAAATCAAT